>JASVEL010001912.1:0-301412 GCA_032618575.1 Nicotiana noctiflora | reverse complement strand
GTTGCTCCTTCATTTATCATGATAACTTATTTCCATTCGAAGACCTTGATAGTTCCTTGACTAACCACTTCCTTTGTCAGAATATACCTCTTCTCCGTTCAAAACCCATACCTTCTATTTATTGCATTGCTCTCGAACTGACATTTACCAATCTTTGTGTCTCACATGAACCCCAAATCCCGACACTTGTCACCCCCTTATTGCATATGCTGTTCTTTCTAAGCCACTAGTCCTGTCATTAAGGTCTATGGCTCTCTCATTTGCCATGATAACTTTGATTTCTGCTTGGAAGTTTTTTTTCGTTACTGGTTTACCACCCTTTGTCAATCCTATCACGCGAAATACCTGTAATATGTTCACCCTAACTCTCCATCTGTTGCATTGTTCATGAATTGATTTATACCAAGCCTTTGCATTTCACAAGGATCCCAAAACCTGTTTATTGTTTCCAACTCAGTGTGCCTGTTGTTCTTCCCTAACTTGACGCTTTGATGTGTTTCCTAGATCTTGTTTTGTTAAATTGGAAAGCTTGGTCGCAGATTTTGAAGTCACTCCTCACTTGTTATGACCAAACAGACTCAAGAGGAGGAAGTAAACAAAACAAACGGAACAGAGTAAATGACAAAGGAAAGAGATGATTCCTAACAAGAACGTTACGAAGTAGAAACATATCAGATGTGGATACCAACTCTAATGACCATGACATGCAACTGTAGATATTTTTTCATGCAAAACTTATGTTCAACTCTAGTTATACCCCCAAACCGTGAAACTGGGCTTCTATACTGCGCTTATCCAATCTGATTCACAATCCTTATCCGACTTGTGTGCCCGAAGGGTTTTCACCATCAATACTCTCTCATTTTGGTCTTTCTCTCATCTCATTGTCGCCTTATTGTGCCCGTGAAGGTTTTTACCAATAAGACTCTCTCATTTTTTATTTCTCTCAGCTTTCATCGCCTTGTTCTAACCATGAGGATTCTCATCAATAATACTCTCTCATACTTCATTCCCTTGTTTGGACCGTAGTGTTTCCCCTGATATGATTCACCTCTACTCGCTGTACTTGGCATCTCTCAAATACTGATTGGGAGGTATTTCTTTGGACCATAATGTGGGTTTATGGATACGGTTAGAAAGAAAGGGTATCAAAGGCTCAAAACAATTCAACATGGGTTCAAAATTACAACTTTCATAATCAAATTTCTCACAACAACCATAACTTCTGCCCCAGTTTCTGTCTTGGGGACATTTGGATTTTGGTATGACTGAACCTCAGAGAGAGGCCGTCTACGTATCCTTTCAGAATCAAGTCGAACGTAGTTCAGGTCATAGAAATTACTTTGTTTGTTGTGATTTCTCTTTTCTTTTTCTTCCTCTTTGTCTTCTTTTCTTTTCTTTAGTCCTTTCTCTTTTTTTGCTTTGTTGTTGTTACTTTTTCTTCTCTTTTCACTTATTTTTTTTTATTTTTTTTTCCTCTTCTTCTTCCCTTTTTCCTTCTCTTTCTTTTCATTCTTTCCTTTCCTCTTTTTCCTTTACTTATCTTTCACGCTTGTGTTTCTAATCTTTGCTACTAATTCCGAAAGAGAGGGTATGAAAGAAAACAAATAAGTCTCAAAGGGGGAAACAAAGGATAAAGTGTTTAGATAGCAGAACAAAATGCCTTCGTCACTCCAATCTCCAAAACATGCCAAGTACAAACCACACAATTAAACAAACCAAGAAAAACATCTGTAACACCTTTTGATTGTACCACACATTCACCTTCTACATCTATTGAATACAAAGCACCATTGGACAACACTTTCACTCGCCTTACCACGAACAGCCCCTGTAAATTTGGCAAACTTGCCTTTATGGTTTCTCCATGTTCTATCTGCCCCAGTTTCATATGGTTTTGGGCTGCAAATGATCTTAAAATAGTTTCCCTCAAGTGCCCTGTCATCTTCAAAATTGTTTCAATGTTTCATGACTTAACTAACTTTTGAGCTCTGATTGAGAATTACACATGCATGTCATGTCACTAGAGCCATCATTAGACAAATGACAAAATGAAAGGATAGAAAAGAATTAAACAAAGAAAACGACTGGAAATAACAAAAGACAAGAAATTGCATTAGTCAGACCATGCAACGGTCGAGTAACAAAGCATGTAAAACAAACTGAGGTACAACCCTAGAACATACCTAGACAATACTAAACGAGCTACTACGACTAAACAAACAAGCAAAATGAAAGTATAGAAGGGTTTGAGTCACAAGACAATATCTGGATTACAACCCTAAAGTAACCCGAACAACAGAAATGACAACAAAATAAACCACCAAAAGCTCCACTCTAGCACCAACAAAATGGAGCGTCTTTCTAATTACCAAGCACGGTACCTTAGCCACTAAATCATGTACTAACAATACTAGGACCTTCAAAAGCCTTCATCACATTGTTCTTAGCAAATTACTTTTGGGTTCCTTTTGCCGGCTCATTCTTAAGATCAACCTCTGATAGTGCTGAAAGCTTGGTAGCCCTTGGACCTTTGAGGCTCCCAGTAGAATTCTCACATTACTTTTCAAAATAAGTCATGCCCACCATATGCGTCTCATTATGCACGGGTGATGGACTTTGGCTGGTGTCTGCTGCATCTGAATTTTGCATGACAATGTCGCCTACATCAATAAGCTTCCGAATTACTTTCTTCAGATTCCAATACTTCTCTATGTCATGCCCCCGGGAATCTGAGCAATATGCACACCTTTGAGAAATATCAAACTTCTTTGATAGAGGGTTTGGCATTTTTATTTGAAGCGGCTTCAACATGTTCAATTGCTTCAACCTTCGAACAAAATGGCATATAATTCTCCAATAGGGGTGAAAGACTTTCCTTTTTTCAGTAGCCTCTCATTTTTAAATGCTTGATTGGGCCAGAAACCTGATCCAAGAGGTTTTGGGTATGCTCGTGGGGGTGGATAGGCATTCTGTGGAGCTGGGTACAGGGAAAGTGATCTATGATTTTGGAAGTTCTGTGGAGAAAAGTAACATTAGGGAGGATCATCTAATACATAAGGATATCTGTGGGGACGATGTTGAAGCTGGAAGTGTCGATCAGGGAAGCCCATTGGGTTTTCGGTTTCTCTTTCTTTTACCCAAGCTTACTGGGATGTTCTGAATGTCTTTTGAACAACTCACGATTTATCCTGACTTGATTCCCTCTTCTCCTAGCTACCCTATTTTTAACACATCATTGAATGGATTTCCCAAGGCCGGGATCAAATGACTGAAGTAGGTAAGTCCCTGGGCTTGTAGGAAATGCTCAATCATTTCTTCTTCACCAATCAGGGAACTGACTCGAGCAACTAGCTCCCTCCATCTGAGCCCAAACTCCCTAAAGCTTTCTCCCGACTTCTTTTCCATTTTAGATAGGGAGGAGAGATTTGGGATAACGCCTAATTTGTATTTAAATTATTGAACAAAATCTTAAGCCATATCACCCAATGTAGGCCACTTACCAGCATCTTGACAATTATGCCATTCCAAAGCTGCCCCAGTCAAGCTCCTACAGAAATAGGCCATCAACAAGTCATCTTGCTCTCCAACACTTCTCATTTAATTGGAATAACCCTCAGGTGGGCTATCGGATCTCCATACCCATGATACAAGTTAAATTTTGGCACTTTGAACCTCGCGGGCAGGCGAACGTCAAGGGACACAAATAGTTCTTTACAAGCCATGTTACCCTGGTCTCCCATTCCTTGCTTGTTCTTCAAGGACTGTTCTACACCTTCCATCCTCCTGGGTATCCCATCTTTCCCCTCTCTTCATGTGAACTTTTCATTTTCAACACGAGACGCATCCCGCAGGCTCTACTTGTACGAGTCAGGAACCTTGTGGGCAACCTCTACGAGGTAGTATTGGATATCATGAGCTTTTGTGCATATTCATTGTTGGGGATAGTGGATATGATAGGAAGGCATTTTTGGGAAATAATAGTTGGAAGACGAGTGGCAGAGCTATTAGGGTGGTTGGAAAAACTGTGATTAGCGGGTGTATCTGGAGAGTATGGGGGATTATCTGGCATTATGACTGGAACTCGAGTAAGGGCAGCATCTAGGAAACTCGGTGGTGGCGGGGGTGGTTCCTTCCGAGTCATCCAGGCCTAATACATCTCCGCCATGTGCTGTCTTACCATCCGTACCTCTTCAACCAACCCATTATCATGTTCAACCAACTGCTTTCAGGCACCGATATCAACCAACTCAGTTCTATTGTTGTCTGCCATTGCCTTTTGACTTTGTGTTGTAGAGAAGAGTTACCACTTTAAAACCACAAACCAACCACCCTTCTGGTATGAATATTGCAAATTGAAGCCATCCCGTTAGTATTAGGGCATTTAACAGCTAAAAATATCACAATTAATGCAATGCACCTAGCTACAATTATCGGTCCTAAAATGACTTCGAGGGTACGAAGGTCGGTTGGCATCATCCCAATTTGTTCATTTCAATCCTCTTTTTTATTTGCTTTTCTAGCACTTGCTTGATCATTTTCCGTTCTTTTTTTCTAATTATCTCTCTTTTCTTTTCTCTCATTTTCACGTCTCATAATTTCACTTTTTCTTTTTCTTTTTTTTTTGGTCCTTTTTTCCCTTTGTTTTTCTTTTTTTAATTAAAAAAAATGATTCGATCGAACCCTATGTAGGTTGTCTACATATCATGACTCAGCATGAATCCGATCTTTGCGTAGTTCTGGAAGATCGTAAATAAAGCAAACAAGCGAGCGTTCCTTTTTTTTCTTAATGACTACTCTGATGAGAAAAGAGAAATAAAAGAAGCAAACCCCCTTTTTTGAATTTTCTAGACTTAAAGCTCTATTACATATTCTATATTCAAGCTTAACGAGCATGTATTTTTTTTTTTTGAAGCAAATACTCTATTAAGAAAAAATCCTAGAAGAGAAAAAAATATTTTTTGACCTTTTTTAAGAAGGAAATCTAAAGAATAACCACAGAAATATATTTTAGATTTTCATTTGATATCCTGACGTAATATTTCGAAACAAGCAATGAATAGGATAAAACAAAATATTTTTGGACCTCAATTTTGATTGCTTAAAGAAGAAATTCTAAAATTAAACCAAAGATAGAGTATGTTGTCTTTTTCTTCTATGTACACAGTCCTAAAGTTCTTGTAAAATAAAGAGAATTGTTCGTCTTCGTTTTATTCATTCATTTTTCAATAACTTCCCAAAGAATGCGTCAAAAGCAAATCTTTTTTTTTTTTTGGGAATTTTGGAATTAATAACTTAGAGAAAACCTTTTTGAATTTTGGAGGGTACTAAAAAAACAAATATTCTCTTTTTGAATTTTTGGTCATAATATAGTAAAGAAAATATAAAAATAATTTTTATTTTAAGCCCTAGATATTAATTGCCTAAAGGAAAACCCACCTCAAGATATTTTTTTTTCATTTCTATAATTAGTATTCTAAAGAAAACTTATAACGAAAATATAAAAATGCAAAATTTCTCTTTTTTTGGATTTTTGACTTGTAATACATTTTCAAATACAATAGAAACAGACTCGAAAAACTTAACCAGACTATTACAAACTCAAAAATCAACTAAATGACTAGATACTACTGTACATGACTAGAAAGCAAAACATGAACAAAATACTCTAAAACATAAAACTCCTCAAGCAACTCCCGAATGCAGTGATCCTGGGGTATCTGTCATGCTCAAACTCCGATAAGTGGATCCACACCTGTATGGGAAAACTTAAACCAACACGAATGTGAGACAATAACATTTCCTATTGGACACATGCAAAATATTATTGTGGCTATTTTTGCAAAAATGACTTATTTAGCCAAAAGATGGTTAGAAGTATCAAATTTGGCTAAGATCCCGCAAAACCAAGAACCTAAGATTTACTAGGACTACCGGACCCTATGTTGGTTGCCTGCATATCACGCCCCGAAAGACGAGAATCATGTATGCATGGTTCTGGCAGATTGGATACGGTTGAGAATTAAAAAAAAATAACTAATTTAAAGAAAACATATTTTTTACTTTTCTTAAAAAATGATGAAAGATGCAAAATCTTTTTGGATTTTCTTTTCCCTTTTTTTTTATTATTTTTTGAAAATGACGAAAAAGTGTAAAATTTATATATTTTTTTTGAATTTTTTAGCTATCTAGTTTTTCTTAACACAATGTGGCAAAAGACATAATTGGATCTACTTGCTCTATTTTCACACTTCACCCTCTCTTTTTCTTTTCTTTTTTCTTTTTCATTTTCATTGTTTCTTATTCATTTTTTAATTTGCCCTCAGCTATCATTGGTCCGCCAAATGACCTTTTTACTCTTGAATAAATGCAACATGTAGGACATAGGATGCATCAAGATGACCTTTTCTTTTCATGTCACCTGTTATAGACGGACCCAACCACTGTGTTGAGTCCCTTAAGTCAAAATGCACATGATTCAAAAAGCGTTCCTACTAGGAATCCGGCATAAGGCTGAGTTATTCTAGGTTCAAAAGCTGGGCATGTGTTTTATACTGTGTACCCAGGCGGACAACTTGAGTCGAGGAGGGGGCTACGCACCGGGAACCAAAAGGCCATCCGGCTTAGTACTTGTCCGGCCTCTTACTTACTTTAAGGTATGACTAACAAAATAAGGAGTATCGACCAGCGAGCACATCTCCGGAGGTGAGAAGAGAGGTTTCGTAACAGTTTTATATATACAATTTAAATAATATCAAAGCGGTGAAAAGCAACATTTGTCACATAGTCCCAAACATATAATAAAATCATATAAACAAATCCAAATACAACAATTATTCCGTAATTCTAGGTTCTTTTCCCCAGAATTTTGAACCTGAACCGAAGTTCTAGGTTCTTTTCCCCAGTAGAGTCGTCTGAGCTATCACACCTTCTTTTTACACTAAACCCCCGAAAGGGTATAATGGAGTTTTTCCAATTAAAGGCAATCAAAACGATTCATTTATTAAGAGATTCAGTGTCGCCAATTGGGAGATTTATGGTGTCTCAAGTCACCGGTTGAATCCCAGATCGGGGAGAAATTGACTATTTAACAATATGCGAACTAGAAATGCGGGTAAGAAATTCTATTAACCTGGGATAAGGTGTTAGGCATTCCCGGATTCCGTGGTTCAAGCACGGTCGCTAAACTATTATATTCGGCTTAATTATATGATTTTAATTATGAACCTAGGTGCAAATTTTGATTTTAACAGCTTTTATTCATTTTTTTAGAGAAAATTGCAACGTTATTAAAATACGTCTCGAACCACATCACATAAATGCACCCGCGATTTTTGATATATTTTAACATTGTTGAGATTTGGATTTGTATTACATAAATGTGCATCCTAGTTTATGAAGGTAGATTAATAAAGTACGCGTCTAAAGCAACTAACGCGTTGCTATCTTTGCGAGGGCCATGAAAATTTGCTAAATGGCACGTCTCGAATTCTAAGGATAAACAAGATTAATTAAAATGAGGGCCATGTAATTGTCATTTTATTTGGCATGACGCCCCTCGATTTATTCTAACCAATAGGTTTCTACTAAGCTAACTCGCGAGGGTCATAAACTATTTGATCTCATTTTCTTAGCAAAACATGCTCCTTTGCTAGATGAAATTTTGCACCGATTTCCTATACAGACAATAAGGGCAATAGAATTTCCCCGAATCATCAAATCTAGCTTGACAATAATAAACTATTGTTCCTTAAGGAAAGAGCATATTATCAAATTAACCGTACATTCACAAATGACGAAGTGTACACCTTCATAATACACTCATTAACGTCAAAGTAGAACAATACTAATGCTACTGCTTTATCTTCTAATCAGCATCACAGCAAATGAGGCATGCTCAATTTCCTAACGATATTAACAGAGGAAAGGAAGTAGAATTTTTGGATGGAAACAAACATCTATTGTTACCATCTGTGCAATGGAATTTTCTTCATAGCTCCTGGCATTTGACTGCTTTTCATTTTTATTTTTATCAACAATAACAACATATAAAGAACTAGTTTAGACCAAAGAAAACAGATTCAGAGAATCAGACAACTAAATATTAACTTAACAATGCACCATAACAATTATATCACCATATAAACATATGTAAAACTAATTCACTTATTACCCATTATACACATGAAAGTGAGAAATGAACCTCAAGACATGAATCTGAGCTTAGTTGATTTTTAGCTCCAAAGTCGGATAGGGATGTGACCAAGAACAATGAAACTTCAACTTCGAAACTTGCCAGAAATCGATGAACCGCAAATAGATCTCGACTCTTCAGCAAAACCTGAAGCGGATGACTGTAGTCATCAAAATTTCTCACTCTGTTTTTGTCCATTTATGAGTATGTGTGTGTGGTTGTTGGTTCTCTTGAGTCCAGGTCTGAAGAAAATGGACAGCTAGTATAGGCTTGAGATGAGAGGGAGATGAGCGACGACTATAAAGGTGCAAGCTAAAAGTGACGGCTTTGTATGTGTTAGCAATTTTTCAGATGCTCAAGGATGAAGAAGCCAGGTGTTGTGTGACTGAAGCTTCCTTAGGCTCGTATGTTTTTAGTTGGTTTTTTATACATGAAGAAGATGATCAAATTCAGATGAGAAGTGGTCATCTTTTAGTCTCTGTTGCGGCGCTTTCTCTATGTTTAATCTATGGTCCTAGGGGTGTATATATAGGTCTAGGTTAGTTTTTTTTTTTTTAGAGTTTTTAGGTTAAGGGGTATGGGCCTAGGATTTATGGGATTTGAAATTGGGCCAAAGGCTAAAAAACGATAAAATTCATAAAGACGGGATAAACCAACCCGATACTAATTCCTCCTTCTAGAATTATATAAACAACTATAATATGAAAATAAAAAACTAATTTTATGATTAAACTAAACTATATTAAGATATGAAACTATTTTTGTGTTTTCAAGATTATATAAAAATGAAAATAAGGTAACATTTTTATATATTTTTATTTAAATTTATAAAAGAAATAGCAACTAAAAAGAAGAAATATTTTTTTAATTTTATTTTTATGAAGAAATAAAGTAAAAGTGTCAAAATTAGCTGAAATAGTTATATTAGAACTAAACTAAATATTTTACGCTAAAATGGATGAAATCTCGGGGAGGGTCAAAAATCACATGTCTACATGTAATGACCTGACCCGTTTTCACGAGAGTTACCGCCTCATTTTCCCTGTTCTATGCTTCTAGATGTTTCATTATATGTGTTTGGAGAATTTAAAGTAAATCGGGTAGAATTCGGTTAGAAATGAGACAATAAATCTCTTTATGAGAAGGTTAATTTGGAAAAGTCAACCAAATATTGACTTATGAGTTAGAAGGCTCGGAATGGATTTTTGATGATTTGACTAGTTCGGGGGATGATTAAAGACTTAGGAGAACAATCAAAATTGAATTCGGAGGTTCGGAGTAGAATTAGGCTTGAATTTGCTAATGTTGGATTTTGGCGAATTTCGATTGATAGCTGAGATTTTGATCTGAGGGTTGGAATGGAATTCCGAGAGTTGATGTAGCTTTGATATTTGATTTTTTATGTGTGTGCAAAATTTTAGGTCATTTGGACATTGTTTGGTTGGGTTTTTGATCAAATGCGTGTTTCGGAAGTTTTTGAAGAGCTTAAGCCTAAATCCGATGTGAATTGATGATTTCAATGTTGTTAGGTGTGTTTTGATGATTGGAACAAGTTCGGACGATATTTTGGGATATGTTGGTGTCTTTGGTTGAGGTCCCGGGGGCCTCGGGTGTGTTTCAAGTTGTGATCACGCTCTTAATTGATGTTTCAACATCATATCTTTGGATATAAAGGGGTACTATCTTGAACAATTGAGCCTCGATTACTGTGTTGAATAAAGAATTAGATCTGTATCGTAATTAGGGACCCGTAGCAAAAAGAATCATCGCATTTGGATATCGTATGAGGATTTTGTGGCCATTTTACTAAGGTTGCCCAGATTTTCAGGTTAATGGCGAAATTGCCCCTGACGGCGTATTAAAAACCTGCACTATTTGCAAATCCTAAAACCTACATATCTCCTTCGCTATAAGGTCAAATTGAGTGATTCAAAAGTCCAAATTCATTAGAATGTCACAAATAATCCACTGGAAGCAGTAAAACGCGTGAATAGTATACCTATAATGAGCAGGTCGAGTTTTCTTCCAATTTTGGAACGGGAAGAAGCTTCTGAGGCAATTTTTAAGAAACAATTCGTGAAATTTACTCAGGTAATAGTTCTTAGACTCAGATTATGTTGTTATGATGTAAAACATAGATTAAACACTGAAAAAACAAGTATTTAAAGGGTAAAACTAGAGGTTAGGGCTTGAAACCTAAGAAAGTGTAAAGTTAGAATTTGAGGGGCCAGCGGACTCCGATTTTGATAAATTTTATATGTATGGACTCGTGGAGAGATGAGGAATCCGTTGGCATAATTTTTGGAATTTTTCGAGAAGTGGGCCTGGGCTCGGGTTTTACCAACTTCGTGAATTTTAGTACTTGTCGAGTATTTTTCATTGGGTTATGTTTCTTTAATCCATATTGATGTATTCGCTGTGGTTTTGAATAGATTCGACATGTGAGGAGGTCGATAAAAAGGGAAAAAGGCGTTGCGAACGAGTCTACCGATTTGAGGTGAGTTGTCGGTGTATATGATGGCCTGAGGGTTTGAAACCCCGGCTTATCATACTGTGACGCTATTTAGGGCATGACTTGCATCCCATGGTAGGCGCAGGATTGTTTATGACTGTGAATTGTGACTTTGTCCATCCCGAACCAGAATAATACTATAATGGCGATTGAAACGCACTTTGTGTTATATATATGTGTGGACTATATGGCATGTTTGGGGCCTTGTGCCGACCTGTAGTATCCTTAAGGGATAGATATCGATATGATAGCATGATTTGTAAATCATTAATCTCAGTCCTGGCTTGAAATCACTGTTATGAAATGCTAAGTCACCTGTTCTTGGAAAGTTAAAAGGAATATTAAAGTATTTTTCGTTGTTAATGAACTTGAACCTGGAAATAAATAAATTGAACTGTTGTGTGACTCATATGCATGTTATGGACTGAGTATGGATCGGGCTGCACGCGGTAGCGGATGATATGAATATTGCGCTTAGGCTGAAGGATCCCCTCCAGAATCTGTACACACCCCTCAGTGAGCGTCGTCGACGTTAAATGGATCGGGCTACGCGCTGTAGTGGTCATGTGCATTGCATTGCATTCATGCATTGTTATTTTCTTGTACTATATGTAGTCTATTGTTATTGTTAGTTCGTGGTAAGGTATTGGACTGTTACACATAGCCTCACTCTGTGGTATTCTGTGGATTTCTTACCTTCAGCTATTTTATATGCTTTTTACTCATTGAGTACTTAATTCTCACCCCTACTCTCTGCACCTTTGTGTGCACATTCAGGTACGCCGGAGGTTTAGCTGAGCAGTAGTTGTTCCAGAGTTTATCAGAGTTGTTGAGGTAGCTGCTTGACGTTCGCAAGACCAGACTACTCTTTCTATTTAAATTCTATTTATATATACATTTCTAGACTTGAGTATTTCGTTCAGATATTGTTGTCAAGTTTTATTTAGAGGCTCTAGACTCGTGACCTTTGGTCATTGGGAGATTATACATTTTAGCTTCTATATATATCAGTTAAACATTTAACTTTGTTGTTGATATTAATATTCAAATACTTGGTTTGAGCTTCATGCTCGGGATGAGAGTGTAAATGGTCGGGCTTGCCGAGCAGTTGTGTTGGGCGCCATCACGACCGGGATTGGGGTCGTGACAAGTTGGTATCAGAGCCTAGGTTACCAGGCCTCGCGAGTCATGAGCCAGTTTAGTAGGCTCTCGCGGATCGGTACGTAGACATCCATATCTATCCCCGGGAGGCTACAGAACTTTTAGGAAACACTTCACTTTCTTGGAATTCTTATCGTGTGTATTTGATTAAGCTTGTGATATAACTCTTGAAATTTCTTCCACATGTCTGTATGCGCATGCGAGCGCTCAGTATTATAATTGCCTTGATGGTTGGTGATTCCCCGATCGAGGGGCATGATGGAATCTACGTGAGTTTATGTTGGGCTAGTCTGGAGGACTTGAGGCCAAATCTTTACCTATGGCTTGAGCACCGAGGTGCTGATTTTGTGAGTTGGTATTATGAACTTATATGTTCGGTAATGTCCTTATTAGACAGTATGGTGGTCGGATATCCACGTGATGAGTATGTTAGTGCTGTAAGGTGTATCTATGTGATCTTTATAGTGACGAAGAAGTTTGTAGGATAATAGATGAACTGTTAAGCGATTCGTTTCCTATTGCGATCTATTTTGTAGTCCCAAGTTATGGGCGCGTGAAGAATATTGTCGTATCTCCTAGTTGGAAGTTAAGTGCAATACATGTGACGGTATGAGTTCTGACTCAGGAAGACAAAATTGGATGTATTATGTGTATATCAGTGGGAGGTGTGCTGAAATACTAAATTGAGGCGAAGTAGGTGGGTTATCTACTGCGGAGTGTTCTCACATGGTATGAACCTTGTGTGTGTGTTAGAAGATCTCATGTGTAGTTGAAAGGTATTTTCTATGTGTTACGATTCAAATAAGTGCAACGCATGTCCCTATATCGATTTTGATAATATAATACAGGTAGTATTAAGATTAATGTTGTTGATATACATTGTGATATTTTGTTAAGTTGTAGCCGTGTTGTTAGGATGGTTTTGGTGTTTCTCTGGCAGGTGGATATGCCCAATTACAAAGGACACATTACCAAAATATTTGAAAATAATTTGAGAATGAGTAAAAATTTGGTCGCCTAGAGAGTAGGCTTAACTGTTGAGTGAATGAATGCAAGAATTGCAGAAGAGTTAAAATTTCTGATGATGCGTGTCTCCCCAAGCTTGTGAAAGAGTGAGTATAATCTTACCGTTATATTGCGACAACAATAGAGTAAATGTGTTGTGATATATATGGCTTCGAGCTAAGTTGGGGAGGTTGTCGTTGATTAGTTGATTGCACTATTATGTGCTATGTTGGTTCTATCTTAAAGTATACTGGCGAACTAGTTCTGTTGCAGAAATTGAGCCGAGAATGGCACGAGTGAAGGAAAATTGTTGACAAGATGTCAAGAGATCGGTTGAGCAAGAAGGAAGTTTTGATGGTTAATATAAACTAGCATCTTCTTAAGTGTCATCTGAAAGCGGTGTTATGTCCGAGTTAATTAGTCTTGATCGCTCTTCAGCGTTAGTGCGGTCGGTTGTTTGGAGGTGCGCTCCAGATATTATTGTGGTAGGTTGTGGGAGTGTGTTCCACTGGAAGATTTTTATGAGTGTGACATTTTATCACTTGATTGATTAAAGATGTAAACCAAGTATGAAGTTTGAGATGGTGTCCTTAAATTAAAGATTCGTCCCTAGAGGGCACTTGGCATATTGGGTTGTGAATTGGGGAGGATTACTCCAATTATGATGGTTGTTCTTGTGCATTATGAAGAAAAAGAAAGTTATTATGGACCTTTGAAAGGTTATGAGACTAGTTCAAGTTGATCAGAATCGACTTGAAGTCGGTGGATAGATTTAATGTGAATATTGGCTATATATCAGGCCAGATGTGTGCATTTTTGTAACATGGTCCTCGTGAAAGAGTATTTAGGTCGATGTTTTTTTTTGTCAAATATTTCGTGTATTGATGTATTGCGCCAGGTGAGTCGTGGGAAGGCTCGAGAAAGTGTTTACATGTTAAGAATCTGCATAGGAATAATGTTATATGAGCAACTTTGCTGTTGAAATTCCATTTGTACATCGTAGCTCACTTGTGTTTGAGTTTGTAGTTTATAACGCTAAATATCCCTCAGGGATGATATTATGCACTTAGCATGCATATGACCGATACTCGGTATTATGTTGTAATGAGCAAATTTGGCTCAATGTGCATCTCTTTATGTGAGATCTATATGTGGATCGAGTGGCACGCCGCCATGGGTATGTTATCTGGGTCGGGTTGCACGTTGCAACAGTGTGATATCGAGTATAGTTTTCTATATGTTGTCTTTGTATGCCTTGCTTCATGTTTTCCAAGGAAGGTTGGTATTAGTGCGTAGGATTTGATAATTCCTTCCAGTGCTCGTTTTCTTTAGTACCACATTCGAATTGGTAGCTTATTGGCACATTGGGGCATCATATGTGACATCTAATTATTATTGGAGTGGCTTATTGCCCGAGCAGTTCGTACTGGGTGAGACGAGATCATTGAATTCAAGATCGGTGCAATCTGAGTATATAAAGTAAAGTAAAGATCTAGGACCATTGTTTGGTTCAGAATAAGGTGATAGTTCTTGCCAAGAGTATAAAACTAATGAATTGTTGTCTCGACGGTGGCGAAGAATGTATACAGATCTCATCTATCGTGTCAATATTATAAGAATTTGCACAAGGCTTGTGTATGTCATGCAGAGCATAGGATGTGTAGTGATTCCTTCTAAGCGATCAGATAAGACAGTTTCAGACGATTAGGGAAATTTTTGAATATCTCCCGTTGAATGAATGAATACTTGATGGGTGAATGTATTCACACGGTGGAAACTGGGATCAGGTATGACGATGCGTGTGTTATAGGGAGTTATGATACACATGCTATGTTGTAGTGGTGGATCTTTATTCGGTGGTGTGTTATATTTTTTATGTGATGTTGGAATTCAAACTGGTTGTCATGGAGTTGGGTGATTTTGAACTATTGTATTGGGGAAGCCAGGAATGCCACGGGTTAAGTGGTGAAGGGTGTTAGAATATATTTTAGCAGAGTGATTATATTTCAAAGATTCATCGGACAGCTGGGATGAAGTACTTTCTTAATTGGGCATTTGTGATAGCTGTCAGTATAGAGGTTGCTACCATTGATCTCGTTCTGTTACTGAAGGACTTTTCGGATGCGTATCGTGTGGCCGCGCATGTAACCGGGTAAGATTGGGGATTTTTGTATTTATTTGATGCCTTCGTCAGGAGTTATAGAAGTGGAAGAAACATTTTTTCAAGCTTCTTGGGAGTTCGTTGGCAAGCCGATATGGCTACGCATTTAGATGGAGTTAGTTTGGTTGACCCTCAATTATACTATTGAGGAATATGTTGAGTCTATCATTATTGAGCTTGTTAGCGATCTGAGGAAAGCTATGAGTTGTTTTTCGACGTTGTGAGACATTGTGATTTGTTAGTTATGGGTACGTGTGGTGCAGTTCCATTGAGAATTCATAGAGAAAGTCAAGTGGGAAGAGTAATTGAGTGTTGCTCGGTGTATGGAGCATTGGTTATGGTCTATCGGGTTGTGTGTTCTCTATTTCACCGTGGGTGTAATGAATTGCGTTAGTTTCAGACATCACACGTGAACAATATACCTTTAATGAGCATGTCGAGTTTTCTTCCAATTTTGGAACGAGAAGAAGCTTCTGAGGCGATTTTAAGAGAGAATTCGTGAAATTTCATCAGGTAACAGTTCTTAGACTCATATTATGTTGTTATGATGTAAAACATAGATTAAACACTGAAAAACCAAGGATTTAAAGGATAAAAATTGAGGTTAGGGCTTGAAACCTAAGAAAGTTACCGTTGGAATTTGAGGGGCCAAACGGACTCCAATTTTGATAAATTTTATATGTACGAACTCGTGGAGAGACAAGGAATCCGTTGGTATAATTTTTTGAATTTTTCGAGAAGTGGGCCCGGGGCTCGGGTTTTACCAACTTCGTGAATTTTAGTACTTTTCGGGTATTTTTGATTGGGTTATGTTTCTTTAACACATATTGATGTATTCGCTGTGGTTTTGACTAGATTCGACGTGCGAGGAGGTCGATACAAAAGTAAAAAGGCATTGCGAACAAGTCTACCGGTTTGAGGTGAGTAGTTGGTATATATGATGGCCTGAGGATTTGAAACCCCGGCTTATCACACTGTGACGCTATTTAGGGTGTGACTCGCATCCCATGGCAGGTGCAAGATTGGTTATGACTGGGGATTATGACTTGGTCCATCCCGAACCAGAATAATACTATATTGGCGATTGAAACACACTCTGTGTTGTATATATGTGTGGGCTATATGCCATGTTTGGGGCCTTGTGTCGACCTGTAGTATCCTTAGGGGATAGATATCTATGTGATAGCATGATTTGTAAATCATTGATCTCAGTCCTGGCTTGAAATCACCGTTATGAAAAGCTAAGTCACCTGTTCTTGGAAAGTTAAAAGCAAAATTAAAGTATTTTTCGTTGTTAATGAACTGGAACCTGGAAATAAATAAATTGAACTGTTGTGTGACTCATATGCTTGTTATGGACTAAGTATGGATCGGGATGCACGCCGCAGCGGATGATATGAATATTGTGCTTGGGCTGAAGGAGCCCCTCTCGAGTCTATACACACCCTTAGTAAGCGTCGTTGATGTTAAATGGATCGGGCTAAGCGCCGTAGCGGTCATGTGCATTGCATTGCATTCATGCATTGTTATTTGCTTGTACTATCTATGGTCTGTTGTTATTGTTAGTTCGTAGTAAGGTATCAGATGGTTAGACATAGCTTTACTCTGTGGTATTCTGTGGATTTCTTACCTTCAGCTATTTTATATGTTTTTTACTCACTGAGTACTTAGTACTCACCCCTACTCCCTGCACCTTTGTGTGCGGATTCAGGTACGCCGGAGGTTTAGCCGAGCACTAGTTGTTCCAGAGTTTATCAGAGTTGTTGAGGTAGCTGCTTGACGTTCGCAGGACCAAACTACTTTTTCTATTTAAATTCTATTTATATATACATTTCGAGACTTGAGTATTTCATTCAGATATTGTTATCCAGTTTTGTTTAGAGGCTCTAGACTCGTGACCCTTGATCTTTGGGAGATTATACAGTTTAGCTTCTATATATCAGTTAAACATTTAACTTTGTTGTTGACAATAATGTTCAAGTACTTGGTTTGAGCTTCATGCTCGGGATGAGAGTGTAAATGGTCGGGCTTGCCTAGCAGTTGTGTTGGGCGCCATCATGACCGGGATTGGGGTCATGACACTACATGGACGACCTGAAATTACCTTTCTTTTGGGCTATCCTTTAACCAAGTAGGTGACACAACTAATTGTCACCTAGTAGCTTGTGCAGTCTCACAAAAATGCCTATATCTCTCTACTCTGATGTCGTATTGATAAACAGTTTAATGCTTTAAAGTCTAGACTCATAGATCTTCAATTTGGTGGGTAGATCACCCTGTAATTATGAGTAGATTGGGAGAAAGCTTAATGACATTTGACCTAAAGTTTAAGTACAACCATGAGCCTAAGTTGCGACAACTTTTGTCGACTTTTATTTCATAACTCGTTTGACTTCAAGACTATGAAAGGGATATCATATGATTCAAATACCTTAAGATGACCTCTTGAGTGTATTAAGCACCTATAGCTTTTCCCGAAAATGTGAGTTACAACATCCTTGATTCGTTTAACTTCTAATACTTGTTAATCACCCTTATACACCCTTGTATCACCTAAGATCAGTAGGATTAACTTCTTATCATCTTAAAGACAATTTCTTCATTGATTTATGTTGACTACCTTATGGCATGAACTAACATATGTGAATATGGGTTGTAATACCCTTCCCTTCTTAGGAACATTCGTCCTCGAATGTAAGGGTTTATGGGGAGTCCAAATAATCTTGGATTCCAACAGAATTTTCCGGTCAATTTTCCCCTATAAAATGGCCACTAGCAAAGTTTGCAAGCAGTTAAGCCCAATGTATGGTCTCAAAAGGCTACACAACACATTATGTACATGCACATTATTTCCATATAACTATTTTGTATTAAGGAAGAGTGTTTTCAAGTTATTGCTTACACCATAAAGCCGTTTCACCTTTCCTATATATCTTGCGTTCCATCGGCATCATTGTTATCTTCAATCAAGAATAGGTAAGGCTATTTAGACTTCATCTATTCTTCCGCTTCCATTTCATTTTTTCCATATTCTTGTTCCTCCACAATACCATGACGGAAGCTACATCTTTTGTTCTCATCTTGCGGACTTGTCGATCTAATATAGCCACTGGCACTTCTTAATATGATAGACCCTCTATAACTTGTACATCTTTGATATGGACAACTCGATAAGGGTCTCTAATACATTCCCTCAACATATATACATGGAATACCGGATGTAGAAATTCCAATTCGGATGGCAATTCTAACTCATAAGCAACATGTCCAATTCGGCAAACGATTTTATACGGACCTATATACCTTGGACTTAGCTTACATTTTTTCCCAAAACGCATAACACCATTCGTTGGTGAGATCCTCAGGAAAACCTAATCACCAACCTCAAACTCCAAACCATGATGTCGGACATCGAAATTAGACTTTTGCCTGCTTTGTGTCATCCTTAATCATTCATGTATCACCTTCAACTTCTCGATGGATTGGCGAATCAAATATGGCCCATATAATTCTAGTTCACTGACTTCTAACCATCCAACTGGTGATCCACATCTTCTTCCATATAGTACCTCATATGGGGCCATTTTAATACTAGAATGGTAGCTATTATTGTAGGCAAATTCTACGAGTAGAAGATGGTCATCCCAATTTCGCTTAAAATCTAGAACACATGCTCGTAGCATATGTTTTAATGTCTGAATGGTACGTTCTACCTATCCATCAGTCTGCAGATGAAATGAAGTGTTGAGATTCACTTGTGTGCCTAAACCCTTCTGAAAAGACCTCCAAAAGTTAGCCGTAAATTGAGCTCCTCGGTCTGATATAATAGATATGGCACACCATGAATCCTAACAATCTCCTTAATATACAACTTCGGATATTCATCAGCCGTGTAAGTTGTCTTAACTGGAAAAAAATGGGTACATTTTGTAAGTCGATCAAATATCACCCAGATGGCTTCAAACTTATGATAAGAGCGAGGTAATCCAATAATGAAGTCCATATTAATCACATCCCATTTCCAGGTTGGAATCTCTATATTCTGAAGCAATCTACTAGGTTTCTGATGTTCTATCTTTAATTTTTGACTATTGGGACACTGGGCTACAAATTATGTAATAAGATTCTTCATGTTATTCCACCAATACTGCTCCTTGACATCATGATACATCTTTGTCAATCCGGGATGGATGTAATATCAATATTGATGAACCTCATTCATAATCTTGTCTCGCAACCCTTCCATATTAGGCACACATAATTGGTCCTGGTATCTCAGTTCCCTATCTCTTCCAATCTTAAAAGCCATAATTTTACATTGTTGAATACTCTCTCTCAATCTTACTAAGATAGGATCTTCATATTGCCGTGCTTTTACCTCAGCTACCAAAGATGATTCTGATGTATTCTGTACAGTAACACCTCCATCATTGGAGTCTAACAATTTGATTCTCATATTGGCTAGCTGATAAAGCTTTTTAGTCAACTCTCATCTACCTACCTCAATATGTACTAAGCTTCCCATTAATTACGGCTAAGAGCATATACAACATTGGCTTTACCAAGATGATACAATATCACGACATCGTAGTCTTTCAGTAATTCTAGCCACCCGCGCTGCCTCAAATTCAACTCTTTCTGCTTGAATATGTACTGTAAACTGTTGTGGTCTGTGTAGATGTCAATATGGATGCCGTAAAAGTAGTGTCGCCATATCTTTAAAGCATATATTACTACAGCCAATTCCAAATCATGGATTGGATAATTCTTTTCATGCTTCTTCAATTGTCTTGATGCATAAGCAATCACCTTCCCACACTGCATCAATACACACCCCAAACCTATACCTCAGGCATCACAATATACCACATAACCTTATGTTCCTTCAGGAAGATTAAGCACTACTACATATGTCAATCGATTCTTCAACTCCTGAAAACTACATTCATTAGTGTTAGACCACTAGAACTTGGAATATTTCTGTGTTAACTTAGTCAGTGGTGATGATATAGAGGAAAACCCTTCTACAAACCGCTTATAATATACTGCTAGCCCCAGGAAGCTGCAGATTTCTGATGGTGTTGTAGGTCTTAGCCAATTCTTTACTGCATCGATCTTCTAAGTTTCGACACTAATACCCTCGTTAGATATAACATGGCCAAGGAATGCTACTGAGTTCAGCCATAATTCACATTTGGAGAGCTTAGCATATAACTTACGATCCTGAAGCATCTATAATACTATCTGCTACTGGCCAGCATGTTCCGCCTCCGAACGAGAATACACTAGAATGTCATCAACGAATACAATTGCAAACACATCAAAATAAGGCTTGAATACATTATTCATGAGATCCATAAAAGCAGTTGGGCATTTGTTAGCCTGAATTACATCACTAAGAACTCAAAGTGCCCGTATCTTGTCTGGAAGGCCGTCTTTGGAATATCCTCCTCCTTAACCGTCACCTGATGATACCCTAAATATAAGTCAATCTTGGAGAAATACTTGGCACCCTGGAGTTGGTCAAATAGGTCATCAACTCTTGGAAGTGGATACTTGTTCTTTATAGTAAATTTATTCAACTGTCAATAGTCGATACACATCTATAACGACCCGTCTTTCTTCCGCACAAATAGGAATGGTGCACCCCACGATGAAGTGCTAGAACTAATGAAGCCCTTATCCAGCAAATACTTCAACTGCGCCTTCAACTCTCACAAATCAGTCGGGGCCATTCTGTATGGGAGGGATAGAGATCGTTTGAGTGTTAGGCAACACATCAATGCTAAACTCAATCTCCCTTTCAGGAGGAAGGCCTAGGAGTTCATCTGGGAAAATATCTGGAAATTCATCAGCCACGAGGATTGATTGTAGAATAGGCAGTTTTGCCTCCGCATCCCTAATGGTAACGAGATGATAAATATAACCTTTTGAGGTTATTTTCCTTGCCTTAAAATAGGAAATAAACCTACCTTTCGGTTTAGCAAACTTCCCCTGCCATTCAATGATGGGTTCACCAAGAAATGAAACCTAACCAGCTTCATACGACAATCAACATTTGCATAGCATGAGGCCAACCAGTCCATTCCCATTATCACATCAAAATCAACCATTTCTAACTCAAATAAATTTGTCGAGGTTTGATAACTAAAAATTATCTTAGTAAAACCTCTATATACCTTTCTAGCAATCACAGAATCTCCTATTAGAGTAAATACCACAAAGTATTTACTTATCATTTTAGGTTCAATGCCAAACTTATTTGCCACAAAGGGAGTAACATATGATAATGTAGATCCTGGATCAATCAATGTGTATACATCATAAGAAAACAAAGACAATATACCTATAATAACATCTGGAGATGACTCGAGATCCTGTCGACCTACTAGAGCATAGGTTCGATTTTAAACACCACTCGAACTCTACACTGCACCTCTACCTCTACCTCGACTTGTCGACTGTTGAAAACCCTATGCTGGAGGTCCAACTGATGAGGTAGAACCAGGCGTAGATCCAATCGGCTGAGCCATAACACCACCTTCCCTATTAGGACAATCCCGCATCATGTGTCCAGGTTATTTTCAAGAATAACACGCATCAGAACCTCGATAGCACAATCCAAAGTGGACCTTGCCGTACCAATTACAACATGATGTTGGCGGTTTCATTTGACTTATATCACTGTGATGTTGCGAGCTAGATGACCGCAAACCTTAACCTGGACCAGAATAAGATTGATCATATGGAAGCCTCTGAAACTGTAGAGGAGCACTAGCTAAAGGTGGCGCTGAACTTCTTGAAGACTAGGGCCTGACGCTGCCTCTAAAGTCATGAGAATACCTTGCAAATCTCACCGTCTTATGATGGCCCCTATCCTGCTCCCTATCTGCCATCTGTTGGCGCTTACGATCCTCTAAGGTTTGGGCATAAGCCTGAATATGGGAAATATCCATGCCCTCCACAAAGGAGGCTGTTGTGCACTCATTTATCAGATATGGTCTCAACCTGTTCACGAACAGATGCACCCTATCACTCATCTCGGCCACCAAATGGGGAGTATACCTTGCCAATGAATCAAACTGCATACTATACTCTCGCACACTCATATTACATTATCTAAGGTTCAATAACTTATCATCTCTAGCTCATCGTATCTCAACTGGCAAGTAGTGAAGAAGAAAGGCCACAGAAAATTCATTCCACACAGTTGGAGGAGCGTTCGAACCCCTGGATCTCTCCCAACTATCATGCCAGAGAATCGATAAATCTCGTAGCCGATAAGAAGCCAAATTTTCTCCCTCTGTATCACTAACATGCATAACCCGCAGTGTATGATGAACCTGGTCAATAAAATTCTGCAGGTCCTCCTTGGGGTCTGATCCGGTAAACACCGGAGGGTCTAAATTAATAAAATCACGAACCCTCATACTAACTGGTTTATCAGCAGCACCTGTATTCTGCCTCTGAGCCTGAGCAGCTACCAAGCTAGTCAACAACTGCAAAGCACTCCGCATATCCTGGTCTGTAGTGCCAGAAGGAGGAACTAGAGATGTTGGGTGCCTCCTAATATCCTTTAGAGGATATGGAGTAGATGAGGTATGATAGGGCATCTCACTGTGAGCCTCACTTTGGCCTGCTATGGCTTGGGGCACCTGACTGGTACCCTTTCCCACTGTTGTGTCAAGTCGTCTACTAACCGTTTGCTTCCTAGTCAGAGGCATCACTGAAAGAAAATAAGGTAAATATTAGAGACGAACACTTACGACTCAACTCTACACATGATCAAGATTTAGGGAGAAGGTAACAACCCTAGATGTCATGTAGCCTCCTGATTATAAATGTGGCGTGCTACATATCCATAATCAAGACTCTACTAGACACGACTCATAGATAATTCCAAGGACAGACTTGCTCTGAGACCAAGTTTGTCACGACCCAAACTGGGAGGCCATGACTAGCAGCCGACCATACTTACCGAGCACCAACATACATTTATCTAACCTTCTTTATTATCTTTTAAGGCTTACGTGATCAATATAAATGATAGACATGGATCGTGGACAACCAACAATAAAATATGATGACATGAACATATATAACATGGGATGACCAGCTAGTCCAGAAACTATATATACGGTACGAGCTATCACGTTACCATGAAAGGCTATACAACAAAAATCATCCGACAAGGCATACCAAACTACACATGAGTTGACACCTATGGATCTAAAGGAACATAAGTCTTACAACATAGCCGGAACATGGCCCCAACATACCCATAATGTCTATAACAAAAATGCATACCAAGACCTCGACAAGTCTGGAGAAGGGATCTCGCCAATCACCGTTGAACTGGACAGCCTACTGTGGTAGGGGAGCTGCAATCAGGACCTGCAGCATGACATGCAACACCCACAAACAAAAGGACGTCGGTACAAATAAAGTACTGGGTATGTAAGGCAGGGAACCATAAATACAAACAGTAATGTAAGCAAGGATATAGAATATACAACCAGTAACATCTGAGTATCTCTGACGGCTACTGACATAAAATGCATGATACATATGTATAAATACATACACTTTAAAAGATACGCCTCTGTGGGCATCATCATCATCATATCGTACTCGGCCGTAATATGCTTAGTAAAAACGTACCCGCCATCAAAAGGCTCGGTAGAATCGTACCCAGCCACGTGAAGCTCGGTAAGACCTAACTGATTAGTGGTTGCACAATAGGTTCTATATCTGGACGACTATAGCGTAATGCATGCTCGACTCATGGAAACACGCTCTATACATTTTGGATGACGTAAGGTCGGTATCCTTTGTACACATTATTAGGACTAACTCTTCACTATGAACCTTATAAAACTCAGGAAGTACCAACAACATTGATATTATAAGAATAAGAGAAGCAACATCAACATCAAGCATTCCATAAGAGGGGAAACAATATAAGTACTGCTAGCTTCTAAGAGTAGAGTATCTTTGGAAGCTCGTTCATTACATTATGTACGAACGGAGTCGTGCAAAAGAAGGAAAGGGACAGCCTCACATACCTTGTATATACTGCCCCAATCTCAAGCTATTCAATTGTCACTTCTTAGTCTACAATAAGGGAAACGATACTATTGTTATCATTTAAGCGTCATAACTATTATGTATCGACAACAACCTATTTTACGATAAAACGGACAACACCTCCCCTATATATAGGACTTCACACAATTCCAAACAATCACCAAACAGCTCAAACAACATCAATAATAATCATACTGAGTCTCCTAAAATAGTCTGTGCACAACCTAATCACTTCCTACATACGACGACCATTGTAGTCGTGTCAAACGACCCAAAAATATTACAAAGAATTACCAGCCCACAACCCTACATATATATGGTATTTCTCCACAACCTTCCACCTCGAAAACTCCACAAAACATTATTAAAACATGCAGCCCAACAGCAACAAAAAATAGTCCACAAAATAGTCTGCTACAAGTGAATAACTGTAACTCACGACTTTCGAGCACCGTCCTATGAGTTCTTACATGTATAGAATGACTTACCATGAGTCTACAGTTGAAAAAATATATTAAATAGAGAAGTAAACGTACCTTACTCGTTGGATAACTTAGCCCTTCCTTTGGTTCTACAAACTCTTGATTTTACCCCCAATTATTACCTTAAAGAGAGGGAAAATTGATTAGGGTTTGTGTGGGATTTTTTGGAGGAGTTTTGCAGGTGTTTAGGTCTGATTATTTGTGAGATATATTGAGGGTTATATTGAAGGATATAACCCTTTTAATGGGCTCAATGGAAGACCCAAAATTACCTTTTTGGGCTATTCCTTTATCAAGTAGGTGACACACCTACTTCTCACCTAGCAGTTTGTGCAGTCTCATAAAAATCCTATATCTCTCTACTCTGATGTCGTATTGATAAACTGTTTAATGCGTTGAAGTCTAGACTCATAGATATTCAATTTGAGTAGATCACCCTATAATTACAAGTAGATTGGGAGAAAATCTTAATGACATTTGACCTAAAGTTTACGTAAAACCATGAACCTAAGTTGCGACAACTCTTATCGACTTTTGTTTTATAACTCGTCTAACTTCATGACTATAAAATGAATATTATATGTTTCAAATACCTTAAAACATGACCTCTTGAATGTATTAAAGAACCTATAGGTTTACCCGAAAATATGATTTACAACATCCTTGATTCATTTAACTTCTAATACTTGTTAATCACCTTTATACACCCTTGTATCACTTAAGATCAATATGATTAACTTATTATCATCTTAAAGATAATCTCTTCGTGGATTTATGTCGGCTATCATATGGCATGAACTAACATACGTGAATATGGGTTATAATAACGTTCTGCAGTATTATATTACAATGATGTTACACCTTGCAGTATTATATTATGATGATGTTACGTCCTGCAATATTATATTACGTATCACAATAATATTATGCCCTACAGTATTATGCGTTGAATGTGTCGTAAGATAATTGACATCAGTTCGAAAACAATGTTATTTGGAGATTATAAGTATTATGCTATTTCAAACAAATGGCAAGTACGTTCATGAATGTGAGAGGGGAAGCAAGTCAACGAAAATTAATTTTCGTCCAAGTTTGGCATGTTGGGATAAAATAGGGGCCGAACATTTATACCTATATTTATTGACTAGTACCATACAAAGTACTACATGACCATGATAGTAAAGTATATAAGATATGTGAACAGTGAATAGTATTTTAAGTAATTTGATGTAATTCTTAAGTGTATGGATAATTAGTTAATTATTGGTTACTGGGAGATTGGAAAACTAATTAAGAAATTAATTAATACGTTGATTGGATAAGATTGACTACCCCAAACATGGCAGACCACAAAGTCATAAGATATGACTATTAAATCAATATTCAAGATGTCATTTTAAGGGAGTTTGGTGGCCAACTAAGCCACATAGTAGAGCCCCCTCCCAAAGGTTAAGAAGACCTTTCAAATTCAATATTTGAATCTCAAAAATGAAGATAAAGCTTCAAAAACTCATTCAAAATTCTATCAAGGTGACTTTGCTACAAAAGATCATATGAGACTACTGATGTTATAGCAATGGGGTTTTGCGATTCCAAAGGAGTAAAGGCCAATATTTCTCAAAGAATATCATACAGATTCTTCCCTACTTCGATCCTCTGTTATGCATTATCGCAATTAACGTAATTAAAGGGATTGTCAAGAAAATCGGTTCAAGTATGTTAAGGCTATCCCTTATTTCTTTTCGCATGATCCATACAATGCAAACAAAATGTACAAATGCACCACTTTCATAAATGATTCTATTCATAAAAATATTAGGGATGCTTATGTTCTTGATTCTTTATGTATCAGATTATTTTATCATCTGTTCTTGGGTCTCAAAAAAATACGTAAGTAGAAAATGTTTACTTCATGATATTATTCAAATACATAATGGTCTTATGACACTTCAAGAGATTTTATTGACGTAATTTTCATGCATTACATTTATTTACATTGACATGTGATCATATGGCGTTATATACGTGTATATATGTATATAGGATATGGAAAAAGTTATGGCATTATATATGCACCACCACCTGATCACCTAGTATACGTTGATGAGTTTGCCCACATTGGCCAAGATGATATGATAGGATGCTCTCAAAGGCTGATGATGTTATGAAACATATGCCAATACACGACATGACATTCATACGCATATGCATGATACTATAATTATTTCGTGATTTACAAAGTTATTCAGACTTTCAGGTGGAGTCATTTACTTTATATTTCCTCTATGTCTATTATGTACTTATTTATGTGTCATACATACCCAGTACATTATTCGTATTAACGTCCCTTTTTGCCTGGGGATGCTGCATTTCATGCCTATAGGTCCCGATAGGCAAGTCGAGAGCCCTCCAATTAGGATATCTCCTTAGCGGATGATGTTGGTGCACTCCATTTGCTTTATAGTTGCTTGTATGGTCAGTATGGTTTAGATGTGTATTATTTGGTATGGCGGGACTCTATCCCGACATTTACAAAAATTATGTATTCTTATGGGCTTGTAGATAAATGTCATATAAATAAAAGATTGTATGTCCTTGTCGACCTATGTTCAGTACACCAGTGATTATTTTGGTCTTATAGGCCCGTACTTAATTTGTATATGTTTCTATTTCCTCATGCTTTACTCTGGTTCATTTACCCTATGATGTAATAATATAAAACTTATGTTACATTGGTACTCAATTGAGTAAGGTACCGAGTGCCCGTCGCTGCCCATCAATTCAGGTCATGACACATGTCACCCACTATGTCACCGCAATAAAGGAAACGACCTCGCCAACGAGTAAGTATCATCTATATTGCTAAAAAAATTGGTGAAACCCTAATGGGGAGAGGTCCTACAACTATCAGCGCGGTTCATGGAAATATTTGAGAAAATAGCCGACAATTTTGTCACGGAACACGTTGGAGCCAAAAAAGTAGAGACGAGAGTAAAAAATATATTCGCCATCAAACAATCACCTAGCGAAGAGCTCAGGGACTTCCTCACCCATTTCAACAGTGTTAGAATGACTCTCCCGAATGTGTCAAAAGGAATGGCGTAACAGCATTCCAAAATAGGTTGAACAGGAGCGGTTCGAGGGCAACAAAAAAATTGTTAAACCATCGCATGAATACCCCTAACCACTTGGGACAAAATACACAATGACTATTTTGCCGAGGTAAGAGAAGATGGGGACAACCTTGAACGGACAGACCTAACGGTTGACATCAGTCCAAATAGAGGCTAGAAAAGACCACAAAAATGATAGCAGAAGGGACCATGCATCTCCACACCCCAACCGTGAAAGACACCAGCCATACATCAGAGATGCCTTCATACCCCCCCCCCCCATGGTAACAATCCATCAAGGACACAAACAAGGACTCACCGAAATGAGAGATTTATGCCTCCATTACTATCTGCTCACAATTTTTGTGTTTCTCCTTTAGAGATAGTCTACAGCCTAGAGAAGCTCGACGCAAAGGTAAAATGGCCACAATATATTAAGTCCGACCCAAACACCTAAGACTCGAACTCCCTTTGTGAGTTCCACCAGGAACGAGGTCACAAGATCGAGGATTGCATCACCTTGAGGCAAGAGGTAGTGAACATGTTCTACCAAGGGAATTTGAGAGAGTTAATAAGCGATCAAGGAAGAGCAAACTTTGCTTGAGGACGAGTACAGCATAAAGGATTGTCGAAGCCACCCTCCCCAACCTGCACCATCCAAATGATCATCGGTAGAGGCGATGAGGCACTAATCAACAATGAAAAGTTCATAACCATTCATAAGTTAAACCGATCAATTACCCATGAACGATAGGACAAACTTATAGAAAGTATCTTCTTCGAGGAGTCTGATACCTACAATTTGACATTTCTTCACTATGATGCTCATGTTACTACTTTGCGTATTTTCTATATTGATGTAAAATGGATTATTATAGATGACGGAAGTGGCGCTTGTATTATCCACCCTCGAGCCATCACATAAACGAGGTTTGAAGATAAGATAGTGCCACACTGCATCACACTAACCAATTTTAACAATACAGTTGAGCGAACTTTTGGTGAAATCACACTGCCCGTTCTGGATAGTAGTATCACCTTGGAAATGACATTCTACATTATGGATCAAGATACGACATATAACGCCATAATAGGACGGCCATGGATACACGTTATGAGGTCTTCCCATAAAACTTATATTAGGTCGTCAAGTTTCCCACCCCGTAGGGAGAATTCAGCATCCATGACGAGCAACACACAACCTAAGAATGCTATTGTATCACCCAAGACTACACCTACACTCGATAGTTAAAAGAAAAAGGTGAAGAAGCATAGAAATTAATGAGGTCAAGGTCAAACACCAACAAAGAGAAATACGTCATCAAAGAACCCGATATCATGGAAGCTAAGGGATCAACTGTGGAAGACCTAGACCCCGTTCAGCTCGATAAGAGTGACCATAACAAAAGGCCTATATCGGCCACAAACTACAACAACGAGGTAAACTCCATCAATTAACTAATAGTACGGACTTGTTTGCCTTCTCTAATGAAGATATGTCGGGAATTCATAAGGAAATAGCAACACACAAATTGAACTTCGACCCACTCTATCCCCCGGTACAGCAGGTTAGAAGAAATTCAATGCCGCAATAAATTATGCCATTCGTGAAGAGGTAGAAAAATTACTTAAGAACAACTCTATTATGGAGTCAAAGTACCCCTAATGGGTCGCCAACGTGGTCATGGTAGAAAGAAAAATGGGAAAAGGAGAATATGCATAAATTTCATATATTTGGACAAGGCATGCTCGAAAGACCATTCCCACTGCCACACATTGATCAGCTCATCGATGCAATAGTATGGCACGATCTGCTAAGTTTTATGGATTCCTATTTAGGCTAAAACCAGATCCTCATGGAGGAGCAAGACTAGGAAAAAACCACTTTCATCACCCAAAAAGGGACGTACTGCTACAGAGTTATATTGTTTGGATTGAAAAATGCAGGGGTGACATACCAAAGGCTGGCAACCAAAATGTCCAAAGAATAGCTTGGAAAAACCATGGAAGTAAATATTGAAGACATGATGGTCAAGTCAAAATGAAAGGAAGACCACATCAACCACTTGAGAGAAGACTTCGACATACTTAGGCACTATGACATGAAGATGAACCCCGAGAAATGCGCCTTCGTCATAACCTCGGGAAAATTCCTCAACTTTTTGGTGTCGCAAAGAGACATTAAGGTTAACCCCGACCAAATCAAGGCTATTAAGGGAATACTAGAAAGCTTGACTAGCAAGAAGCAGATACAGAAGCTGACCGACCGTATAATTGCCCTATCGAGGTTCATCTCACGATCCTCTAATAGATGCCACAAATTCTTTGGTGTAATCAAAAAGTACAACAAACTCCAATGAAATTCTAAGTGCTTCGATGCATTGAGAAATCTAAAGGCATACTTATCTTCACCTACGTAACTTGGTAAGGCAGGATCCGGAGAACGCCTCCTTATATATGGTTATGTCTGGCGTTATAGTGAGCACAGTCTTGGTCTGAGAAAATAAAGGTATGCAATATCTAATCTACTATATTAGCAAGACCTTGGTCAATGTTGAAACGAGGTACCCCCACCCTAAAAAACTACCCTTGGCTTTAGTCATAGCTTCGTGAAAGCTTAGAACTTATTTTCCAGTGCCACCCTATCTCGGTAGTCATGAACTTTCCTCTAAGGAGCATCCTACACATGCTCGAGTTGTTGGGTAGGTTGGCCAAATGGGCCATTGAATTGAGCAAGCATGATATAACCTATCAACCGTGAACAGTGATAAAGTCGCAAGTACTGGCCGACTTCGTCGCTGACTTTAGTGCTAAAATAATGCCTGAGGTCAAAAAACAAGCCACTAATACTCCCCTCAAGACACATGACTTATTGAGTCTCTACATCTATGTCACCTCCAACGCATCAGGATCTGGACTAGGACTCATACTTTAGGTCCCATCAAGTGAGATAATTTGCCAGTCCATACGGTGCCCCAATATAACTAACAATGCAGCCGAGTATGAGGCCATGATTATAGGGTTAAAACTTGTACTCAAGTACGAAGCACGATAGGTAATTCTTTGATGCGACTCATAACTCGTCATCAATCAAGTCACAAGGACTTTCCAAATCAAGGAACAAAGGATACAAAAATATCAGGGCAATATTTGCAAGTTACTTTTCGAGTTTGATAAGTACCGGCTCGACCAAATACCTCGAGCGTAGAACATCAAGGTAGACGGCCTTGCCAAACTGGCGGCAACCACTAAAAGCATAATAAAAAAAAAGAGAATATGGCCACTCTCCTCCACTCGACCATCGACCAAATTGAGATACACACTATTAACCTAACTTGAGACTAGCGCAATCATATCGTCACCTACATGAAGGACGGCGTACTCCCAAACGACAAAATAAAGCCAAAAAGCTTCGAACGCAAGCAGCAAGGTATAATATAATCAACAACAATCTATACAAAAGAAAGTATGGTGATCCTCTAGCAAAATGTCTAGGACAAACCCGACACGGCGTGTCCTAGGGGAGGTCCATGAGTGTCACTGCGGGGCTCACACCGACAATTGAACCCTAGTCAAATATCTCATACAAGTAGGTTACTAGTGGCTCAAAATGAAAAAGGAGGCAACTAATTTTGTTAAAAAATGCGAACAATGCCAAATACGCCCTCATGATCCACCAAGCACGCGAGCGCCTCCACTCAGTCATTTTTCCTTGGCTCTTCATCAAATAGGGAATGGATATTGTCGACCCCCTTCCCGTACAATGAGGTAATGTACAATTTCTTTTTATTTTAATTGACTATTCTTTAAAATGCGTGGAAGCAAGTGCGTTCACCCAAATACGGGAACAAGAAGTGATTGCCTTCATATGGAGGAACATTATATGTTGCTTCGGCATCCCCAAAGAAATTAGTTATGACAACGGACCCCAATTCACATGGAAGAAGATCGTCGAGCTCTTCGATAAATGGCACATCAAAAGAATACTCTCCCCACCATATCACACCGCATGCAATAGACAAGTTGAATCCTCCAACAAAACAATATTGAATATCATGAAAAAGAAACTCAAAAATGCGAAGGGAATGTGGCTAGATGTGCTACCAGAAGTGTTGTAGGAATACCGCACAACGCCAAAAACAAGCACAGGGAAACGCCATACTTACTAGTATATGGGACTAATATAGTGACACTAGTAAAATTCGGAGAACTGAGTATAATATATTCAAATGAGAGCGGTCCAAGCAACGATGAAAGTAGAACATAAGACCTTGACAATGCTGAAGAATGAAGAGACATAGCTTACATAAGAATGGTAGCCCCAAAACAACAGGCATAGCGGTACTACAAAAAAGAAGACAAGGTCAGGCCACTCAAAGCTGGGGACTATGTACTCAAAGCCAAAACACAAGCGAGCAAGGATCCTGTAACGACCCGGCCGGTCGTTTTAGAAAAATTACGCCCCAATCCCCAATTTAACCGTTTCCCTAAGTTCATTTATGCTATTGTGGTTTGCCGGGAGAGTCGGTTCTGAAATTTGGAGCATTTTGGGACACTTAGTCCCTAAATGAGAGCTTTAAAGCTAGAAAATGGTCCGTAGCTGGAACAGTGTTAAGACGATCTCGGAACGGAAATCCGATGGTTCCATTAGCTCCGCTAGGTGATTTCGGGGTTGGGAGCGCGTTCGGAATGTATTTTGGAGGCCCGTAGCTCAATTAGGCTTGAAATGCCGAAGGTTGAAATTTTGGCGAATCCGAACGATAGGTGAGATTTTGATCCGGGGGTCGGAATGGAATTCCGACAATTTTTTTGCAGCTTTGTTATGTGAATTTGGATATGTCCGCAAATTTTCAGGTCATTCGGACATCGTTCGGTCGGGTTTTAGATCGAATGTGCAATTCGGAAAGTTTTAAGAAATTTAGGCTTGAATTCGATGTGAATTATGGGTTTTGATGTTGTTAGACGTGTTTTTATGATTTGAATGAGTTCGTATCGTGTTTTTGAGTATGTTGGTGGTTTTCGTTGGGGTCCCGGGAGCCTCGGGATGAATTCGGGGGTCCAAACGGACCAATTTGTGCCAAAAGGCACTGCTGTTTCTGCTGCAATAATTGCAGAGCAATTTTGCTCTCCGCGATCGCGGAGATGGCCATGCGATCGCGTAAGGTGTGGTGGTAATGCATCGCGATCGCGATGCCTAGGATGCAATCGCGTAAGTTTGGGAGAGTAAGCATCGCGATCGCGTGAGGGAGTATGCGATCGCGTAGGGTAGTTGGGGAGCCGGACGAGTTTGTTCTTCGTGATCGCGTTCGTGTCGTTTGCGATCGCGTAGGGTCGCTGAGTTGTTCACTGCGATCGCGTCCGGGATCACGCGATCGCGTAGAGGAAAATTAGGCCGCCCAAAATTTGTGCATCGCGATCGCGAGCCCAGTGCTGCGATCGCGTAGGGTTAATTGGCCTGGCAGTGACTTTAAGTCCAGAACATTTCTGTCGCGGCCTAACACACCAAAACCGCCATTGTTGAGCTCCAAGAGAGGATTTTGAAGGGGAAATGATGGGATATCATCGGGAAATCATCGGGGGTAAGTTTCTTGACCTTAATTCGTTGGTTTATCATGAAATCCGTGATTATTTCACTGAAATTGGAAGATTAAAGGTGGGTTTGAGCCCTAGGCCTAAATGTTAGAAAATCTTTGATTTGAATGGGCAAACGGAGTCCGATTTCGATAAATTTTATATGCACGGACTCGTATTGTGATAAGGAACCCGAAAATATAATTTTCGTGATTTTTTGATAAGCGTACCGAAAGTCGGGTTTTGGCAACTTGTGGGTTTTGGTGCATTTTGAGTTATTTTGATTGGGTAATGCCCAATTGGCCTATTTTGATGTGATTCTATTGATTTTTATCGGATACTACACTTGTGGAGGCCGACATTCGCGGCAAGAGGGTTATTCCTTAGCGGTTTTGTACCGGAATTGAGGTAAGTGGCTTGTCTAACCTCGTGTGGGGGACTTTCACCCCTAGGATATGATGTGATACTTTAAATGCCTTGTATGCGAGGTGACGGGCATGTACATGCGCTGGTTGTTGAACACATACTTTACTTAAAATGTTCAATGAGTGATATTCCTGTTTTTAGCTGTTAAATTTGATATTCCTACCTGGTAGCAGTTAGAAAAGCATGATTTGGTAGTATTTAACTGTCTAGTTGCCTAATTGTCTTACTTGAGTTTTTTTCTTGGTAATCGCCGGCGCTGTTTATCGGCGAAGTTATAGTTAAGCATATTATACTTCTCTCCGTGTATTCCTTTACTTGCTGTGTTTGTGGACTGCGGGTTCGATTCCCGGAGATCCTGAGATTTATTGAAATGTGGACTGCGGGTTCGATTCCCGGAGATTCTGAGATTTATTGAAATGTGGACTGCGGGTTCGATTCCCGGAGATCCTGAGATTTATTGAAATGTGGACTGCGGGTTCGATTCCCGGAGATCCTGAGATTTATTGAGATGTGGACTGCGGGTTCGATTCCCGGAGATCCTGAGATTTATTGAAATATGGACTGCGGGTTCGATTCTCGGAGATCCTGAGATCTATTGAGACATGGGCTGCGGGTTCGATTCCCGGAGACCCAGGGGTACTAAAAATGGGACTGTGGGTTCAATTCCCACAGGTCCTGGACTTGTTTTATTGAGTTGGTTATTTGTTGTTACCTTAATTGTAGACAGTTGCAGTAATCATCTTATTGTTGTTATTTCGGAAATTATTATCATTTAAACTGTTTATTTTTGTTATCATCATATATTATTGTTTTCTCAGTAGGGCCCTGACCTTCCTAGTCACTACTCCATCGAGGTTAGGCTTGGCACTTACTGAGTACCGCCGTGGTGTACTCATGTTACTCTTCTGCACACTTTTGTTGTGCAGATCCAGGTACATCATGACAGGCTCATACTAGGTGATTCAGCAGCACTTTGGGAGACCTCGAGGTATGATCTGCTACGTCCGCGGATCCGGAGGCCCTCCTTCTATTCCGATAGTATTAGTAGATGTTTTCCTTCATTTCGTTGTTAGATACTCTTTACACATAGAGCCACAGTTGTATACTCTCTTTTAGTCTGTGTTGCCCGTGGGATTCCGGGTCTTGGTGGTGTTATATTCAGGGTGTTCTTGACGGGTGTATGTGCCAAGCGGCACGGATTACACTTTATTTATATTATCCCGCTGTTATCTTATCTTTAACGTTCATAACTTGTATATTCTGCAACGTGTTAGGCTTACCTAGTCGTGGGGACTGGGTGCCATCACGACATGTTCATGATTGGTGAACTAGGGTCGTGACAGATCCACAGGAAGGAAAGCTAGGGACCAATTGGGACGGCCCATACAAAATCACGGTGGCAGTAAAGAAAGGGCTGTTCTAGCTAGAACCAATGAAGGGAAAATTACTACCAAACAATTGGAATGTCGCCCATCTCAAATACATCAACTTCTAAGGATAGATGTCCCTCAAATCATACTCTTTTTCCCTCACCCGAGTTTTTTCCCAATTGGGTTTTCTCGTGAGGTTTTTAACGAGGCGACAAAGATGTTGATACTCAATTTCTCTTTATGTATTTTTTTATACTCAAAATATCTTTAAAATAAAATGTGTATGCATATATAAGCATGCCCAATTTTTGATATTTTTCCTTAATTTTTAAGATTTTTAAAAATCAATTTATTATCCATTCTAGCAATACAAAAATTAATATTTATTCCCAAAATTATCATTTTGGTGAATAATTTATTTTATTTCCATATTTATACTAAAATATAGTTAAGGTAATTTTTATATATTTTTACAAATTCAATTGGTATTTTTTAAAGTTAAATTGCATATAATTGCAATTGTAGACTATTTTAAGATTTAACTTTTATATAAAATTGGGACAATATTGATAAATTAATATTTATGTAATATTAAGTGACTCGGTACCTTTAATTTATTTTTAGAAGTCCTTTACTATTTTTATAAAATAAAAAGAGAAAAAATGGCTATTTAAATACTAGCCCTCCCTATTTAAATTTTAGCCCAAAATCCATCTCTCCAATTAACACCAATTTCAATTACAAATGGACTGACCCAATCCCTAAATTATCCACCCCCAACCCAATTAAATAACCCGCCGGGACCTGATTTTTAATCTCAGCCATTGATCAAATAGATCAACGGCTCACGTGCAAACTTTCCTTTTTAAATTTACAAACCCCTCAACCCTAAATCATTTCCCCTTAACCTGTAGACCTTGAAACCCCTCTCCTCTCTCAGGTTCTCTCGAAACTTCCTCAATCCTAGCCGCCTCTAATCGTCCCCGCCTTCAAACCACCAGAATCCATGGCTTCTCCGGCCATGGAAGCCCTATAATCACCCCTCTTTGCTCTTATACGCTTGGTACTCAAACGATCGAGGTCTAACCTTGAAGGTTTTTGTTCAGATCTTCGCCGATTCAAGGTTCTACGGATATCTTCGGCCCTGCTCTGGTGTACAATGGTGTTTTGACCCTGGTTCTTACTTATCCGACTCCGATCGAACCTTTTCCAAGTCTTTCTCATTCTAGGGTTCTTTAGAAACCCTAAATATTTGAGGTTCTATCTGATTTTTCTTACATCTGTCACGTATCTATGCTCACTTCTCTCCGATTTAGGGTTTTTTTGGAAATGTTCAAAATGTTCTTCTGACTTTTATTTTCCTTGTTTATATTTGTCTACGCTATGTTCTTATATTTTCTTTTCTACCACGCATGGTCTTCTACTATGTTCTTATGTTTTCTTTATCATGCATGTTCTTCTATTATTTTTTTTGTATTTCGTTCTTTCTTTTACTGTGTTTTCTATGATATGTTCTTACATGCTTTTCACTATGTTCTATTATTATTTTTTCTTCCACTATGGTCTGATATGCTTTGCCCACTTGTGCTTCGAATTTAGTTTCTTCATTATGTTTGCCTTGAACTTTATACTGTATTTGCTTGTTTTCTTATGAGATTATGAAAAAGATCTCGGAGTCTATTTCGACTGCTTGGCTCCTCATCTCTGTATTCGAATCAAGTTGTAAACCCTATAATTTGGGGGTTCCGCCGAGGTTTTTTACATGTGATTGAAATAGGGTTCTGTTTGAGAACCCTTGACTCTTTTAGAAAAATATTTTGAGCCTTTAAACTAAGTCCGAACTTCTTTTTTTGCATACAATTTTGAACTTTTTAATTTCTTCTGCACTAGGCACTGATCGGCATGACAATTCTTTCATGTTTAAGCGTGTCTGCATGTTTTTATATGTAATGAACCTTTCTTCCAAAAGCTATTCCAACTTGTGATTGATTCAGAATCCCTTTTAATAGGTCTAATTGATTGTTTTTGATTTTCCTTAAGTTAAAGCCTTTCCCTCTTTTTGACTTGGTTCATTCATACAAAATTTTCGACTCGTGACTGCTTGACTGTCAATTGATTTCTTTTCCCTAATTTGCATAATCGTGTACTGTCAAGACTTTGTCCTTAAATAAAACTCTATGTATTTACCCCTCTTGTATTGCTTTGAAAAGTATTTGATTAATCTATTTCCTTAATTAGTTTTGCCCGTTTGAAATCAGAATCCCTTAATTAAAGGGAAACCTTGTGTAACTGATTTTCAAACTATTCTCTTACCTATTTTTGTTTGCTTTCTACACTATAAATACATGATTTTCTTTAACACACACAAAAAGAACACACTTCAAACTACACGATCACAAATCTCTTCTGAACATATACTTAGAGTATTCTTGCTTCTTGCCTGCACTTTGACTTTTACAAGGCTACTGCTTCTCTTTACTTGTCTCTTTGAAACTGGTATGTCCTAACTTAATTTTCAGCATCACCCCAATGTGTTTATTTATAGTCCTTGTATCCATGTCTACTTTCTTTACTCTGTAAAGTTTAACATCTGACTAAATGTGCCTATATGCTACTGCCTTCTTCTCTTCCTTGTGAACAATTGAACCCTATCCCAATACCCCTATATGTTTGTGAGTAGGGACTTAGGGTATGGCAACAAGAATTGTTGTCCACGACCTAAGTTTTTGACCCCTAACCTCTAAGTAGGCTGGAAGGTGTACCAGTATGTCTCATTGCTGGGTATGCCCATTTGCCTACTCTTTCCTTGTATCCTACTTCTAGTATGAATCCTTATACCCCATTCCCCTATGTGTGCTGAGTTAAGGTATAGCTTGCAAGCATCCAAATTGTTGTCTAGGGATGAACCTAGCCTTCAACATGTCCTAACTCACCAAATTTAAAGCTGACTGGATGGTCAGGGGTGTGTCAACATTCCAATTGTTGGGCATGACCACCAACCTGCCATGGCCTTTCCTAATTCCCCTATATTGCACTTACACTTGCTCCTAGCCTTTAAGTTCTGCCCCCTCCTATGATCCTTGCCTTGGGACCTTGAGTTCCCTCCGAACTTGGACATTTAAAGGCTTTCCCTTCCACACTACACTATAATCCCGTAATGATATTTGGGGTGTAAGCATTGCTTGGAGTTCTTGAAGCTCTTTGGAACATTCACACTTCCCAAATAAGAGAAAGGCTTTGGAAAATCTGGTCTTTGGAAGTTGGTTTATTGAATATGTCAAACTAGGAATCTGAATTTGTCATGCCCCAAAACCGAGGGACACGACCGGTGCTCAACTGAAAAATCCCAGTCAAGCTGACCTGGAATTTCCTTTCCTATCCCACACGTTACCCCGTGATTCCAATATACATTATTCTTCTAAAATAGAAATTTAAGACTTAAGCATAAACTTACAACTTGAGTTCATTTCTACTTTGTATCAATTCCAACATTTGATACCAAGTACTTACAAAAATACATACAACATTTACCAACGTGGACCATGATTCCGAACCGTCCAGTTACTACCCAAAATACTTTTATACACCACCCACATTGTGTCTACGGAGCCTCTATGAATACTAGGAACTCAACCAATACTTGCCAGTCACAAGGCCCCGACTATACCTTACAATACATAATAAACTCAAAAGAATGTGGCATAAACCACACATGACCCCAAGAGTAAGTGGGGCTCACCAATTCAACTGATGGGATGAAGAAGAGGCACTACTGCTGATGGGCTGAATTACCTATTATAGAACCACCTACAATCATAACACGAATATAGCGCCCTTGCCAAAAGAGACGTCAGTACATTTGAATTGTACTGGTATGTATGAACAAACTTTATACCAAGTAAGATCAATCACTGCACAGAACAAATAGTAATAGAACCAACAATCAAATGCATATGAAAGGTACAATCAAGCCAATCAAGTTTACAATCTCTCATTTTTCCTCTTTAATATTTTCACATCAATGATTTCACAATCTTTTCATAATTTCATTTCAATAGTGATTTCGATCACTTTTCCATCCTTGTTACCTCGGCCACCCTTATCACCACAACCCACACCTTATTACTTCATGTTGCGGCACGCAACCTGATCCCACCGTAAGAGTCACAATTCACAAACAACACAACAACAACAACAACAACAATTCACATAGAACCACAACAATAATTTTCAAAGAACAACCACAAAAATTCACAAGAATTTCCGTAGCCATCAATACCATTTCCATCATATTCAACAACTCATATGCATTTTATGCCACCACAATTATTACCCACAACAAGCCAAATATATTATTACCACAGTTGTTCCAATTGCATCATTTACTATTTCATTCCGTCATTTATTTATCCGTTTTTACCACATAACACTTTCACAATTACATTTGGTTTATTGCCAATTACTTACACCATTATATTGAGAAAACTTAACCAACAACGTTCAAGATATATTAATCACAAGAATTCATGAAATAGGCCACCTTGCCTTAACACCCGTGAAACAACCAAAATTCACTAATAGTTCACATAAATAACACGTACCAATTTCTCGTACTCCAAACAAAGTGACTTTACAAAGGTTAAAGTTAGCCATACATACCTCATTTAAGCTTTCCTTAAGTTTCTATGACGTTTCGGAAATTCTAGCAATCCCAATCTACTTGAAACATAGACAAATTAAACACAAATTAGGAAAGCATTCATGCTTTCAGCTCCTTGGAACATTTTATCAAATATTAGTTGGGTGTATTGATTTTTAATACTCTTTTACAAGATTTTCCTTCATTCCCAAACCCAATCTTTACCTATTTATGTTCATCAATCTTCCCACAACCCTATTTGCACATGCATGCATACATAATACTAATATACCAAGAATCATACCTCAATGACCCATCTCACAACCTCTACAATACCAACACAACCTAGGTTAGGCACCTATAGATCCTAATCACCATTCCATGAGTTCTATTGTATATATCTTACATGAATAATCACCATAGAGTAGTTACAGATGATAGACATACCTTTTTTAGTAAGAATTTTAAGAATCCCCACCTATGGTGTTCTTGAAGAATTCAAGGATTTGAAGGAAAATCTAAGCATTTTGAAGATTAATCCTTGTTAGTATAAGTGCTTAGGGGGTAGAAATTACTCAAAGTACTCTAAAAACCTTACCTTAGATCATAGGGATGAAGTTTGGGACGAAATCCCCTTGAGAGAGCTAGCCATAACCCCAAAAATGAGTTGGGAATACTATAGACCGGTCTTGGGGTATTAAAACCTTCCAGGCATGCGAACTTTCGCATAGTTCATGTGTTGGAGGCATAATACTCAGCAAAACGCGTGAACTCTCGAGCACGCACAAAGTTCGCGCACTGTGCGCACGAGTGAAACCTGACTAGTGAAATTGTCATAACTTTCTGTATACACCTCCAAATGACGAATGGTTTGTTGAGTTGGAAACTAGACTCAAAGGGATTTAATTTAATAGGTTGTTCCTCACACAAATCCTTATATAACTGTAGATATTTTCGTTCAAATTGAGGTTATGTGCGCACTCATTTACAAATTTCGTCTAATATGAAATTTTCCAACTTGGCATAGACTTAGACATCTCTTTAGACCCCAAATAACTTATAATAAGACTTATACACTTATTACCACATCCAATTGATATCCATAATATCGTAAATTCTTATTTGCACAAGAATTGAAATATAGCCTACCTTGGCGCGACGAAATCTTAAATTACTCAGTAAATAAATTTTCGAGGCCATACATTCTCCCCCCTTATGATCATTCGTCCTCGAATGAGGATTGACGTCCATTCACTAGCCATACTTATGTAACTTCGGCTTGTTCACATCATGAAATATATCAATAGCCACGAATTTGGCTAACTCCATAAATTTTCGAAAATTTCTCCAGAGTTTCCTTTGTAATTAGGCCTATCTACCTATCAGAGAGCCCCCGAAACATATTTCCAAGCATCATTACACATTTTTTGTTATCCCTACAACTGGTATAAAATTCATTACCTTAATAACATGTACATACATACACTTTAAACAACTTACACGTAGTTCATTCTCTTAACACCACAAATTTCACTTGGTTCAACCAATGCCATCTACTTGCACACAACTAGGTCACTTTAATGAGCCTCATACAATCCAATTAGTTTAACTTGCCAAAAATGCTTCAATTAACCATTACCAATATACACTAAAATTAATCATTTACCGACCATATAAGTTTCTCAAAATTTTCATTTACTTCAAGGGTTGCACATTACCCAAATAGCAATAAAATTCGCAATCTGGCACATATTGAGAAGTTACAGCATAAGGCAATTTCGGGAAACTGGGGTGCCTTTGCACAAATCTGAACACTACCTCAAATTTCTTGAAGACAATCATTTGCAGCTACTGGACTTGTTCGACTAGATGGGGATATTTCTCTTTCTTTTGTTTTTCCGCTTCCCATGTGGCTTTCTCGACTTGCTGACTTTGCCACAACACTTTAACTAAAGTAATTTCCCTGTTCCTCAATCTTCGGATTTGCCTATCAAGAATAGCAACCGGAACCTCTTCATATGATAAGTCTTCACTCACCTCAATTGTAAGGCCCCGTAAAATTTTTGTGCATAAAACCTAGTAGCTATAATGTCATGGTCCGAATAATGTGTTAGGAATGCGTAGAATTCTTCGCGGCGAGCTTGCTCGCCGAGGTTCGGACCCTTGGTAGTGATTTAAGTTTCAAAAATGTAAAGAGTCAATTTTTTGGGAAAAATGTCGATTCTGCGGTTAGGAATGCGACCGCAGATCTGCTATGCGGACCGCATTCTTGCCGCAGAGCTTAACAGTAGGTTTCCCAAAATCATGTTGAAAATGCGGTCGATATGCGATCGCATAATGAATATGCGGTGCACTTTGCGACCGCAGATCAAGAATGCGGACCGCATTTTGGTCGCATTCCTTAACAGAACTTGTGTAAATTTTGAGGCAATTCCGCGGTCACTATGCGGACCGCATGTTGATTCTACGTTCGCAGATGCGACCGCAGAATTGACCCGGCCCAGGAATTTTATAAAATTCGACCCGACCTCTTCTTTAATATAACGCCTTTCCCCTTCATTTTATCATATCATCTTACCAAAATTAGAGAGAGAGAGAGGGGTTTTAGAGAGAGAAGTTCTTCATCTTCAAAGATTGTTCCAACCATTTAGTCCAAAGGATTCTAGAGCCAAGATTCAACTTCCCCAATCTTTACAAGGTAAAAACCCAAACTATTTTCCTTGATTTTCAGTTTTAAAATGGGTAAAGAGAGGTTTGCATATAATAGCTTCTGAAAATAGAATGTAACACTCATGCATGATTATTGAACTTGATTTCTAGTAAAAAGAAGTGAGTAGAAGTAAGAGTCTTCAAGAATAAGGTCTGCAAGAGTAGGATATCTTGGGTAAGCATAAAGTGGGAGTTTAAAAGAAGGAAACTCGATACCATGTATGTATGGCTAATTTTGATTCTTGTGAAATCGCCTATATGTGTGAAATTGTTGAGCTCATGTTAATTTGACAAATTGTGTGAAATTCTTGATGTTGTTATTGGATATTCAAAAATTGTTGTTGAACTATGAGTGATGTAAAATGAGAGTTTAATTTGGTAAAGAATTGTGAACAATTGCTATGATGGCATATATGGTACCTTGTGGAAAAGAAACGAAACACTTGAGGTGTGGCAAGTTATTGAACATAACGGTATGAACATTCTCGATTTTGGAACACTTGTAACTTGATTGTGATATTGGCTTGAGAAGTAATTGAGAACATGAACTAATGTGTAAGTTGCTTATTTGAACTTGTTGTAATTGTGTGTAGTACCTTATCTGCTGTTTGTGATTGTTGTGTTTGAAAACTGTACGGTGGGATCGGGTTGCGCGCCGCAACATGAAGAAATAAGGTGTGGGTTGGGGGTGATAAGGGTGGCCGAGGTAATAAGGGTGGACGAGGTAATAAGGATGGAAAGCGATCGAAATCGCAAATGAAATTGAAACAATATTATTGATATGAAATTGTGAAAGGAGACAGCAGGAGAGTTTGCAACCTAGGGGGCACTGATTGCCCCTATGTTTGACTACTTGCAATTTATGTGGTTGATTGGTTATTGTTCTATTTGTTGACCTTGAATGTGTTTGTGTTGAGGCTTATCTGAAATGAGTAAAAGGTGGGGAACATGGATAGTTAGCTTAATTGATTTCTTGATGTAATCTATTGGTTGTATTGTCAACGTGATTCTTGTTTAACGGCTTGAATTTACTTGGGACAAAGTTTGTCAATACATACCAGTACAATTCAAGTGTACTGACGTCCCTTTTGCCGGGGACGCTACATTCGTGTTATGATTGTAGGTGGATCGGTAGCAGGCACTTCAGCTCATCGGCAGTAGTATCCTTCACCTTCCACTGCCCGTTTTGGTGAGCCCCTTTCTTCCTCGGGGCCCTGTGTGGTTCATGCCACTTTTGTTTAGATTTCATTTTGGTTTTGTAAGGTATAGCCGGAGCCTTGTTACCGGCAAGTATTGTATTCCCTTTTGTATCCTAGAGGCTCTGTAGACATGTAAACTGTGGGACTCCAGTCTTATGTATATATTATGTTATGTCGGGCGTTGTAAAAACTGCAAACTTGTTAATGAATCACTCGTATGGTTTTGTTTGTTTATTGTGAAATCATTCATGGTTAGTAAGATATTTGGTTAATGAGAAACAATCAACACAGGGGTAACACGTGGGAATGAAAGGCCCCTAGGTCCGCTTGACTGGGGCTACCCGGTCAGGCACCGATCATGTCCCTCAATTTGGGGTGTGACAAACTTGGTATCAGAGCCTAAGGTTTTAAAGTGTCCTAGGATGTCTCGGAGCCGTGTCTAGTAGTGCCCTTCTTATAGGTGTGTTGTCGACCACATCATATAAGTAGGGGGCTACACGGGCATTTAGGAATTTACCTATTTCTTTGTTAATCTATATCGTGCGGTAAAGTGCAATGTGGAAATATCTTTGTCTAATTCGCGCCTTGTTCCCAAATTTTCAGAATATGGCACCTAAGAAGAAGGCTAGACTCGTCCTTGGGGCCAATGCCGGCCCAAGTGCGGTTGCTAATCATGTACCCGATGCCGTGGGCAAGAATGACCCACCAGTCCTGAATTTGCCTGGCCCATCTGTTCAAAACCCAAGTGTCCCTATTCCAGCTGCGGCAGAGGATGCCACCATTCCTCCCGCCGGTGTTCCTGACTCAGATACAGTTCCCGTTTCGGGCTCTGGTATCTCTAATGAGGATCTTAGGGGAGCTATTCATATGTTAACACAGTTAGTGGCCGCCTAGGCCCAGAGATCCCATGATGCCCCTGCATCTTCCAGCGGACAGGGAGATTCCTCCGGTTCCAAAGTCCACCTGTTCTTGCGGTTGGCCCCTCCAGAATTCTCAGGCACCGATCCAGAGGCTGACCCACAGGATTTCCTTGATGAGATATACAAGACCCTCGGAGTGATGAAGGCTACAGATATAGAGGGGGTAGAGTTGGCCTCTTACAGGCTAAAGGGAGCGGCACGTTCATGGCTCGAGATATGGGAGGATTCCCGTGAGGAAGTGAGCCCTCCGGCCAGATGGGATGAGTTCGTAGATGCATTTATGGACCACTTCTTGCCTGACGAGGTGATGGCAGCCTGTGCCACGGAGTTCAAGGTCCTCAAACATGGCAGTATGAGTGTCTGGGAGTATCACATGGAGTTCGTAAGATTGTCCAAGTACGCTCCTCATTTAGTGTCGACCATGGATGCCCGGGTTAGACGGTTTGTTCAGGGGCCTTAGCCCTTTGGTAGTGAATGAGGCCACCACGGCAGCTTTGCACTCGGACATGAACTATGGGAGGATTGTGGGGTTTTCTCAGGCCATAGAGGTTAGGAAATTGAAGATTCGTGTAGAAAGAGAGAGTAGAAGCAGGGCCCTATCAATGGGTCATTCTGGGCGATCACTTCCAGGGAAAGGATCATCAGGGCCATCCCAGTCTTACGCCCACTCCTCAGCGAGTGCACCACCATCTCTGCATAGTCATTAGCTGGGTAGTTATTCGAGACCAGGTTCAGACAGCATGAGGTCTCGTCAGTCTGGTCGTCCTGGGGTGAGGTCCCAGCAGCAGGGGAGACCTACATGCCCCAAGTGTGGGAGATTTCATACAGAGACTTGCTACCTTGACATCCCGGTGTGCTTCGGGTGCGGGGTGAGAGGTCACATTCAGCGGGATTGCCGTGGACCCCGTCAGGGTATAGGTAGGGGATCTGCTCAGTCATCTGGTTCTTCGGCTGCTACATCATCAGCGCGTACTCTAGCATCAGCAGGGCGTGGTACAGCTAGGGGTGGAGCTCATGGTAGGGGTGGACCTAGCCGATTCTATGCATTGAGTGGCCGCCAAAATGCCGAGGCTTCTCCAGATGTTGCTACAGGTATCTTGTCTGTTCAGACTATTGATTGATATGCCCTTATTGATCCGGGGTCCTCCTTGTCTTATGTTACTCCATTCATTGCTTCAAGTTTTGGGATAGAACCCGAACAGCTTCATGAGTCGTTCTCTGTGTCGACTCCGGTTGGTGATTCTATTACATCCTCACGAGTCTATAGAAATTGCGTTGTCACGGTGAGTGGTCGTGATACCACAGCCGATCTTATTGAGCTTGGGATGGTTGATTTTGATGTAATTATGGGGATGGATTGGCTCTATTAATGCTTTGCCAAGCTTGACTGTCGGACGAGAGTTATGAGGCTCGTGTTCCCTAACGAGTCAGTTATTGAATGGAGAGGAAATGGTGTAGTGCCAAGGGGTAGGTTTATTTCCTACCTTAAGGCTTCGAAGATGATTAAGAAAGGGTGTATCTATCACTTGGTTCGGGTGACGGACACCACCTCAGAGGTGCCTACCCTCGAGTCCGTGCCAATTGTGAATGAATTTTCTGAAGTGTTTCCGGATGAGCTTCCAGGTATTCCGCCGGATAGGGAGATTGACTTTGGGATCGATGTATTGCCAGATACTCAGCCAATATCCATTCCACCATACAGGAATGGCGCCAGCAGAGTTAAGGGAGTTAAAGGAGCAGCTGAGGGATTTATTAGAGAAAGGGTTCATACGACCGAGTGTGTCGCCGTGGGGTGCTCCGGTTCTTTTTGTCAAAAAGAAAGATGGGACACTTCGAATGTGTATTGATTATCGGCAGCTCAAAAAAGTCACCATCAAGAATAAATATCCTTTGCCTCGAGTGGATGATCTGTTTGACCAATTGCAAGGAGTGAAGTTCTTCTCAAAGATTGATTTACGGTCTGGGTACCACCAGTTGAAAATCAGGGAGCAAGATATTCCTAAGACCGCCTTCAGAACTTGTTATGGTCACTTCGAGTTTTTGGTCATGTCTTTTGGGCTAACCAATGCCCCAGTAGCTTTCATGGACCTTATGAATCGGGTATTCAAGCCATTCCTAGATTCTTTTGTGATTGTATTCATTGACGTCATCCTCATCTACTCTCGGAGCAGGGAAGATCATGTCGTTCACCTCAGAGCAGCATTGCAGACTCTTCTTCAGCATCAATTGTATGCCAAGTTCTCAAAATGTGAGTTTTGGTTGGAGTCCGTAGCCTTTCTAGGGTATGTTATTTCCAGTGAGGGAATTCAGGTGGATCCTCAGAAGATTGCGGCAGTGAAAGATTGGCCTATACCCACGACCCCGATAGAGATTCGTAGCTTCTTGGGTTTGGCAGGGTACTATCAGAGGTTCATAGAGGGATTCTCAACCCTCGCTTCCCCATTGACAAAACTGACGTAGAAGGCAGTTAAGTTCCAGTGGTCCGATGCATGTGATAAAAGTTTCCAAGAATTGAAGTCAAGACTGACCTCGGCACCAGTATTGGCCTTGCCAGAAGGCACAGAGGGATTTGTAGTTTATTGTGATGCCTCCAGAGTCGGTTTGGGATGTGTATTGATGCAGCACGGAAAGGTTATAGCTTATGCTTCGAGGCAACTCAAGAACCATGAGAAGAATTATCTGACGCATGATTTGGAGCTTGCAGCTGTCGTGTTTACCTTGAAAATATGGCGACACTACCTTTATGGGATTCATGTAGATGTGTTTTCAGACCACAAGAGCCTCCAGTATTTGTTTAAGCAGAAAGAGCTGAATCTGAGACAGCGGCGGTGGTTAGAATTGCTCAAGGACTATGATTTGAATATATTGTACCATCCAGGGAAGGCAAATGTGGTAGCCGATGCTCTTAGTCGAAAATCCATGGGTATTTTGGCTCATTTGGGTATGGATTAGAGACCCCTGGCTCAGGAGGTTTACCAATTAGCCAGTTTGGGGGTTCGTATCTCGGCGTAATACGAGGGGAATGTCTTGGTGCATAATGGAGCAGAATCATCATTGGTCGCGGAAATCAAGGAAAAATAGTTCATGGATCCAGCATTGGTTCGGGTAAAGGAAGCAATTATGAATGACAAGACCTCAGCATTTGTACTCAGCAGCGAAGATGGTGTATTGCGGTGTCAAGATAGACTATGTGTTCCGGATGTGGACGAGCTTCGGGAAAGAGTGATGGCAGAGGCTCATATTTCCAGGTATTCGGTGCACCCGGGTTCCACGAAAATGTATCATGATCTCAAGGAGGTTTATTGGTGGAACGGTATGAAAAGGGATGTAGCAAGCTTTGTAGCTAAATGTCCGAACTGTCAACAAGTGAAGGCCGAGCATCAACGGCCCGGTGGATTAACTCAGCTTATAGAAATACCAATGTGTAAATGGGAGATGATCAATATGGATTTCGTGGTGGGGTTACCTCACACTCAGCGTAAGTTCGACTCAATATAGGTGATAGTGTATCGACTCACCAAATCAGCTCACTTCCTGCCAGTCAAGTCCACTGATACTGCGAAGCAATATGCAAGGTTGTACATCAAGGAGATAGTAAGGATTCATGGCACTCCACTTTCTATTATCTCGGATCACGGGGCTCAGTTCATAGCTAACTTTTGGAAGAAGTTTCAGCAAAGTTTGGGAACTCAGGTGAATCTCAGCACAGCTTTCCATCCACAGACCGACGGTCAGGCCGAGCGGACCATTCGGACGCTTGAAGATATGTTGCGGGCTTGTGTCTTAGATTTTAAAGGTAATTGGGATGAACACTTGCCACTGATAGAATTTGCTTACAATAACAGCTATCATGCTAGCATTCAGATGGCCCCGTTTTAGGCATTGTACAAGAGAAGATGTAGGTCGCCAATCGGGTGGTTTGAGGTAGGTGAAGCGGAATTGCTAGGGCCAGATATGGTGTACGAAGCTATGGAAAAGGTCAAGGTTATTCAGGAGAGAATGAAAACAGCACAGAGTCGTCAAAAATCCTATGCAGACGTTCGCCGAAGGGATTTGGAGTTTCAAGTTGATGATTGGGTGTTCTTGAGGGTATCTCCTATGAAGGGAGTCATGCGATTCGAAAAGAAAGGGAAATTGAGTCCTAGGTATGTCGGGCCATATCGGATCGTTCAAAGGATTGGTCAAGTTGCTTATAGGCTAGAGTTACCTCCTGAGATGTCATCAGTGCACCCGGTATTCCATGTGTCCATGTTGAAGAAAGTGATTGGAGATCCATCCACCATCATGCCAGTCGAAGCTATAGAGGTCAATGAAGATTTGTCATATGAAGAAGTTCCAGTTGCCATTCTTGATAGGCAAGTCCGTAAGTTGAGAAATAAGGAAGTTGCCTCTGTTAAAGTATTGTGGCGAAGTCAACAAGTTGAGGAGGCCACATGGGAAGCAGAAAAAGAGATGAAAGAAAAGTACCCCCATTTGTTTGATCAAGCCTAGAAGAAATTAGGTGACCCTTCTACTCCTAGTAACTGCGTCATCTTGTCCAAGTTGTTTCTCTCTTAGTATTAGTGAAGTCTCCTTCATTTTGTAACGAGTTAAATGTGTTGTTACCTTGGGTCACTTGAACCTTTCTTGATAAATGAGAGCCTTATGAAGATTTACGTGTTAAATAAACAACTAATAGTAAGTGTAGATTGGTAATGGTTGTTGAGTGTACATGGTGTGTTAAAATGGTTAAATAAGGTAACAACTCATTGAAGTGATTAGTTTATGTGCAATCGTAACAATGTGATAGAATATGTGCATTCGTTGAGGTAAGGAAGTGTATACAAGTTGTGGAAAATGTTGTATTTGTGTATTGTTGTTTGGTAATGTGATTCGGGGGCCCTATGACAGGTGGATATGTCCATAATACAAAGGAAACTCTGGCGAAATTTTTCTAAAATATAAGAGTTAGTCAAAATTTTGATAGTTGCATATCATGTCTTTCAAAACCAACTCATTTTCAAAACCCTCATTCGAGGACGAATGATCTTAAGGGGGGAGGATGTAAGGCCCCGTAAAATTTTTGTGCATAAAACCTAGTAGCTATAGTGTCATGGTCCGAATAATGTGTTAGGAATGCGTAGAATTCTTCGCGGCGAGCAAGCTCGCCGCGGATCTGCTATGCGGACCGCATTCTTGCCGAAGAGCTTAACAGTAGGTTTCCCAAAATCATGTTGAAAATGCGGTCGATATGCGATCGCATAATGAATTTGCGGTGTACTTTGCGACCGCAGATCAAGAATGCGGACCGCATTTTGGTCGCATTCCTTAACAGAACTTGTGTAAATTTTGAGGCAATTACGCGGTCACTATGCGGACCGCATGTTGGTTCTGCGATCGCAGATGCGACCGCAGAATTGACCCGGCCCAGGAATTTTATAAAATTCGACCCGACCTCTTCTTTAATATAACGCCTTTCCCCTTCATTTTATCATATCATCTTACAAAAATTAGAGAGAGAGAGAGAGATGGGTTTTAGAGAGAGAAGTTCTTCATCTTCAAAGATTGTTCCAACCATTTAGTCCAAAGGATTCTAGAGCCAAGATTCAACTTCCCCAATCTTTACAAGGTAAAAACCCTAACTATTTTCCTTGATTTTCAGTTTTAAAATGGGTAAAGAGAGGTTTGCATATAATAGCTTCTGAAAATAGAATTTAACACTCATGCATGATTATTGAACTTGATTTCTAGTAAAAAGAAGTGAGTAGAAGTAAGAGTCTTCAAGAATAAGGTCTGCAAGAGTAACATATCTTGGGTAAGCATAAAGTGGGAGTTTAAAAGAAGAAAACTCAATACCAGGTATGTATGGCTAATTTTGATTCTTGTGAAATCGCCTATATGTGTGAAATTGTTGAGCTCATGTTAATTTGACAAATTATGTGAAATTCTTGATGTTGTTATTGGATATTCAAAAATTGTTGTTGAACTATGAGTGATGTAAAATGAGAGTTTAATTTGGTAAAGAATTGTGAACAATTGCTATGATGGCATATATGGTACCTTGTGGAAAAGAAACGAAACACTTGAGGTGTGGCAAGTTATTGAACATAACGGTATGAACATTCTCGATTTTGGAACACTTGTAACTTGATTGTGATATTGGCTTGAGAAGTAATTAAGAACATGAACTAATGTGTAAGTTGCTTATTTGAACTTGTTATAATTGTGTGTAGTACCTTATCTGCTATTTGTGATTGTTGTGTTTGAAAATTGTACGGTGGGATCGGGTTGGGCGCTGCAACATGAAGAAATAAGGTGTGGGTTGGGGTGATAAGGGTGGCTGAGGTAATAAGGGTGGACGAGGTAATAAGGATGGAAAGCGATCGAAATCGCAAATGAAATTGAAACAATATTATTGATATGAAATTGTGAAAGGAGACAGCAGGAGAGTTTGCAACCTGGGGGGCACTGATTGCCCCTATGTTTGACTACTTGCAATTTATGTGGTTGATTGGTTGTTGTTCTATTGGTTGACCTTGAATGTGTTTGTGTTGAGGCTTATCTGAAATGAGTAAAAGGTGGGGAACATGGATAGTTAGCTTAATTGATTTCTTGATTTAATCTATTGGCTGTATTGTCATCGTGATTCTTGTTTAACGGCTTGAATTTACTTGGGACAAAGTTTGTCCATACATACCAGTACAATTCAAGTGTACTGACGTCCCTTTTGCCGGGGACGCTACATTCGTGTTATGATTGTAGGTGGATCAGTAGCAGGCACTTCAGCTCATCGGCATTAGTATCTTTCACCTTCCATTGCCCGTTTTGGTGAGCCCTTTTCTACCTCGGGGCCATGTGTGGTTCATGCCACGTTTGTTTAGATTTCATTTTGGTTTTGTAAGGTATAGCCAGAGCCTTGTTACCGGCAAGTATTGTATTCTTTTTTGTATCCTAGAGGCTCTGTAGACATGTGAACTGTGGGACTCCAGTCTTATGTATATATTATGTTATGTCGGGCGTTGTAAAAACTGCAAACTTGTTAATGAATCACTCGTATGGTTTTATTTGTTTATTGTGAAATCATTCATGGTTAGTAAGATATTTGGTTAATGAGAAACAATCAACACAGGGGTAACACGTGGGAATGAAAGGCACCTAGGTCCGCTTGACTGGGGCTACCCGGTCAGGCGCCGATCATGTCCCTCGATTTGGGGCGTGACATCAATAGTCTCAACAGGAACGATGAAAGATGGATCTCCAACCACTTTCTCCATCATAGACACATAGAACACATGGTGCACTAATGATATCTCAATGGGCAACTCCAGCCTATAAGCCACATGTCCTATCCTTTGAGCAATCTGATATGGCTCGACATACCTTGGCCTCAATTTCCTTTTCTTCCCAAATCGCATGACTCCCTTCATGGGAGATACTTTTAAGAACACATTATCATCTACTTTAAATTATAATTCTCTTGGACATACGTCTACATAGGATTTCTGATGACTCTGAGTAGTTTTTCATCTTCTCCGGAATGATTTTAACTTTTTCTGTAGCCTGGTGCATGAGATCTGGCCCTAACAGTTCTGCTTCACCCACTTGGAACCATCCAATCGCAGACCTACATTTCCTTCCATACAATGCCTCAAATGGGGCCATCTAAATGCTGGCATGAAAGTTGTTATAATAAGCAAACTCGACAAGCGGCAAATGGTCATCCCACTACCTTTGAAAGCTAGAACACAAGATTGCAACACATATTCAAATGTATGAATAGTCCGCTCTACCTGACCTCCAGTCTGCGGATAGAAAGCCGTATTGAGATTTACTTGAGTACCCAAACCTTGCTAAAATGTCCTCCAAAAGTTTGTTGTGAACTAAGCCCCTCGATCCGAGATAGTAGAAACTAGAGTTCCGTGAAGTCTGACTACTTTCTTCATGTACAACTGAGCATACTGAGTCGATCTACAATTACCCAAATTGGGTCGAATTTGCGTGTAGTACATGGTAATCCAACCAAAAAAATCCTTAATGATTATTTCCCGTTTCCACATTGAAATTTCTATTCTTTGTAGCAATCCTCTGGGCTTTTAATGTCTGGCCTTCACTTGCTGACAGTTCGTACGTTTTGCCACAAGGTCATCCACAACATTGGATTTTTCCGGGTGATATAGAATATCAACGTCGTAACCTTTGAGTAGCTCCAACTATATTCTCATCCTCAAATTAAATTCTTTCTGTTTGAAATTATATTGAGGGCTCTAATGGTCTGTGACTATATCAATATGGACCCTATAAGAACAATGGTGCCAAATCTTTAATGCAAATACCACTACTGCAATTTCTAAGTAAAAAAAATTTTCCCTTGATTCTTGAGTTTCCTAGAGGCATAAACTATCACCTTAACACGGTAACGACCCGACCGGTCGTTTTAGAAAATTACGCCCCAATCCCTAATTTAACTGTTCCCCTAAGTTCATTTCTGCTATTGTGGGTTGCCGGGAGAGTTGGTTCCAAAAATTTGAGCATTTTGGGACACTTAGTCCCTAAATAAGAGCTTTGAAACTAGAAAACGGTTCGTAGCCGGAACAGTGTTAAGACGATCTCGGAACGGAAATCCGATGGTTCCATTAGCTCCGTTAGGTGATTTCGGGGTTGGGAGCGCGTTCGGAATATATTTTGGAGGTCCGTAGCTCAATTAGGCTTGAAATGCCGAAGGTTGAAATTTTGGCGAATCCGATCGATAGGTGAGATTTTGATCCGGGGGTCGGAATGGAATTCCGACAATTTCTGTAGCTTCGTTATGTGATTTTGGGTATGTCCGCAAATTTTCGGGTCATTCGGGCGTCGTTTGGATGGGTTTTTGATCGAATATGCAATTCGGAAAGTTTTAAGAAATTTAGGCTTGAATTCGATGAGAATTATGGGTTTTGATGTTGTTAGACGTGTTTTGAGGATTTGAGCAAGTTCGAATTAGGTATTAAGATGTGTTGGTATGTTTGGATGAGGTCCCGGGAGTCTCGGGTGAGTTTCAGATAGGTTTAGACTATGTTGCGCTTGTTTTGGATACTTTGTCATCGTTTCTTCAAGAAAAAAAATGATATCATATTAAGCAAATGATATCCAAATTTAGTTTTGTTTGAACCATTAGATCCGTATCGAAATTTTGGAGCCATAGGAAAAAGAATCATCGAATTTGGACATCGTATGAGGAAGTTATGCTCATTTTCGTGTCAGGAAAAATTGCTGGTTTCTGCTATGTTCGCAAATGCGAACTTTTTATCGCATTTGCGATGCCCAGTTCGCAAATGCGAACTTTTTGTCGCAAATGCGACCTCTGCCAGCCTTTTTTTGTTTGCAATATCTAAGGGTTCGCAATTGCGAACCCTGGGTCGCAAATGCGACATCTGAGGCCTGTTAAGTGAGGTTTTTGACGGGATTTTCACCCATTTTTCAATTTTCTCAAAACCTAAACCTCCATAGCCGATTTTCCAAAGACCCAAACTTCTGCAAATCATTGGGTAAGTGTCTCTAATCCTTTTCCAACTATATTTTGTGATTATATCTTAGATTTAACATCAAATTCATGAGAATCTAAAGGAAAATTTGGGGAAAATTGTGAAATCTTTCAAAAATGCAAAATGATGATTTGAATGACCAAATGGTATCGTAATTAGATAATTTTTGTATGGGTGAACTCGTAGCGAAATGGGTGTTCAGTTTTTGTAATTTTTTTTGGGTTCCGAGGTGTGGGCCCGAGGAGTTGACTTTTGTTGACTTTTTGCAAATTGTGTAAGAATCATAGTTTTGTTAATTGAAATTGTTTTCTCTTGCATTGTTTGATGTATTCAAGTTATTTTTGGCTAGATTGAGCCAAGCATTGATGAATTGGTAAAGGAAAAGCTAAATTGAGTATTGAATTGGCCGGATTGAGGTAAGTGGCTTGTCTAACCTCGTGTGGGGGAACTTTCACCCCTAGGATATTATGTGATAGTTTAAATGCCTTGTACGCGAGGTGACGGGCGTGTACATGCGCTGGTTGTTGTAACACACACTTTACTTGAATTGTCTGATTTGTGATATTCCTGCTCTTAGCTGATAAAAGCGTTACCATTACCCGGTAGTACTTAGAAAAGCATGATTAACTAGGATTCAACATGTTTAATTGCCTAGTTGATTTACTTGAATTCTTGACAAATTGTTGGCACTAATTTCGGTGAAGTTGTAATTTAACATTATATTCTCTCTGTGTGTTTTCTTATTTGATGTGTTGGTGGACTGCGGGTTAAATTCCCGGAGATCCCAGGGCTGTGGGTTCGATTCCCAGAGACCCGGCGTGATATTGTTTGTGGACTGCGGGTTCGATTCCCGGAGACCCAGGGCTGTGGGTTCGATTCCCAGAGACCCGGAGTGATATTGGTAGGGACTACGGGTTCGATTCCCGAGATCCTGAGATTTATTGATTATTGGTAAGGACTGCGGGTTCGATTCCCGGAGATCCTGAGCTATTGAGATATTATTGAGACATGGGCTGCGGGTTCGATTCCCGGAGACCCAGAGGTACTGAGAATGGGACTGTGGGTTCAATTCCCACAGATCCTGGATTTGTTTTGCTGAGTTGACTAATTGTTGTTAGTTTTATTGTAGACACTTGCAGTAATCGTCTTATTGTTGTTAGTTCGAGAATTATTATCATTTAAACTGTTTATTTTTATTATCATCATTATATTATTGTTTCTCAGTAGGGCCCTGACCTTCCTCGTCACTACTCCATCGAGGTTAGGCTTGGCACTTACCGAGTACCGCTGTGGTGTACTCATGCTACTCTTCTGCACACTTTTGTTGTGCAGATCCAGGTACATCAGAGCAGGCTCGAGCTAGGTGATTTTTCCGCCGCATTTGGGAGACCTCGAGGTATGATCCGCTACGTCCGCGGATCCGGAGGCTTTCCTTCTATTCTAATAGTACTAGTTGATATTTCTCTTCATTTCGTTGTTAGATACTCTTTACATATAGAGCCACAGTTGTATTTCTCTTTTAGTCTGTGTTACCGTGGGGTTCCGGATCTTGGTAGTGTTCTATTTATTGTGTGACGGATGTATGTGCCAAGCGGCACGGATTACATACCTTTTTGTGTTATTTTCCGCTGTTCCTTATTTAAGTATTTTATAACTTGTATATTCCGCAACGTGTTAGGCTTACCTAGTCGTGGGGATTGGGTGCCATCACGACATGTTCACAATTGGTGAACTAGGGTCGTGACAAGTTGGTATCAGAGCTCTAGGTTCATAGGAGTCACGGGACACGGACCGGTTACTTAGAGTCTCGCTGATCGATACGGAGACGTCTGTATTTATCTACGAGGGGCTATGTAACTGTTTAGGAAACTCTTCATTTCTTTTGGATTTCCTTGTCGTGCGACATTTTTGGCATCAAAAATCTAAACTACTGCTTTCTATTCTCTCACAGATGGTGAGGACACGAGCTAACCGCGATGATCAGGTACCCGCGCCCCCTGTTGCTGCCGTCAGAGGCCGGGGCCGAGGTAGAGGACGAGGACGCGCCCGAGGTGCAGCCACAGCACCATCGCGCGCTGCCGCTGAGGTGCCACCGGTAGACCAGGTTGGAGCGCAGGCACCTGGTACACCGACTACAGCTGCTACTACTCCGGCACTACAGGAGACCCTGGCTCAGTTCATGAGCATGTATACCACTTTAGCCCAGGCAGGACTGCTTCCTCTTGTTGCAGCTACATCTCAGGCCGGGGGAGGGGCCCGGACTCCCGTAGCCGTTACACCGGAGCAGCGTGTGCCAGTGGGACATGTTCCAGATGTTTTGGTTATGCCTCCTGCCGCCCCAGCACAACCGGGAGGTGGACCAGCTGCCTCTGAGGACGAGCAGCGTAGATTGGAGAGGTTCAAGAAATATGACCCTCCAGTGTTTAGTGGTTTGGCTTCAGATGATGCATTGGGTTTTCTAGAGGAGTGTCATCGTATTCTTCGTACTATGGGGATTGTGGAGACCGGCGGGGTTTCCTTCACTGCTTTTCAGTTTCGTGGGGCCGCTTATGACTAGTGGCGCACGTATGAGTTGGATAGTCCGAAGGAGTCTGCTTCGTTGACCTGGACTCTATTTTTAGATCTATTTTTGAGGGAGTTTTTTCCACAGAGCCTTAGGGATTCTTGGCGCTCGGAGTTTGAGCGGTTGCGACGGGGCTCCATGTCAGTATCGGAGTATGCCATCAGTTTCACCCGTCTGGCCGGGCATGCACCGGCCTTGGTAGCCACGGTTCGGGAGAGAGTGCGGAGATTTATTGAGGGCCCGATTCCGCCTATCCGATCCAGCATGGCCAGAGAGTTGGAGACAGATATATCTTATCAGCAGGCAGTTAGCATTGCCGGGAGGATCGAGAGTATGCTCCCTAGAGAGCGTGGAGATAGAGAGGCCAAGAGGTCTCGTGAGTCGGGCCATTTCTCTGGTGCCCGCACTTCAGCAGCCGGTCGTTTTAGCAGGGGATATTCCGGTCGTCCGGTTCACTCAGCATTGCCCGCAGCCGGTAGCACTCCAGGTCTTCCAGCACCACAGGAGCCTTATTATGCTCCCCCAGTTTCTAGTGCACTTCCTGCGGGGGGTACCTCCAGGGGTCAGACCAGCGGGGGCGAGACCAATCAGTCACAGCCACCGCGTCCTCCTCGAGCTTGTTTTGAGTGCGGGGATACTTTCCATCTGGTTAGGGAGTGCCCCAGGCGTAGGAGAGGATCACTTCCACATACCTCGCAGCCTCAGCGTGGTTCATAGGGCCAACAGGCCATCATTCCACCCCCAGCTTCCACTCCACCTGCCCAGCCAGCCAGGGGCGGGGATCAAGGTGCCAAAGGCCGCCCTCGAGAGAGGGTTCAGGCCAGATTTTATGCTATTCCTGATCGCGCTGCAGCTGTTGCCTCAGATTCTGTTATCACAAGTATTTTTTTGGTTAGTCACAGGGAGGCATCGGTTCTATTCGACCCTGGTTCCACTTTTTCATATGTGTCTTCTTACTTTGCTTCTCATCCGGGTGTGCCTCGGGATTCTTTGAGTGCCCCCATTTATGTTTCCACTCCGGTGGGTGATTCTTTGGCTGTGGACCGCGTATATCGGTCGTGTTTGATTACCATCTGTGATTTTGAGACCAGAGCGGATCTATTGCTGCTTGGGATGGTCGATTTTGATATTATTCTGGGCATGGACTGGTTGTCGCCCCATTATGCTATTCTTGATTGTCACGCCAAGACCGTGACGCTGGCTATGCCAGGCATTCCACGTATTGAGTGGAGTGGTACTCTAGATCACACCCCTAGCCGTGTTATTTCTTTTCTCAAAGCTCAGCGTATGGTTGAGAAGGGGTGTGCTGCTTATCTAGCCTATGTGCGGGACGTCGGTATTGACACTCCCTCTATTGATTCTGTTCATGTGGTACGTGACTTTGCTGATGTATTTCCAGCTGATCTTCCAGGCATGCCGCCCGACAGAGATATTGACTTTGCTATTGACTTGTTGCCGGGCACTCAGCCCATTTCTATTCCACCGTACCGTATGGCTCCTCCTGAGTTAAAGGAGTTGAAGGATCAGTTACAGGAGTTATTAGGCAAGGGTTTTATTCGACCCAGTGTTTCGCCTTGGGGTGCTCCTGTATTGTTTGTGAAGAAAAAGGACGGTTCTATGCGTATGTGTATTGACTATCGTCAGCTGAACAAGGTTACGGTGAAGAACCGGTATCCTTTGCCCCGTATTGATGATTTATTTGACCAGCTACAGGGCGCACAGGTGTTTTCTAAGATTGATTTGCGCTCTTGGTATCACCAGCTGAAGATTCGGGAGCCGGATATCCCGAAGACTGCCTTCAGGACCCGGTATGGTCACTATGAGTTCCTCGTGATGTCTTTTGGGCTGACTAATGCCCCAGCAGCCTTTATGCATTTGATGCACAGTGTGTTCAGGCCTTATCCGGACTCGTTCGTGATTGTCTTCATTGATGATATTCTAGTATATTCTCGGAGCCGGGAAGAGCACGAGCAGCATTTGAGGATAGTGCTTCAGATCCTGAGGGAGAAGCAACTTTATGCCAAGTTCTCTAAATGTGAATTTTGGTTGAGTTCTGTGGCATTTTTGGGCCACGTGGTGTCGAGTGATGGTATTCGAGTAGATCCAAGGAAGGTGGAGGCCGTGCAGAGTTGGCCCAGACCCTCCTCCGCTACTGAGATACGCAGTTTCCTTGGTTTGGCGGGCTATTACCGTCGTTTCGTAGAGGGGTTCTCTTCGATTGCAGCACCTATGACTAGATTGACCCAAAAGGGTGCCCTTTTCAGTGGACAGACGAGTGTGAGGCGAGCTTTCAGAAGCTCAAGACAGCTTTGACTTCGGCCCCTATATTGATGTTGCCTACGGGTTCGGGGTCCTATACTGTATATTGTGATGCCTCACGAGTTGGACTCGGTGCGGTATTGATGCAGGACGGTAGGGTGATTGCCTACGCGTCGAGACAGCTGAAGGTGCATGAGAAGAATTACCCTGTTCATGATTTGGAGCTAGCTGCCATTGTTCATGCCTTGAAAATTTGGCGTCATTATTTATATGGGGTTCCTTGTGAGATCTACACCGATCACCGGAGCTTGCAGCACTTGCTTAAGCAGAAGGACCTGAATATGCGTCAGAGGAGATGGTTGGAGCTACCGAAGGACTATGATATTACTATTCTCTATCATCCGGGCAAGGCTAATGTGGTTGCCGATGCCTTGAGTCGTCGGGCAGAGAGTTTGGGGAGTTTGGCGTATCTACCAGCTTCGGAGAGGCCTATGGCGATGGATGTTCAAGCTTTAGCCAGGCAGTTTGTTAGATTGGATCTTTCGGAGCCCAGCCGGGTTCTAGCTTGTGTGGTTTCTCGGTCTTCTCTATTTGACCGCATCAGGGAGCGTCAGTTCGACGACCCTCATTTGCTTGTCCTTCGGGATAGAGTTCGGCGTGGTGATGCTCGAGATGTTACCATCGGGGATGATGGAGTTATGAGGATGCAGGGGGCCGCATCTGTGTGCCCAATGTAGATGATCTTCGAGAGCTGATCCTAGCAGAGGCCCATAGCTCGCGGTATTCCATCCATCCGGGTGCCGCGAAGATGTATCGGGACTTGAAACAGCATTACTGGTGGAGGCGGATGAAGAGGGATATAGTTGATTATGTTTCCGGATGCCTCAACTGCCAGCATGTGAAGTATGAACATCAGCGTCCGGGTTGATTGATGCAGCAGATTGAGATTCCAGAGTGGAAATGGGAGCGCATCACCATGGACTTTGTATCTGGACTTCCACGGATCGTTAGGAAGTTTGATTCCATTTGGGTTATTGTGGATCGGCTGACCAAGTCCGCCCATTTTATACCGGTGAGCACTACTTATTCATCGGAGCGACCGGCGGAGATCTATATCAAGGAGATAGTTCGGCTGCATGGTATTCCAGTTTCCATCATTTCAGATAGAGGCACTCGGTTCACTTCACGGTTTTGGAGAGTTGTACAGTAGGAGTTGGGTACTCGGGTGGAGCTGAGCACAGCGTTTCATCCCCAGACTGATTGTCAGTCCGAGTGCACTATTCAGATTTTGGAGGATATGCTCCGTGCGTGCGTGATTGAGTTTGGAGGTTCATGGGATCACTTCTTGCCACTGGCGGAGTTTGCTTATAACAACAGCTACCAGTCTAGTATTCGGATGGCACCGTATGAGGCCCTATATGGTAGGAGGTGCAGGTCTCCCGTGGGTTGGTTCGAGCCGGGCGAGGCCAGGCTGCTAGGTACTGATATGGTTCAGGATGCAATGGACAAGGTCAAGGTGATTCAGGACAGACTTCGTGCAGCCCAGTCTAGAGAGAAGAGTTATGCGGACAAGAAGGTTCGCGATGTGGCTTTTATGGTTGGTGAGCGGGTTCTGGCTTCGAGTCTCGCCCATGAAGGGCGTTATGAGGTTTGGGAAGAAAGGAAGGCTGAGTCCTAGATTTATTGGCCCTTTTGAGATTTTGAGGCGTGTTGGGGAGGTTGCTTATGAGTTGGCCTTACCTCCCAGGCCTTGCCGGAGTTCACCCCGTATTTCATGTCTCCATGCTCCGGAGATACCATGGCGACCCGTCGCACGTGTTGGATTTCACATCTGTTCAGCTAGACAAGGATCCGTCTTATGTTGAGGAGCCGGTAGCCATTCTAGACAGGCAGGTCAGAAAGCTAAGGTCAAAGAACATCGCTTTGGTAAAGGTTCAGGCGGGGGGCCGGCCGGTCGAGGAGGCGACTTGGGAGACCGAGCAGGATATGCGCAGCCAGTACCCTCATCTTTTCACTATTTCGGGTATGTTTTCTATGCTCGTTCGAGGACGAACGAATCTTTAAGTGTGGGAAGATGTAACGACCCGACCGGTCATTTTAGAAAATTACGCCCCAATCCCTAATTTAATTGTTCCCCTAAGTTCATTTCTGCTATTGTGGGTTGCCGGGAGAGTTGGTTCCAAAAATTTGAGCATTTTGGGACACTTAGTCCCTAAATAAGAGCTTTGAAACTAGAAAACGGTTCGTAGCCGGAACAGTGTTAAGACGATCTCGGAATGGAAATCCGATGGTTCCATTAGCTCCGTTAGGTGATTTCGGGGTTAGGAGCGCGTTCGGAATATATTTTGGAGGTCCGTAGCTCAATTAGGCTTGAAATGCCGAAGGTTGAAATTTTGGCGAATCCGATCGATAGGTGAGATTTTGATCCGGGGGTCGGAATGGAATTCCGGACAATTTCTGTAGCTTCGTTATGTGATTTTGGGTATGTCCGCAAATTTTCGGGTCATTCGGGCGTCGTTTGGATGGGTTTTTGATCGAATATGCAATTCGGAAAGTTTTAAGAAATTTAGGCTTGAATTCGATGAGAATTATGGGTTTTGATGTTGTTAGACGTGTTTTGAGGATTTGAGCAAGTTCGAATTAGGTATTAAGATGTGTTGGTATGTTTGGATGAGGTCCCGGGAGTCTCGGGTGAGTTTCAGATAGGTTTAGACTATGTTGCGCTTGTTTTGGATACTTTGTCATCGTTTCTTCAAGAAAAAAAATGATATCATATTAAGCAAATGATATCCAAATTTAGTTTTGTTTGAACCATTAGATCCGTATCGAAATTTTGGAGCCATAGGAAAAAGAATCATCGAATTTGGACATCGTATGAGGAAGTTATGCTCATTTTCGTGTCAGGAAAAATTGCTGGTTCTGCTATGTTCGCAAATGCGAACTTTTTATCGCATTTGCGATGCCCGGTTCGCAAATGCGAACTTTTTGTCGCAAATGCGACCTCTGCCAGCCTTTTTTTGTTCGCAATATCTAAGGGTTCGCAATTGCGAACCATGGGTCGCAAATGCGACATCCGAGGCCTGTTAAGTGAGGTTTTTGACGGGATTTTCACCCATTTTTCAATTTTCTCAAAACCTAAACCTCCATAGGCGATTTTCCAAAGACCCAAACTTCTGCAAATCATTGGGTAAGTGTCTCTAATCCTTTTCCAACTATATTTTGTGATTATATCTTAGATTTAACATCAAATTCATGAGAATCTAAAGGAAAATTTGGGGAAAATTGTGAAATCTTTCAAAAATGCAAAATGATGATTTGAATGACCAAATGGTATCGTAATTAGATAATTTTTGTATGGGTGAACTCGTAGCGAAATGGGTGTTCAGTTTTTGTAATTTTTTTTGGGTTCCGAGGTGTGGGCCCGAGGAGTTGACTTTTGTTGACTTTTTGCAAATTGTGTAAGAATCATAGTTTTGTTAATTGAAATTGTTTTCTCTTGCATTGTTTGATGTATTCAAGTTATTTTTGGCTAGATTGAGCCAAGCATTGATGAATTGGTAAAGGAAAAGCTAAATTGAGTATTGAATTGGCCGGATTGAGGTAAGTGGCTTGTCTAACCTCGTGTGGGGGAAACTTTCACCCCTAGGATATTATGTGATAGTTTAAATGCCTTGTACGCGAGGTGACGGGCGTGTACATGCGCTGGTTGTTGTAACACACACTTTACTTGAATTGTCTGATTTGTGATATTCCTGCTCTTAGCTGATAAAAGCGTTACCATTACCCGGTAGTACTTAGAAAAGCATGATTAACTAGGATTCAACATGTTTAATTGCCTAGTTGATTTACTTGAATTCTTGACAAATTGTTGGCACTAATTTCGGTGAAGTTGTAATTTAACATTATATTCTCTCTGTGTGTTTTCTTATTTGATGTGTTGGTGGACTGCGGGTTCAATTCCCGGAGATCCCAGGGCTGTGGGTTCGATTCCCAGAGACCCGGCGTGATATTGTTTGTGGACTGCGGGTTCGATTCCCGGAGACCCAGGGCTGTGGGTTCGATTCCCAGAGACCCGGAGTGATATTGGTAGGGACTACGGGTTCGATTCCCGAGATCCTGAGATTTATTGATTATTGGTAAGGACTGCGGGTTCGATTCCTGGAGATCCTGAGCTATTGAGATATTATTGAGACATGGGCTGCGGGTTCGATTCCCGGAGACCCAGAGGTACTGAGAATGGGACTGTGGGTTCAATTCCCACAGATCCTGGATTTGTTTTGCTGAGTTGACTAATTGTTGTTAGTTTTATTGTAGACACTTGCAGTAATCGTCTTATTGTTGTTAGTTCGAGAATTATTATCATTTAAACTGTTTATTTTTGTTATCATCATTATATTATTATTTCTCAGTAGGGCCCTGACCTTCCTCGTCACTACTCCATCGAGGTTAGGCTTGGCACTTACTGAGTACCGCTGTGGTGTACTCATGCTACTCTTCTGCACACTTTTGTTGTGCAGATCCAGGTACATCAGAGCAGGCTCGAGCTAGGTGATTTTTCCGCCGCATTTGGGAGACCTCGAGGTATGATCCGCTACGTCCGCGGATCCGGAGGCTTTCCTTCTATTCTAATAGTACTAGTTGATATTTCTCTTCATTTCGTTGTTAGATACTCTTTACATATAGAGCCACAGTTGTATTTCTCTTTTAGTCTGTGTTACCGTGGGGTTCCGGATCTTGGTAGTGTTCTATTTATTGTGTGACGGATGTATGTGCCAAGCGGCACGGATTACATACCTTTTTGTGTTATTTTCCGCTGTTCCTTATTTAAGTATTTTATAACTTGTATATTCCGCAACGTGTTAGGCTTACCTAGTCGTGGGGATTGGGTGCCATCACGACATGTTCACAATTGGTGAACTAGGGTCGTGACAAACACGTTGCATCATTAGTGGAACATCTTTATCATATTCCTCTTACATAAGACCTCCCACGAACTGAGTTCTACTATAATTTCCCCGATATGGTTACAATCTCATGTGAATAATTGCTACTAACTCTTCCAAATTCTCAACAAAAGATATCACTAAATGAGTTTTCTCCATGACCTTCTGTCTCAAATGAATAACACCTGCTAACTTGCACACATACATTGATAACACCACCATGCACGACATTGCACCAAATATAAGGTAACATTGTGCTCCGGCCTTTCTTATCCAACCTCTTCTCCCCATATGTGCCTTATAGAATTTACGAAACCGCACTATTTCCCATGGGAATATTCTCACAATCCCTATTTATGGTTAAACACTGCCCAAAATACATATCAACACCCTTCTTATGTATATAATTTAGGAAGGGTCACTGGCCCGAGAAGCGCATTCTCTGAAAATTAGATCCTCTTCAATTCTTCAACAATGACTTTTGGTTTACTCTTAAGTGTAAGACTTAGTCCACTTGATTCTATCCTCGATGAGTAACTCACCTCATTCCCCATATTGTAGCTACCAATAGAGTTCCCTGATATTAAATCTTAGGAATTACGATGCTAAACATGTCTGGTTTGTAACAAGTGTACATCCTCTTTCAATCTATTCTGAACCTTACATTTGACCTTTGAGTAGATTATGTTGTCTTTCCCTTATTGATCACCCTTTGGCCAGGACAATATGCTATTACTATCTTTTCCTTATAATTGGAACTTTCATTCCCATTCTATTTTACTCATAGTACAAAATTGATAGCCTTATTGTGCATCACGACCCGGATTCCCCACCATCGGGATCGTGATGGCGCCTACTCGTGGTAGCTAGGCAAGCCATTTTACTTACCATCTTTACATTTACACAAACATCTTGACCTTAATTTAATAACAAGAATATTAACAATAACTTTAACTGCGGAAGTCTTTTTCATAAAAACTGAATATAAGTGTGAGATACTCAATATAAATCCTCTACCCAAGATGTGGAGTCACAGACTCACGAACTACTAAGAATAACTACACATGATGGTCTGAAAGGAATAAATAATAACCGTCTGTCTCAAAACAATGAGACTATAGCAATAATGAAAACTATAAGAAGAGACGTCGGGCCTACTATTGCCTGCAAGCTACCTCAGTCTCGCAAGTATGCCAATCCTGCTAGTGAACTACTGCTGCTGTTGCTGCTCAAAACCTGGACCAGTGCAAAAATACACATTAGTGTAGTATCAGCACAATCCGACCCCATGTGCTAGTGAGTGCCTGGCCTATCCCGGCGAAGTAGTGACAAGGCTAGGACCAGACACTCACATAAACCTGTGCAATTCTATATACACATATACCAACTTAAGAAGTAAAAAGGGGAAGGGACATGCTGGGGGATACATCACAGTCAAGTATAGAAATTATCCGCAAAGAAGTATAACTGAACAATAAAACCAGGAATTTTCACATATAAATACAAAAAACCAAGCCGTAATATATAAGTGATCGGTGTGCCACACGATCCCAATTTATAACATGTAAGTGGTCGGCATGCCCCAAGATCCCAGGTTATAATATGTAAGTGGTAGGCATGCCACACGACCATATATATATATATATATATATATATATATATATATATATATATATATGGATGGATGGCGTGCCACACGATCCCTTTTTTTTTATTTTAACACAATACACAACCAATCCCTGCAAGGGAATATTCTAAATTTTACTAAGTCCCGGCAAGGGAGCAATAACAACAACAACAATACAGTCCCGGCAAGGGAACAATAATAAAACATTCAACAAGGTCCCGACAAGTGATTAATTATAATTCCGTTCAATACTTTCATCTTGTACTCAACAGAAATTATCATTCGAGCCAACGCTCCAAAACATTTATTTTTCATAGCTCATTCTTAGACTCTTCACATTTATAGCAATTTGTATATTAGCTTAGAAGAGTTCCAAATCCTCTCACAACATCTACAAACAAAGACCCACGGTCATGCTAGACTCCAGTGTATAAATGCTCGTCATTACGCCTATACACCGCACTCGATCATTTAGCAATTAGCAAATTATAATACTCTAATCCTATTCCCTCAAGCTATGATAGATCAAACACTTACCTCAAAGCCTTGAAGTCCACTTAACCTTCAACTATCGGTTTACCTCGTAACTCAACCTCCAACTCGCTCGAATCTAATCACAATTGGTTCAATTACTTTAATAAACACAATATAAATTGGTTTGAATGCATAAAAATAGTTTTCCCAAAGTTTTAATCAAAAAATTCCCAAAATTACCCCAAGCCTATGTGGTCGGAACTCGGGGTTCGGACCAAAATCCAGTTACACATTCCCTCACGAGTTCAAATATATGATTTGTTTTGAAATCGGACCTCAAATCGAGGTCCAACTCTCCAATTTATGAAAAACCTAGGTTCTACCCAAAAACATCAATTTCAACCATAAGAACCTTTGATTTCACATGGAAAACATGTTTAATGATGTTAGGAATTGAAAGAGTTGAGTGAAAATCGACTTGCAAGTGATTTGGAGTGATATTGCTCTTGAAAAATCGCTTGTGGGGTTTTGGGTTTTGAAAGAATGGTGAAAAGAGGGTCTAAAATCTTTCAAGTATAAAATTGCATAGGTGCAGATATGGAAAATGCGAACATATGTTCACAATTGAGAACACAATAGTCATGGGCTTCACACTTCGCATTTACGAAGGGTTTGTCGTATTTGCGACCACTGCCCAATTGGCCTGTCTTCGCATTTGCGATGTTTCTATCGCATTTGCGACCCCAGTTCAATTTTGCTGGAGTTCACATTTGCAAGACATGGGATAGCATTTGCGATGCCATGCCTAGGCCACCCAGCTTCGCATTTGCGATCAATACCTCGCATTTGCGAGGTCGCATTTGCGAGGTCGCATTTGCGAGCCTATTCTTCGCAATTGCGAAGATTGCAATAACTTTACACAAGGTTCTCTCCATTTATAAAAATGCAACCCGACGCGTATCCTAAATTCACCCGAGCCCTCGGGGCTCTAAAAAAACATGTGCATAACCTCAAAAATATACCACGAACTTGTGCGCGCGATCAAATCACCAATATAACATCGTTTACATAGAATCAAGCCTCAAATTCATGATTTCTTCTTTTAAACTTCATAAACTTTTAAACTTGGAACTCATAGTTCAAAACACGTCAAATGACGTTTAATTTTTGTCAAACTTTGTAGGAAGTACTTAAAAAATATATAAGACTTGTACCAGGCGTCGAAACTAAAATACAAGCCCGATACCATGGTCTTTTAATCAATTTTTATATTTATTTTCCTTAATAATTTAAAAAAAAAACAGTTTAACAGAAAAATTCATATCTCGGGCTCTAGGCCTCGAAATTCGATTTTGGGCACATACCCTAGTCCCATATTTTTTTACGGACCTTCTGGGATTGTCCGAACTTGGGTCCGGGTCTGTTTAGCAATAATGTTGACCGAAGTCAACTATATCAATATTAATATCGAAATTCTTCAAATTTTTCATAGAATTCACATATTCTAACACAAAAATTTTCTGGCTACGCGTCCAGACTGTGCACGTAAATCAAGGCAATATAAGATAAGGTTTTTTAGGCCTTGAAAGCACAAAACATATGAGGAAAATAGGTGATGGCCCTTTGGGTCGTCACATTGTGCCACACACTTGTCTACCTCCCGTGAACTTGTAATATCATTGTGCTTGGTTTAGTGAGTTTATCATACCATAACTACACATCCAGTAGTCTCACTTTCCATTGCATGTAGACATGAACTATCTCTAGATTCTTTAGTTGATATTCAGTGTCACCCAATTCGGTTGCATTGCGGTTAGTCCCTTATAACTTTTATTGACATTTGTGCTCTAAGCGAGTCCACCATTCTGATGCAAGATATTCTATGATAACCATGACCATCTCAATTTAAAGGTTTATTCTCCATTTCTTTTCGCCTCATTCTTCCTAGTTAGTAAATAGCCACGCACTCTTCCATATTTTATGTGGTCTTTTACCTTAGGTATTTCATCCGACTCACCTCTTAACTCTTATTAGGATATCTGTGTGAAAGTGTGTTCGTCCGCATATCACTTAACACTTATCTGTTTGTAAGATTCTTTAGAGGCTCTCCATCAAGCCCAAATACCATCTTGGGTTGTTTTATCATCACATATATTTCTCCCACTTGTTCTACCTTTCTTAATATCCCAGAACTTTGGTTAAATCACAAATCTATGATTAGCCTATTCTAAAAACTCGCAATCTTTCACATTTGACCTATGGTACTTCCTTGGGTTCCCTTGCTCCTGACCTTCTAACAAGTATAAAATCCCTTTACAAAAAAAACTCTTATTTTCTAGGATCGTTGACCCTATCATGCATTGCTATGTGTGAAGAATTTACCTTCCTTAACCTTCCACCTTCACTAGTTGACTATCGTTAGCATATCTTTTTTGAGAGTCATGTTATCCATTATCTCTTTTCTAGACCATGCATGTCTTCAAGAAAATATTCAAACATCATAGCTACATCGTCTCACTCTTGTTTCTTTGTATGTAAGTGGCCTAACGGCGGCCCTTCCTCCCCCACTTGGGGCGAATATCCTGGATTTTGACACAAGTCTTGAATTTAGCAACTTTAGGGATATATGCTTCATATATCTATCCCTGATATATATATTCAACTATTAGGGAGATTTAAGTCACCATAGTATTAATCTCATAAGTTCCCTACTCTTATTCATCCATGTAGGTATGGGATTCCAAGTTCCCATGTCAATATCTTTTATGAGTGTAATACAACTTCATACATTTCTGGGTCCTTATAAAGTTTGTAGTACTAGATATATATATATATATATATATATATAAATTAGGGAGATTTAAGTCATCATAGTATTAATCTCATAAGTTCACTACTCGTATTCATCCATGCAGGTATGGGATTCCAAGTTCCCATGTCAATATCTTTTATGAGTGTAATACAACTTCATACATTTCTGGGTCCTCATAAAGTTTGTAGTACTAGGGTCTTCTGATCTTGAGTTCAATTGAGTCTCATTTCATTACTTCTTACCTCATGTGAGAGACTTACACTCTCATCATTAACCTCTTGGTCATTTTCTCATATATCACATGCTTATATAACTAATATTCTTTCACACTTTAGGATCATTTACATACATCTTGCACTATCCACGTATGCTATTCAAGCTTACGTCTTATTTATCAAATCAATGCTTCTTTGGGCGGGTAATCACTTTTAACACTTTTCTCAAATAAAGTATACTTATAGTACTATGTACTTATACTATATATCCATACCATTTGCTCAACAGGATACATGTGCCATCTCCTTAATATCCATGTTGTTCCCAATTGGTCATGACATATGACAATATTACTTGAAATATACGAAAGAGCATTTAAACTTACCGTGAATCTCAACGCACGAGTTAGAAAACAATCTTATAGTAAAGCTTTATCGAACGATTTGGAGTGTTGAAGAAGGGTAATAATCCTAAATGTCCATGTAGCCTCCAACTTATAGATGTGGTTGACAACACACTGATAAGAAGGACTGTACTAGAGACGGCTCTAAGACATCCTAGGACTCCTTTAAAACCTTAGGCTCTGATACCAAGTTTTTCACGCCCCAAAACCTAGGGATACGAACGATGCTCAACCAGAGGATCCCAGTCAAGCGGACCTAGAATTTCCTTTCCTATCCAACGCATTACCCCGTGATTCCAATATACATTATTCTTCTGAAATAGAAATTTAAGACTTAAGCATAAACTTATAACTTGAGTTCATTTCTAATTTTTATCAGTTCCAACATTTGATACCAAGTACTTACAAAAATATATACAACATTACCAACGTGGACCATGATTCTGAACCGTACAGTGACTACCCAAAATACCTTTATACACCACCTACATTGTGTATACGGTGACTCTATGAAAACTAGGAACTCAACCAATACTTACCACTGACAAGGTCCCGGCTATACCTAACAATACGCAATAAACTCAAAAGAAGGTGGCATGAACCACACATGACCCCAAGAGGAAGTGGGGCTCACCAATGCAACTGATGAGATGGAGAGGAGGCACTGCTGTCGATGGGCTGAATTACATGTTATAGAACCACCTACAATCATAACACGAATGTAGCACCCCCGACAAAAGGGACATCAGTACATTGGAAGTATACTAGTATATATGAACAAACTTTATCACCAGTAAGATCAATCACCTCACATATAACAAATAGTAATAGAATCAACAATCAAATGCACATAAAAGGTACAATCAAGCGAAACAAGTTTACAATCTCTCTTTTTTCCCCTTCGACATTTTCACATCAATGATTTCACAATCATTTTCATAATTTCATTTCAATAGTGATTTCGATCACTTTTCCACCCTTATTACCTCGGCCACCCTTATTACCTCGTCCACCCTTATCACCACAACCCACACCTTATTACTTCATGTAGTAGCGTGCAACCCTATCCCATCCTACAAGTCACAATTCACAAACAACACAACCACAACAACAACAATTCACATAGAACCACAACAATAATTCTCAAAAAGAACAACCGCAACAATCCACAAGAATTTTCGTAGCCATCAATACTATTTCCATCATATTCAACAACTCATATGCATTTTATGCCACCACAATTATTACCCACAACAAGCCAAATATATTATTACCACAATTGTTGCGATTGCATCATTTATGATTTCCTTCCGTCATTTATTTCTCCGTTTTTACTACATAACACTTTCACAATCACATTTGGTTTATTGCCAATTTCTCACACCATCATATTGAGGAAACTTAACCAATAAATTTCAAGACATATTAATCACAAGAATTCATGAAATAGGCCATCTTGCCTTAACACCCGTGAAACAACCAAAATTCACAAATAGTTCACATAAATAACACGTACCAATTTCTCGTACTCCAAACAAGATAACTTTACAAAGGTTAAAGTTATCCATACATACCTCTTTTAAGCTTTAAGTTACTACGACATTTCGGAAATTCTAACAATCCCAATCTACTTGAAACATAGCAAAATTAAACACAAATTAGGAAGGCATTCATGGTTTCAGCTCCTTAGAGCATTTTAACAAACACTAGTTGGGCTTCTTGATTTTTAATACTCTTTTACAAGATTTCCTTCATTCCCAAATCCAATCTTTACCTATTTATGTTCATCAATCTTCCCAAAATCCTATTTGCACATGCATGCATACATAATACTATTATACCAAGAATCATACCTCAATGACCCATCTCACAACCTCTACAATACCAACACAACCTAGGTTAGGAACCTATGGCTTCCAATCACCATCCCATGAGTTCTAATGTATATATCTTAGAGTAGTTAGAGATGATAGACATACCTCTTGTAGTAATAATTTTAATAATCCTCACTTGTGGTGTTCTTGAAGAATTCAAGGATTTGAAGGAAAATCTAAGGATTTTGAAGATTAATCCTTATTAGTATAAGTGTTTAGGGGGTAGAAATTACTCAAAGTACTCTAAAAACCTTACCTTAGATCATAGGCATGAAGTTTGGGATGAAATCTCCTTGAGAGACCTAGCCATAATCCCAAAAATGAATTGGGAACACTCTAGACCGGTCTTTGGGTATTAAAAACTTCCAGGCACGCAAATTTTTGCATAGTTTGCGTGTTGTTCGCGCGTCAGAGGCAGAATACCCAGCATAATGCGAACTCTCAAGCTCGCGCAAAGTTCGTGCACTATTTGTGCTGACACCTGACTAGTAAAATGGTCATTACTTTCAGTATACACATCTAAATGACAAACCGTTTATTGCGTTGGAAACTAGACTCAACGGGCTTTAATTTTATAGGTTGTTCCTAACACAACTCCTTATATAATTGTATATATGATCGTTTAAAGTGAGGTCTTGTGCGCACTCATTTACAAATTTCGTCTAATATGAAAGTTTCCAACTTGGCTTAGACTTAGGTCTCTCCTTAGACCCCAAATCACTTATAATAAGTCTTATACACTTATTACCATATCCAATTGATATCCATAATATCATAAATCCTTATTTGCACACGAATTAAAATAATTTAGCCTATCTTGGCATGACGAAATCTTAAATTACTCAGAAAAAAAACTTCTAAGGCCTTACAGAATTAGGCTCTCCTTGGTTGGAATTCTTAATTTCTAATGTAATTTACTTTTCTGGATTCATTCAAGTTGTAATAATTTGTAATAACTATGGGGTGTATAGTAAAAATAGGGAGGGTCTCTTATGTTATGCATGCGGGGTAGGTATCATGCCTTAGGTTTTATTTTCTACAATCACAATGTCTTCATTTACGAATTTGCATGTAGAATCTCCTACCTATAAATCATCTCATTACGCAATTAGAAATCATGTCTATAAGTTATTCACATCTGCATATAGATATCTTGCCTACATGTCATTTCATTATGCATTTAGAAATCCTGTCTGTAAGTCATTTCATCACGTATACAGAAATCATGCCTATAAATATGTCACCTGCATATAAAGATCATGCCTAAAAGTTTATTCATATTTGCATATACACATTACGCAAACAATCGTAAAATAACAAAAATGCACACTAGATGTCATGCCTGTAGGACTCCTGTACTTTTAAAAACGTTTTAAAATCAATCACGTTTAGCTAGCATGCCTATAGGAATAACTAACTGAACCTGAATTGTCTATTTCGTTTACAAGCCTAAAATAAGTAACAAAAGTCGTTTTAAAATCTGTAGAACATTTTCTTGTTTTCCAAAATTAGTATGCCTCATACAATGTTCGATATCATGATCAAAGCCCTCATCTAGGGAAACTTGTAGGTCATTAATCAACTATACTAGTCCTTAATAATTACAATCAGCGGGCATGTCTAATTTAGACTTCTTATCTGAAAATATATGATAGATCAGTCACCCTTCCTACGTTAAGTTTATTTAAAGACCTAACCAGTATTTGAAGTCATGTTATGTATTTCCATTTAAGTGAGGAGGCCGATTTGAGCCATAACTGCTTTGGTTCTCCCCCTATCTGATTATATGTTTTGTTTGTCGCCTAGATTTTTAGCCTTTCCTAAACTTCTGAAAAGCCACGGTTCCCTTCCCTTTAGGACTAGTAGTCCCAAATGCCTCCAGTGCTGATTGGATCGGGGCGGGTAATAGCATGCAATAAGTAACGAAACCCTTCCACGTTTAATACCTTAATGGGGTGGAAAAAGGTAGATATAGATATGATGACCGGTGCGCTAATACCACGTGTATCCCCTCTTTGAGGAGTGACTACCGGGTATTGCATTGATGTGATCCATATTTTTAATAAACCTGGGACCCCCCCTTCCCTTTACTTGTTTATATTCATTCAAATGATTCTACTTTCTTCACCTTCTTCAAAATCAATTTACTTGCAATATTATGTGAAAACCCCTTCTAATTGAGCCTTAATTACTTACTTGATTATGTGAAGTCACAATTGTAACATGGCCAGGAACCACACTAGTGGATCTTGAGGGGTGCCTAACACCTTTTCCTCGAGATAATTTTTAGACCTTACCCGAACTATGGTTCTTAAAACTCAAACCCTTCTTAGTGTCCTAATGCACTTAATCATTAGGTGGCGATTCTTCAAACTCCAAAACTCCAATTTCCAAAAGGGAAAAGAGTTGCCCACCCAAATGTCGTAAACCAAATTTCGTCTTTTAAAGAAAAAGGGGGTATCAGCAGAAGAGGACATCTCGAAGCTAAGCATAAGTCCATCGATCGACCTCTCAACTACTTTTCCAAGTCGACCAATAAAGGGACTAGATAGACTGTGACTTCTCCATTGTATGCATGAACATAGAAAAAAACATGTAAACTTCTCCAATGAATGTATAGACAAAGCAAAATATGCAAAGACATGATGTTACATGTCTCCACCAAGTTTATACATTACGCCAATCCACGAAACTACATTCGATCTCGTTAGAGCTAATTTTAAATTCAACATTCGACATCGCTCGAATAGACCTACATTAGACCTCGTTCGAATTAACTTTAAAGTCAACACTTAACCTCGCTCGAATCAACTTACACCTCGTTCGAATTAATTTTAAAGTCAACATTTGACCTCGCTCGAAATGACTTACACTCAACCTCGTTCAAATTAATTTTAAAGTCAACATTCGACCTCGCTCGAATTCACTTACATTCGACCTCGTTAGAATTAGTTTTAAGGTCAACATTCAACCTCACTCGAAAAGACTAATATTTGACCCCGTTCGAATAGACTCTTATATTACCTCACTCAAATTAATTACGATACTTACATACATACAACTTTGTTTGAACTAGTTAAGCAACAATCTGACCTTGCACGAGCTTAACTTACAATCGGCCCCATAACAATCAAAGTAGTCAAATCGAGGAAAACATTCGGAGGAAAAATAAGAAACTTAGAAACAAACGACAAAAGTATCATTCCAAAAGGCATCTTACAAAGGCCAAAAAGAGGCTCGCAAAACAAAACAAAAAAAGAAAAAATGAACAACAAAAATACAAAATGAGTAAACTACTCAACAACTTTACCCTCATCGCTATCATCTCTAGCACCCTTGTCATCGGAGTATTAATCATCATACCAAACTCCTAGATCGAGCCAAACTACATCATTTTCATCATCATCCTCCTCGGGTGTAAGAGATCATAGCCACAAGCTTCCCAAGCCACATGTGCCTTAACATGAGCATCCTTAAATTTTGCCCCATAAGCTTTCTCGACGGTCATCAAGCCCATGAATATGTCTAGATGAGCCTCAACATGAACACACTTCTCGTACAAATCTTGTGGAGCATCGGGATAAGTCGAAGCCTGTGAGAAAGACGGTTGATCCAGCAGTTGCATCTTCTCTGCATTAAGGATGACAATCTACGTTTAAGTCCAAAACCTCTATCTCTAGGCCACCAATACATTCCTCGGGTCTTTCCTCCTTAAGCGTATACGTCTCCACTTTATTTTCCCGCTCAGATCTAAGGACACAGATGGAACCCTCTAATGTTGTCGCCTCTGCCACAACCTCCTTCTTGGATTTCTCGGCTCTCTCCAACTCCGTCATTTTATGGCCAACTCATTACTAAAGCCGTCACCTCTAGCTTTATTTTTCTCAAGATTGTCCCACTTGGATGCCACCTGATCATGAAGGTCGATGCATTGGGCAACAAACCCCTTGCTTACCTCAAGCTAGTCCTCTTTGGCTCCTATTGTTCTGTCGAGCTCGCTACACCTGCCGATGACTCTCACGAGCTCATCGTCTTTCCGCTTTAGCTCATCCTGGAGACTCTAGAACTAACCATCCTCACTGAGTATGCTTCTTAATGTACGGTGTTTGGTACAATAATCCCTATACTTGGACTCCATTCTTATATAAAGAGCCTTCCTCTTTTTTTCTCGACGAGCACAGTCAATCTCCAGAATGAGAGTCTGATAAACGGGTAAGAAACAATCATCAAAGACGAACAAGGTGAAGAAAATGAAAAGATACAAGGACACTAAAAAGACAAACTTACACGAAGAGCCATCCCAAAGATGCCTAACAACAAGTCGGAATCCTTGAATGTCTATAAGGTTCGATTATCGGTGCCAGCATAGAGGGGAATCAAATTCGGTACCATGCTCTCCGAGTTAGTTAAAAAAATTTAGTCTGATAGAGTGATAATGTTTCGGGTAGATCCCTCAGTTCTCACCTCTACCCAGTGAACCACTTGTCAAGCGTCCACACCTCTTTGGGGTCTATGTCAGAATCGGTCGCATCACCATTCACGACCATAGTTTTTTTTCCCCTTGGTGGATGAAGATACAACCTCCGCACCTCTACTGCCCTTTTCCATGATGAACTCTACTATTTTTGATGGTCTCCCTTCTATGACGACCTCTGGCTAAAGAATGGTGTCTGCAAATGAAGGACGTGTAGATTGCACGCCTAAAATAGCATCCCTCTCAGGTGTGGCCATGGCCGTAATCACACCGCCAACCTCCAATCTCTGCCTTCTCGGCAAAGTCATTTCCTACTTGCCCGGTAAAGACTTTGTTGGCCCAAGAACAAGTGAAGTTGTGAATAATGACAAATGAACTCATTCATGGACCAGGTCCATCTTGTGAAGCACAGTCACAATCAACCTACACATGTGGGATACACGTGAAGGAGATAAGTCCTACTGATAAAGCAGCAATATCTTTTGATCTGATCGAAAAGGCTGCATATTTGATAAGGGGAGAAAGTCTCCTTATATGAAGAGAACAAAATCTAGATAAAGATAGTGTTAGAGTTCAAAATTTTCAAGGACTCAACTACGATAGAAGATCAACAATTGAGTCCCAATCAAACTGTGATTACTAACCTATTAAAAGACAGTGATTGTTCTTTTTTACAAGTATTGCACAAATTCAGAAGCTAAATTAAATAGAGAGAAAAAGAGCAAGGCGATTTTGCAAGAAATTTATGTGAGATTTGAGTGTGAACTCGTGAAGCTACTTGAACGAGATAGAAGAACCAATTCCATTATGTCTTTCTTTTATTCTAGTTCAATTGTAGTAGGTGGTTTAATGTTGTACCTTTCAACTTTCATAGAATCAATTGTATTAGGTACTTAGAGTATTCAAGTTATAAGATAATTTGAAGTTGTCACAATAGTTGAGGTTGTGTGCCAAAACGGGATTAGAGTTAACCCTTAGGTTTACAAAGATTTTTTGTAAATGTTGTTTTGGCTCAGTGATTTTAGTGGAAGTTTGCGAAATTGAGCAGTAGGTCGATGTTCTTTCACCTTTTGAGCCAGGTGGTTTCCACTAAAAAAATCTATATATTCTTTATTTTATGTACTTATTATTCCACAAACAGTAGTAGTTAGAATACCTAGAAGAACCAGGTTCTTCTAGAGAAAAAATTGGGTACCACACAATCACCCTCCCCCTTCCTCTTGTGTGATATTAACGTTTAGAACATCAATTGGTATTAGAGCAGGTTATCCTTGAAGAGGCTAACACCTTAGGAAAAGATCAACATGAGTGCACCACCTAGCAACTAGGAAGGGTAATCCACTACTAGGACTTCACTCTTCAATGGTCAGTACTATTCTTGGTGGAAGAACATGATGAGGGATCACATCATAGGAGAATACTATAAACTTTGGGACATAGTCACTGATGGTCCTATAGACTTCAAAGAAGAATGCTGAAGGAGTGGATGTGTCACGCCCCAAATCGAGGGACATGACCGGCGCCTGACTAGGTAGCCCCAGTCAAGCGGACCTGGGTGCCTTTCATTCCCACGTGTTACCCATGTGTTGATTATTTCTCATTAACCAAATACCTTACCAATTATAACTGATTTCACAATATACAAACATAACCATGCGAGTGATTCATTAACAAGTTTACAGTTTTTTACAACGCCCAACATAATATATACATGAGCCTCGAATCCCACAGTTTACATGTCTACGGAACCTCTAGGATACAAAGGACGATACAATACTTGCCGGTAACAAGGCTCCGGCTATACCTTACACAAAATCAAAATAAAGTCTAAACAAGAGTGGCATGAGCCACGTAGGGCCCCGAAAAGAAAGGGGCTCACCAAAACGGGCAGTGGAAGATGAAGGATGCTACTACCGATGAGCTGAAGTACCTGCTACTGATTCACCTACAATCATAATACGAATGTAGCGTCCCCGGCAAAAGGGACGTCAGTACACTGGAATTGTACTGGTATGTATGGACAAACTTTGTCCCAAGTAAACTCAAGCCATTAACAAGAAATTACGATGATAATACAGCCAATAAATTACATCAAGAATCAATTAAGCCAGCCAACCATGTTTTCCACATTTTTCCTCATTTCGGATAATTCTCAACACAAAGCACGTTTAAGATCAACAAGTAGAACAACCACAAATCAATAACGTAGAACACAAGTAGTCAAACAAAGGGGCAATCAGTGCCCCACAGGTTGCAAACTCTCCTGCTGTCTCCTTTCACAATTTCACATTATTGATTTTTATATCAATTTTCAATAGCGATTTCGATCGCTTTCCATCCTTATTACCCCCGACCACCCTTATTACCTCGGCCACCCTTATCACCCCAACCCACACCTTATTTCCTCACGTTGCGGCGCGCAACACGACCCCGCCTTACAATTTAAAACACAACAATTTCAAACAGCAGATAAGGTACTACACACACTTTCAACAAGTTCAAATAAGCAACTTGCACATTGTTTCATGTTCTCAATTACTTATCAAGCCACTATCACAACCAAGTTACAATATATCCCTAATCAAGAATATTCACACAATTATGTTCAACAATTTTCCACAATTCAAGTGTTTCATCTCTTTCCACAATAAACCAATTCTCAAGTGTTTCGTTTCTTTTCCACAAGGTGCCATATAGGCCATCATAACCATTATTCACAATTCTTTACCAATTCCAATTCCCTTGTTATCTTTCAATTCATATTTCATACCACACCACATGTAGTTTAACATCAATTAGATACCCAACAACAAAATCAACAAATTACACACAATCTTTCAAATTAACACATGCCAAACGAATTGCACACATAAGGGCGATTTCACAAGAATCAAAGTTAGCCATACATACCTCGATTGAGCTTTCCTTAAGTTACTACAACACTCCAAAACTCTAGCAATTCCAATCTACTATGAGACATAACAAAATTAAACATATATTAGAAATATATTCATGAAACTAGCTCATTTGAGCATTTTATCAAATACTAGTTCGGCATCTTGATTTCAAATTCCCTTTTCAAGAATTTCTTCATTCCCTAACCCAATCTTTAGTTAATTAAGTTAAACAATCTTCCCATAAACATAAGTTGTACATGCATGTATACACAATACTAATAAACCCAAGAATCATACCTCAATAACTCATCTTATACACCAAACTCGAAATTAAACCCTAGGGTATAGAATCTTACCTCTTAAATGAAGAACTTGCTATTGGGTTCTTGATTCTTGAAGATTGATGCAAGATTTGGATGATTTAGATGTTGGGTTCCTCCTTCTCTATCTAAAATACTCTCACCTCTCTCTAAAATCAGTAAGAAATGACCCCAAAATGAACCTCAAAGCCTATATATTGAAATGGGGTCGGGTTATAAAAATAAAACAAATAACCCTGCGATGTCAATTCTGCTATCGCAGAATGCACCGCAGAATGGACATGCGGGCCGCAAAATGCACCGCAAAATCGGCAGCCAAAAATGAGCTACACTGGTTCAATCTGCGGTCAAAATGCGGACCGCGGAACGAACATGCGGACCGCAGAGTAGAAATGCGGATCGCAGATTTGACTTGACACACGATCGCATTTTCCAGCCTTTGGTAATTTGATCATAACTTTGTGTAGGAATGTCCAAATGACGAACGGTTCAAAGCGTTGGAAACGAGACTCAAAGGGCTTTCATTTGACATGCTATTCACCACATAAAACCTTATACATAATTATTTATGGTCGTTTAAAGTGGAGCCTTGTGCGAATCCATTTGGAATTTTGGCCTATTTCGAAAATTTTCCCATTTGGCTTACACTTGGGCTTCTATTTGGACCTCATATCACTTACCATAAGACTCATACTCATATTTATCAAGTCTAATTGATGTCCATCATGTTCATAGCACATAAAATATAATAATTAGCCTACGTGGCACCACACAATCCTATATTACTTAGCGAAATTTTCTGGGGCCTTACATTCTCCCCCCCTTAGGATCATTCGTCCTCGAATGAGGTGTATAGTCTTTCCCAAACACTTTAACATCATACATCTCTTTTCTAACCTACCTTCAGTCTCAAAATTTTCACTAACTCCTAAATTTTTCAGAAATTTCGACAGAGTTTCCTTTGTAACTAGGCCTATCCACCTGCCAGAGGATCACCAAAATCTTCTTAACCACACATCCACAACTGTACATAGCACCACAATGTATATATCCACAATCCTAGTCCCAGTATTATAAGAACTACATTAACATATGGATACCAGAACATGGACTGCACAGTTTTACATCAAAATATCTATATGGTACATTCCAAGTCAAAACTAACTGGTATTTAATCAAACGAAAGTACTTTCCTTCCACGACACATTTATCCTTCTACGCGACATTATCGACTTACAAGCATTATCATAACACCTTCTCAAAAATAATATCAACTCCCAAACATACATAATAAGGATGACGGATAACATCTTGCATGAGATAACTATCCATTGACTTTACCTTTTTATAACTTCCACTGTACAATTTACACTCCACTGGATATTGCAATTCATGATAACAACAATAACCCACAATTCCATAACTTGACACCATACCATCAAGGATATCAGTTCATACTAAACAAACAATCATGTGTTCATAATAGTCCTTACCAACCATTAATGTAAACGCAAAGGTGTTCATCAACAAGAATATAATTTCCTTTCAATCAACAGTCCATATGAAATCAAGACATCACGAGTCTTGCTAGTAGTGCATCATGATCATATAGTGCAATCGAGTCAATTCGTACCCACATTTTTTTTATCACTATCTTCTTAGACATAAGCATATGGAAACACAAAGTACATGAGGAACAGGTTACGGGGAATATCATACACCTATTGCAACCTAATGTGTAATACAATCATGTTACTTTTATTATCAACTCACATAACATTTTTAGGGGTACACTCACACTAAACCCTTGATGACCCTTAATAATTACCCTAAGATGTGCTTTCATAAACTGACCATAAAATTACCTACCCAACATACATGTGACCACACTGTGAAGCTTCATCTAAGAGACACAAAATGTTACTACTAACAATACTGACATGGTTAATCATTGTGACTACCTCAATTAATACATAAATGAGGAATAGGAGTAAGTAGTACATGGGAAATAGGAATCATTAAGGAGGAATACTCAAGCACGTGAACCACTCATTTCCTAAAGTGTAGGAAAAATCCGTCGATGAATTACACTCTTAACATTACTTGACACACAGAATCTATGCCACAAGCCTATAAGGATGAAAATAATTGAACGCTTATGAGATTACCATATTCTAGACAACTTAACACTTCTTGGTAATTGATCATATACGAGGAAACTAAAAACTACGACCATTGTTTTTCATTCAAATCAACATGTTCATGATATGTACAAAAATCCGAAGTCATCTAATCTCAACCTTTCACGAGTGAAACTCAATAGCTAGGAAATCTTGATATTGGGACAAAAGCATGAATTGGTTAGATGGTTATAATAGTTAACACGACGCTCCAGGGAGAAGGCAAATAACACTCATATCTATCCAAGAAGGTGATATACCAAGATTAGTAAAACTCTCCACACATGACAACGACATAGTCCAAGATTCTAGAAGTTGAGGGTGTAAAGAAAACCAAACTCAATGAGACATTGCACAATTATCACTGAAGGTTTGCAGATGTTCATGATGAGATCTCCATATGTTTTGACTTGAAAAAGGAAGTGTCATAGTGATACATAGAAGACACGTTCTCTCATGGTTATCGTACAAGTGTTGGGTTCTAGCACAACGACTTCACTAAATAAGGAATACAATTAACACATTGTGGAGACATAAAGAGAGAATAATCATTCGTTATGAGTTGGACATGCCTATGCTATACTATCTTCCAAACTACAATACAATTCTACATCACGGGCAACCGCAATACTAAAAACCAAGTGAGCTACTTACTACGGGATATCTCAAGTGGAAACAAAAATTATGGCGACACAAGATCTTTCCTATGATGGGATGTGAGGATCTGAATTTTTTTAGAAAAACTTTATGCACACATTGACCATTTCAATTGACATGTACTTGTAGGATAAGTGTAGATGCATGCTTTCACGTTTCTTGATAGTAAAAAGGTTTTCATGACGTTACTTGCAAGAGAGTGGATTGGCTGTTCAAGCCATATAAGCCATATACACAACTGAGAAAAGAGTGACTCGAGAAGGATCACAAATCTTGGATACTTTGCATGGAACTTGACAACACATGTACAAACTTTATGATGGTGCATGTGTAGGCACGAGTGAGCAGATGTTGTCCATTTAAATAAAAAGTTTCTGTAAGAAATTCATCAGGAATAGTCCTTTGTTGAGAATTTAGGAAAAACAAGTGGGAAGTATCAATAGTGTTATAACTCAATTCAGGAACATAATTATAGAGGTCAATTCCATAGGAGGTTGTACATACTAGAACTATGATCGGGAGAATTTGTAAATAATACGTCTCATTAAAAGAGCATGTGCATGAACTATTTTGTAATTTGGATTCTTTTTAAGAATATATCTATGCAAAGGCAAGGAAATCATAAGGGTTTAACAAAAAGTTTAAACAATCACCACATTACCAAATAAAATGAATCATGCCATTTTCACGTATATTTGTCCATCGACTCTTAGGGCCATAATTATCACATCAGACTTGGCACTAGGCCACATTTCATAACACAATCTCTTCTTCCTCGCATTTCACATCAACATCATAATCTGTTTCATATTCTCTCATGTCACAAATATTGCCAGGTACAATTTCATTTCGAGTTCTTGACACATTGTCTATACTCTATTTCTCAAAAACATTTGACTTATTTCAACATCACTATGCAAATAGGACTTCACACAGTTTTATTTAATATATGCTGCTTCAATTTCAATTTAAGGCCTTCACATTTCAATACGTGATTCATACCCCTTACACCCATTTTAAGTTGTCAATAATAGCACATTGATCATATTGGAATGCATCTTTCACAAAATCGGGTCACAACACCAATTCATGTAAAGTATCAAACACAGCTGGAGTCCAACATCTAGTCTTACCACATTTCCACAGTCACTTACTTCATTTCCAAACATCTTTATACATTACCAACGACTAGACGCAATCAAACAAATACCTTTGGTACACATAACAACATTTTGGAAGAATCAACCATAACAAGTTTTCTCACAAAATTTGGCATCAAAATATCAATTCAAACTTGACTTGAAGTCAAGACATTTTAGCACATAGTTCACATTCTTTACATATCCTCATCTACCAAGAATAGTATATTAAACAAATTAAGAAGTGCCTCCTGCATATATTTTCACAGCAATAATTCGCTTAACATAACAAAATGAATATTGCATCAATTATATTTTGAACCTACAACATTTACGCGGACACCATGAAGCTTAATTTCTAAGAGACGGGGTTTTAGTCGTACATACTGATGATATACTACATGATCTGGTGGTGCAGTGACATTAGTAGATACAAGGGTACTCTCCTTAACAACAAGTTCTACCAATCACTCCATGGCTCAACACATTCTTCTAACAAGTCCTTGGATGATCCACTTGGACTTAATGGTGAGATAAATCTCACCTTACATGCTTCAAATTCACAAATTATGGTATCAAAATTACCAATATTGAGGTTAATACTTAGAGAGGAAATTAGCTCCATATCTTGAGCCATATCGCACGATCTAGAATATCAAAGAAATAGGTAAATTCCTAAATGCCCGTGCAGCCCCCAACTTATATGATGTGGTCGACAACACACCGATAAGAAGGGCACTACTAGACACGGCTCCGAGACATCCTAGGACACTTTAAAACCTTAGGCTCGGATACCAAGTTTGTCACGCCCCAAATCGAGGGACATGGCCGGCGCCTGACCGGGTAGCCCCAATCAAGCGGACCCGGGTGCCTTTCATTCCCACGTGTTACCCCTGTGTTGATTATTTCTCATTAACCAAATACCTTACCAATTATAACTGATTTCACAATATACAAACATAACCATGCGAGTGATTCATTAACAAGTTTACACAGTTTTTTTACAACGCCCAACATAATATATACATGAGCCTCGAATCCCACGGTTTACATGTCTACGGAACCTCTAGGATACAAAGGACGATACAATACTTGCCGGTAACAAGGCTCCGGCTATACCTTACACAAAATCAAAATAAAGTCTAAACAAGAGTGGCATGAGCCACGTAGGGCCCCGAAAAGAAAGGGGCTCACCAAAACGGGCAGTGGAAGATGAAGGATGCTACTGCCGATGAGCTGAAGTACCTGCTACTCGATTCACCTACAATCATAATACGAATGTAGCGTCCCCGGCAAAAGGGACGTCAGTACACTGGAATTGTACTGGTATGTATGGACAAACTTTGTCCCAAGTAAACTCAAGCCATTAACAAGAAATTACGATGATAATACAGCCAATAAATTACATCAAGAATCAATTAAGCCAGCCAACCATGTTTTCCACATTTTTCCTCATTTCGGATAATTCTCAACACAAAGCACGTTTAAGATCAACAAGTAGAACAACCACAAATCAATAACGTAGAACACAAGTAGTCAAACAAAGGGGCAATCAGTGCCCCACAGGTTGCAAACTCTCCTGCTGTCTCCTTTCACAATTTCACATTATTGATTTTTATATCAATTTTCAATAGCGATTTCGATCGCTTTCCATCCTTATTACCCCCGACCACCCTTATTACCTCGGCCACCCTTATCACCCCAACCCACACCTTATTTCCTCACGTTGCGGCGCGCAACACGACCCCGCCTTACGGTTTAAAACACAACAATTTCAAACAGCAGATAAGGTACTACACACACTTTCAACAAGTTCAAATAAGCAACTTGCACATTGTTTCATGTTCTCAATTACTTATCAAGCCAATATCACAACCAAGTTACAATATATCCCTAATCAAGAATATTCACACAATTATGTTCAACAATTTTCCACAATTCAAGTGTTTCATCTCTTTCCACAATAAACCAATTCTCAAGTGTTTCGTTTCTTTTCCACAAGGTGCCATATAGGCCATCATAACCATTATTCACAATTCTTTACCAATTCCAATTCCCTTGTTATCTTTCAATTCATATTTCATACCACACCACATGTAGTTTAACATCAATTAGATACCCAACAACAAAATCAACAAATTACACACAATCTTTCAAATTAACACATGCCAAACGAATTGCACACATAAGGGCGATTTCACAAGAATCAAAGTTAGCCATACATACCTCGATTGAGCTTTCCTTAAGTTACTACAACACTCCAAAACTCTAGCAATTCCAATCTACTATGAGACATAACAAAATTAAACATATATTAGAAATATATTCATGAAACTAGCTCATTTGAGCATTTTATCAAATACTAGTTCGGCATCTTGATTTCAAATTCCCTTTTCAAGAATTTCTTCATTCCCTAACCCAATCTTTAGTTAATTAAGTTAAACAATCTTCCCATAAACATAAGTTGTACATGCATGTATACACAATACTAATAAACCCAAGAATCATACCTCAATAACTCATCTTATACACCAAACTCGAAATTAAACCCTAGGGTATAGAATCTTACCTCTTAAATGAAGAACTTGCTATTGGGTTCTTGATTCTTGAAGATTGATGCAAGATTTGGATGATTTAGATGTTGGGTTCCTCCTTCTCTCTCTAAAATACTCTCACCTCTCTCTAAAATCAGTAAGAAATGACCCCAAAATGAACCTCAAAGCCTATATATTGAAATGGGGTCGGGTTATAAAAATAAAACAAATAACCCTTGCGATGTCAATTCTGCTATCGCAGAATGCACCGGAGAATGGACATGCGGGCCGCAAAATGCACCGCAAAATCGGCAGCCAAAAATGAGCTACACTGGTCCAAGATGCGGTCAAGATGCGGACCGCAGAACGAACATGCGGACCGCAGAATGAACATGCGGATCGCAGATTTGACCTGACACACGATCGCATTTTCCAGCCTTTGGTAATTTGATCATAACTTTGTGTAGGAATGTCCAAATGACGAACGGTTCAAAGCGTTGGAAACTAGACTCAAAGGGCTTTCATTTGACATGCTATTCACCACATAAAACCTTATACATAATTATTTATGGTCGTTTAAAGTGGAGCCTTGTGCGAATCCATTTGGAATTTTGGCCTATTTCGAAAATTTTCCCATTTGGCTTACACTTGGGCTTCTATTTGGACCTCATATCACTTACCATAAGACTCATACTCATATTTATCAAGTCTAATTGATGTCCATCATGTTCATAGCACATAAAATATAATAATTAGCCTACGTGGCACCACATAATCCTATATTACTTAGCGAAATTTTCTGGGGCCTTACAGGATGTATCAAAGACAAGAGCTAATTGCACTACTGAAGACCCAAAGAAGTGGGAGAGGAATTACAAGGCTAAGAAATGGCTTGTGTGTGGAATAGGTCCAGATGAGTACAGTAGAATTCAAAGTTTTACCACTGCTAAGAAAATCTGGGACACTTTGCAAGTCGATCATGAAGGAACACCTCAAGTGAAGAGGTCTAAAAGAATACTGTTGTATTCTCAATATGAGAATTTCACCATGAAGGAAGGAGAACCCATCCAAGGGATGTATACAAGGTTCACCAAACTTACAAATGAACTTAAGTCTCTTTGAAGGATTATCCTTGAAGAAGACAAAGTTGAGAAGATTTTAACAAGGTTTCTGTCAGTCTCTTGGGAAAGCAAAATCACTTATATTCACGAATCAAAGAATATTTCTATTCTCAAGTTGGATGAACTAATTGGAAACCTTACTACCTATGGACTGAGAAGGCAAACCATGAAAATGGATGCACCTAAGAAGGAAAGAAGCCTGGCTCTTAGAATTGTTGAAGGCTCAGCTCTGGAGGATGAGGAAATGGCTATGATCATAAGAGATTACAAAAGTCCTGATTAGAGGAAATGGTTCTTCAAGAGGTATAACCTTCACCAAACCAAGGACTCCTGAGAAACAGACCAATGAAGGTTGCTACAAATGTGGTAAGACTGATCACATGATCAAAAATTGTCCTCAATGGGAAATTGAGTGGAAGAAGAAAAGGGCTGAATGAAAGGGAACAAGAAGAAGGAATAAGTTCAACCAAAAAAGAATAAAGGATCAACAAAGGCTATGGTTTCTACTTGGGGAGAAACATCAGATGAGGACTCAAAATATAAAGCTAGAGAAGAACAAGCACTTATGGCCATCGGAGAATCAGATGATGAACAAGAGGTAAGTATTCTTTATCTCAAAGACGAGATTAAATTCATGTCTAAAGAAAGGTTGTCTGAGCTACCACTGGACTTCATTGATGAGTCTGAGATAATTAACAATGAGAAGGAAGAACTGTCTAGGGAATGTTTTTTCCTAAAAGCCAAGTGCAAAAATCTAGAGTCTAGGGCTAATGAGAGTGAAAGTAAAAATGCTGAGTTGAAGAACTAGATTCTTAAAGTTGACACTAGTGTCCTAGAACTTAGGTCTGAAAACTTAAAACATAAATTAGGAATAGGAAAGAAGAAAGTTGATCACACGCATCTCACCCTAGAAGAAAAAATAGGAAAAATGAAGGATGAGTAGATAAGAGTATTAAAAGAAGATCTAGGGAAGGTAAAACATGAACTAGACAGAACTTGTAAATGGAACAAGGCTTCTGATGCACTCTCCTGGTTACAAGAACATCACAGTAGCAACAAAAGAGGAATTGTATATGGGACTCAAGCACCTAAGTGGGATCCTAAAAGCAAGTACCTTATTCTTCCTAAGAACAAAATCTGCAAACACTGTGGCAAGACTGGCCATTAAGAAAATGAATGTAATGCAAAAGAAAAGGTCAATCAAAAAAACAAAGCTTTTGTTCAAGAAAAAAATAGGATGCCTGGGTGGGCTAGAAGGAATCTGATTTGTCCCTTTGCCAATTAAAAGGGACCCAAAATAGTTTGGGTTCCTAAGACTAACCCTTAATTTCTTTTTGCATTCCAAGTGAAGGGAAGTAGCCAAATATGGTACATGGATAGTGGCTGCTCAAAACATATGACCAGAAGCAAGAACCAGTTCCTTTCACTTGAGGACCTAAAAGGAGGTAATGTCTCCTTTGGAAATGGGAAGAAAGGTGAGATTATTAGGGTTGGAAAGGTAGGTAAGACAGACTCTCACTCCATTGAGAATGTCTACTTGATAGATGGCTTGAAATGTGTGTCACAACTATGTGACAGAGGTAACCTTGTAGCATTCACCTCTACTAAATGCTTTATGATTAACCTTACCACTGATAAGATTGTTTTGCAAGGAAAAGGAGTTAACAATATGTACATTGTAGATTTGTCTACTCTCTCAGAAAATAAACGAACATGCCTAAGTGTGTTGGATAATGATCCCCTCCTGTGGCATAAAAGACTTGGTCATGCCAGCCTGAATCAACTAAAAAAAATTAGTCTCTAAGGACTTGGTGATAGGATTACTTAACATCAAGTTCTAGGAAGACAAAGTTTGTGAGTCCTGTGCAAAAGGGAAGCAGGAAAGATTATCTTTCAAAAGTAAGAAAAAGGTAAGCACAACCAAGTCCGAACTGGTCCATATGGATCTCTGTGGTCCAATGAGAACCATGAGCAGAGGTGGAAATAAAATATGTAATGGTATTTGTTGATGATTATTCTAGATTTACCTGGGTACTATTTCAAACATCTAAAGATGAAGTATTTGACATGTTTACTGCCTTTGTCAGAGAAACACAAAAATAATTAGGAATTCAACTTGAATCCATTAGGTCTGATCATGGAACTAAATTTTGAAATGCTAAGTTTGTTGAATTCTATGATGAAAATGGTATAGATCATAACTTCTCTTCCCTTAGAACCCCTTAACAAAATGGAGTAGTTGAAAGAAAGAACATGACTCTTGAATACATGGCTAGGACTATGCTTCTTTCTAGTAAGTTGCCCCATAACTTATGGGCAAAGGTTGTAAACATTGCATGTTACATTATCAATAGATGCATGACTAGATCTCTTGTAGAAAAGACGCCCTATGAGTTACTTAAAGGGAGAAAACCAAATATATCCTATCTTCGAGCATTTGGATATAAGTGCTTTGTGTACAATAATAGAAAGACTCCCTATTAGTTTGATCCTAGAAGTGATGAGGGAGTATTCTTGGGATATTCTTCACATAGAAAAACATATAAAATGTTCAATAAATTAACTTTATGTGTAGAAGAAAGTGTGCATGCAGTATTTGATGAAACTAACATTCTTTCTAAGAGACAGGAACATGAAGATGAAACCATTGCAGAAAAGGATTTGACTGAAGCCTCAACACAAGTCAAAGTGACACCAAAAAAAAAGAACATGTGATGGAACAGGTTCTTCTATTCAGGGAAACCTGATAGGGGGAACTAATATAAGAGGAATTGAAATATTTCCTCTAAAAGAACTTGTTCATGACCCTGTATCTCAGCAACAAAACATGGGAGAAGCATCCGGTAGGAACCAGTTGGTTGTGAAACCTCACAAGTATTAAAGTTCTCACCTTATTGAGAATATTATCACTAATTCAACTTCTGGAGTCAAAACTAGATCACAATTTAAAGAATATGTGTGCTTTTGATGCCTTTTTATCTCTTATTGAAAATTAAAATGTTGTTGCAGCTTTGTAGGATACAAATTGGGTCAATCCAATGTAGGATGAACTCAATCAGTTTGAGAGAAGTTAAGTTTGGCATCTAGTTCCAAGACCCAAGGATAGATCTGTTATTGGTACAAATGGGTCTTTAGAAACAAACTTGATGAAAACAGAACAATTACAAGAAACAAGGCAAGACTAGTGGTCCAAGGTTACAGCCAAGATGAGGGCATATATTATGATGGGACTTTTGCTCCAGTTACAAGACTAAAGGCAATCAAACTCTTCATAGCCTTTGCAGCACACATGGAATTCACTCTTTATCAGATGGATGTCAAAAGTGCCTTCCTGAATGACTACCTCAAAGAAGAAGTATTTGTGAAACAACCTCCAGGATTTGAGAGCAAGGAATGTCCTGAGCATCTGTACAAGTTAGACAAGGATCTCTATGGACTCAAGCATGCCCCAAGTGTATAGTATGAACAACTATGCAAATTTCTGCTTGAACATGGTTACAAAAGAGGTAAAATTGACAGTACCTTATTCTTAAGGGAAAAAGGTATGGATCTCCTTGTGGTAAAAATATATATTGATAACACAATCTTTGGGGCCCCCACTGATAAGTTAAGTAATGACTTTGCAAAACTAACGATGAGATAAACTTCTTCTTAAGCTTAAAGATCAAACAAAGTCCTAATGGGACATGATCCATCAGCAGAAGTATGCAAAAGGGCTTATCAAAAGGTTTAAAATGGAAGAATATAAACAAATAGACACACCCATTTCAAATTCCACTAAATTATACATTGATAAACCTGGTTCATCAGTTGATCAAAAGTTGTATAGGGGTATGATTAGTTCACTCTTGTACCTTACTTCCAAAAGATCTGACATTATTTTCAGTGTAGGGCTTTATGCTCACTTTCAAGTCAATCCAAAAGAGTCTCACTTGACTATTGTCAAGAGGATACTAAGATATTTGAAAGGCACCATTGATCTGTGTCTTTGGTACCCCAAAGGTAGTAATTTCAATCTAGTAGGATATGTTAATATTGATTATGCAGGTTTCTTAGTGGATAGGAGGAGCACCTCAGGTATGGCACACTTCCTTGGTTCATGTCTTGTATCATGGGCTACTAAAAAGAAAAAATTAGTGGCCTTATCTACTGTTGAAGCTGAGTATGTTGTTGTTACTTCTTGTTGTGCTCAATTGCTATGGATCAAACAACAGCTGGTAGATTTTGGCATTGAAGTTGGTTGCATTCCTATATTCTGTGATAACACTAGTGCTATAATTATGACAAAGGACCTTGTTCATCATAAGAGGACTAAGCACATAGATGTTAGGAACCACTTCGTACGAGATAACTATGAGAAAGGATTGATCTCCATAGAATTCGGTGCTATTGATAAATAAATTACTGACATCTTCACTAAAACACTGAGTAGGGAAAACTTTGAGAGGAACAGGTTGGAATTAGGGATGATTAAGATCAACTAATAGGTCTAGTTCATAATACACAAAGAAAAAAAATGAAAAAAATAATTTGGCTAAGAATTCTAAACTTGTGTAAATATCTAGATTAATTCTTACTCGGATTCTTACTTTAATTAGTATACTCATGTGACATATGTTTATGTGATTCACTAATCTCTTACAAAATTTTCTCTATTATGTCATTTGAAGCATGTTCATGAGAGTTTTAAATTAAGAACCTGGTTCATCAGTATGGGTTCATATGAAACTCAGGTATGCTTTTTATACTCTGCACAGTTAGAAAGATTAATAATTCAATCATGAGCAGAAGTCTTATACTTGTCAAATTCCTAGAAAATTATATCTGTTAGCATTGAACCAGTTCCGTCCATCTAGAATTCTATACCGTAATTTTTGCCTAAGGAAGACAAATTGATTATCTAAATTCTGTGATTTCGGTTTGATTACACTCCTATTTGACCCCTGTAAAAGGCTATCATTACTTAATAAATGTCTAATTCTATTTAAATACATACTGCCTCTCCAGCCTTCATCATAATTTCAAAGCCGTCAAAAACTCTTCTTCACTTCCAATTGCCCTCTTCTCCAAAACTCCCAAACTTTTTCAAGAAGTCAACAATCATGTATAACCCTCAAAAAAACCCTGGCACTCCTCCACCACCATCTCCCTCAAATTCATCCTCATCTACTCCACCCAGTGTATCTCCAAAACGTAGGCTACAAAGGTAAAAACTGCTTGCTCGAAAGACTGTAGCATCTGGGGCTCTGAGTAAAGCTTTAAATGAAAGGTTGAAATCAAGCCAAGTGAAAAAAAGGCCAGCTCAAAATTTTGACTCCAGCTCTGAGTCTGAATCCTATGAATCAGCAACTGAGGGGGAAGGACATGGGTCTTCTAACTCTGAGAAGAATCAAGAATCTCCTACTGATGCAAGTTTATCTATGAATGAAAATTTAGAGACCAGGTTTGTTAGGTTGGACCCATTGGGGATGTTAAGTTGCCTAAGATGCGTAGTAGTGGAGGTAAAAAGAATTCTAAAAAGGAAAAAGAGAGAGAGGGTGCATGTGGTGAAGAGGGGGGAAATGGGTAGGGATCAGTTCTTGCTATATGTACGGTTGCACAAGAGATATTAGAAGTGAGTGGCATAAAGTCAGGGGGGAGTAGTTTTAGGGAAGCTGCTGAGGGGTTGGTTCATATGAGAAAACAAATATATGAACCTGTTTTATCTTCTGAAGAAACCTTGGTTGATCTACTGAAAAGGTTGGGGAAAGCTATAACCCTAAAGAAGCACATAGCTCCCACAACAAAAGCCCCAACTTTTCCCAAGCCTTCTAACAAAGGAAAAGCTTCATCCTTAACACCTACTACCTCTTTAGTTCCTTGTAAGGCCCCGTAAAAATTTTGTGCATGAAACCTAGTAGTTGTGGTGCCATGGTCCGAATAATGTGTTAGGAATTCGGACCCTTGGTAGTGATTTAAGTTTCAAAAATGTAAAGAGTCAATATTTCTAAAAAAGTGTTGATTCTGTGGTCAGGAATGCGACCGCAGATCTGCTATGCAGACCGCATTCTTGCCGCAGAGCTTAACAGTAGGTTTGCAAATATTGGTGTTGAGAATGCGGTCGATATGCGATCGCAGAATGGATCTGCGGAGCGCATATCTACCGCATAAATTCTCGAAGGATTTTGAGTGTCAAATTTGTAGTGCACTATGCGACCGCAGATCAAGAATGCGGACCGCATTTTGGTCGCGCTCCGCAACAGAACTTGTGTAAATTTTGGGGCAATTCCGCGGTCACTATGCGGACCGCATGTTGATTCTGCGATCGCAGATGCGACCGCAGAATTGACCCGGCCCAAGAATTTTATAAAATTCAGACCCGACCTTTTCTTTAATATAACACCTTTCTCCTTCATTTTATCATATCATCTTACCAAAATTAGAGAGAGAAGAGAGGGGTTTTAGAGAGAGAAGTTCTTCATCTTTAAAGATTGTTCAAACTATTTAGTCCAAAGGATTCTAGGGCCAAGATTCAACTTCCCCAATCTTTACAAGGTAAAAACCCTAGCTGTTTTCTTTGATTTTCAGTTTTAAAATGGGTAAAAGAGAGGTTTGCATATAATAGCTTTTGAAAATGAGATTTTACACTCATGCATGGTTATTTGAACTTGATTGTTAGTAAAGAGGAAGTGAATAGGCGTAAGAACCTGCAAAACAAGGTCAGTGATTCACGTCCAAGCAACGGTCGTAGTCAATATAACTTGGTTTAATAAGTCCAAGATCGATCCCACAGAGAATTAACCTATCAATCACAACTTTCACAACCCAAGAGTACTCACGAATCAAGTTCCCAAAATTTAGAATATCTTTGTGTATGATTTTCGAATATCTAGTTTGCAAGAATTAAAGAATGCTTTAAAAGAAAGGATTGAATGTTGAATAAAATAATATAGAGAAAGACTAAGGTATTGATTTTCCCTATTGATTGAATCCCTTATCGTTATGCTCTTACAAATTGTTAATATATTCTATCAATCATGAACGCTATGTGTATCATAACCCTCTCCCGAGCAATTACAATAATTTACTAGTGCACTCTCCCGAGCTACCCTAGCTAGCTTTAATTTGAATAGTTCACTTTAGATTGCACCCAAGACTTCGTTATTCCTAACCCCGTCTTTACGCCTAAAATTATAGATTCCTCTAATAACCTAGGTGTGGTGTTGTTCAACAATAAACCTAAATATGCACTCTTTTCCAAGTTATGCACACTAAATAGGCACACTAATTGGGGATCCTACCAATTAACTACAATAAGAATGAAGTTGAACAAATAGAAATCTAATGCACAATTTGTAATCACATAAACGATAAGTTCATCAATCAATAGGCTCCATCAAAACCTTAGAAAAGAATTTAGCTACTCATGCTTGAAGAAACAAAAAGAATATTAATTGAAATCATAAAGAATTGCTTGATATAAAATAATAGAAAGAGTTTGAGAGGAATCTCTCCTACTAAAACCTTGCAAAAGTATTGAAGAATAAAGTACATGCCTCTATGGGGCAAACTAGGAGTTTATATAGAGGTTTTAGGGCTTAAAAACTAAGTTTGAGTCCAATTGGGATTTGCTGCAGCGGTGACTTCCGCGGTTCGTTCGCGGCCGCGAGCGGACCGCGAACAGTCAAACTTCAGAGGGCTTCGTTTTTCGCGGTTCATCCGCGGCCGCGAATGGACCGCGGATGAACAGCACTTCTGTTTCCTTACTGCTTCGTCCAACCCTCTTCACTTAAGCTCTTCTCTTGGCCTTTTCATCCACCTATGACTTCAAAATGGCTTTTTAAGGCATCCAATGCATCACATGTACCTGTAAAACACAATTAAACACTAATCAAAGCATTTTGTCCTCATAACAACATTAATCTCATAATAAGGTGTGATTATTTAGGATATAATTATAGTCAAATTCACCTATTATCAACACCCCACACTTAAACCTTTGCTCGTCCTCGAGCAATCCTTAATCACACTTTAGGCCAATTAGCAAAATATGTTTCCCCCAAATTATGCCTCATCAGCTATTATATATGAACAACCTAAGATATGCACAATCTTATACTTAACTGTAAACTCTCATGCCAGCACATTATTACTTACTCTAATTATTACCAAAAACTTGCAAATTTACCTTCTTCCTCTTGAGTTCCATGCTCTCACCAAATTTATTGAGAGAAGTTCCCACACATAAACAATGAAGAACATGGAACTTATAAATATCGGAAAATTCACTCACTCTCAACAAAGAACATTCATATGCATACAGACACACCATAGGCTTGCCCCTAGTGTAATACTCCACTAATCGAGTTATTCAATCATAGATCAAGAGGTCTTTAAGGGTTGTAATGTTGGCTATGGGACGGGTAGGATACTTTTGGTTATAGTGACTAACCTCCCTAAGCACTTTTCTTTTCCTTTTTTACAACTTCCCTTTTCGTTTTCTTCCTTATGTCTCCCCTAAACATTCCTTCACCTTTAATTGCTTTTAATCCCGACTTTTCTTTTGTTGGTGTAACTGGCCTTTCTAATTTTCATGTATACATTGATATAGCTCTTTTTCTCAAAATATCTTTTTCTTTTCATTATTTGTTTTTTTTTCTCATAGCTTTGCAATACATTTACATTATTTTGGCCAGTTCACTATTTTCTACCATTCATTCTTGATTTTTCCTTTTCAATTTCCCTTCACCCCACACTTAAACTTTTGCATATTCATTACAATACAAGTGCTTCTAGGAGGTAAAGTAGAACAAAATATAATAATTTTGAAGAACATTCAAGGGTTATCAAAGAATAGGCTTTAAGCTCAAAGGGGTTAACTAAGATATAATGTACGGGTGAATTCATGTCTATTGATATATGGGGTTACACAAAGAAATGCCTCTATACTTTCTACAACCGAACAACTTCTATTTCGCTTTGCAAACACACAGGGCAAGTTCTAGGCATCATGTACAACATACAATGTAAGTAAAAACCTCACACACACATGGCATGCAACTCATTTGGAATCCAGTTGATCTACAAAGTCCTATCGATGTTCAAGCAAGCATTATTGTGCAATTTAAGGCATATTGAGATTCTACGGTCAAGCTTAGAAGATACATTCTCAAGTTCAATTTACGCTTTTGCTAATGTGCATATTCGGGGTTACATGTTGCCCTTTTACCTCTAATCCTAAGAAAAGAAAAATCTACCTAACCCGGTTCAAATAAAAGCCCTTGGAAAAGAACCGTGGTCAAAAGAAAAACCAAGGGGGAATGATACATTACCTAAAAAAAAGAAAATAAAAGAAAGAAAAATTCCTACGTGGACTACTTCCCTCAAGAGTACTTGTCCTAAATAGTCCGTCATCAGGAAGAGTCCTCTACTCATATTTTTGGATTTTTAAAATTTTCTGATTTTTTTGTATTTTTATTATTTTATATTACTTACTACACTAATATATACAAGATAAGTTTCCCACCCCACACTTAAAAATATGTCATGTCCTCATGGCATAAATAAAATGAAAGTACAATGGGGGCAAGAAAACTTACCTGTGACTCACTCAGAGTCGGAGACAGTGGATGGGTCGACATGGCATGCTCTCCCAAGTGCTCTGAACCATGCCATGAACCTGTTCTCTGACCGGGCTTGCCTAGTGGACATGGCATCTAGTCGTGTGTGTAGACCGTCCACTGAAGTGCGCAAAGCAGCAACTTCCTCCTCCATTGATCTCAACATAGGTCGTGTGGACTCGGATCTAGACATGCTTGCTCCACGAGGAGCAGGCCTGGAAGGTCCGGCTGAATCCATGGAGTGTCTGACCCGGGCATCCGGTACAGGATCGTCCTCCTCATCTAAGTCAATGGGTGTTGTGTCTCTTCCAACCCGGATAGTAGCAGCTCTAAATGGAGCTTTTGGTAGTAGCTCACCGTCAGTATCAGTAACTGGGGTGTGGTTGAGGAGACACAAGGCAGTGACAAGAGATGGGTAATAGAAACCCTTGGCAGTGAGGGATCCCCTCAAAACCATCTCGTCACTAATAACTCGGGCAATATCAACATCCCGATGTGTTACAAAACACCAAGTCAGAACAGCCCTATTAAAGTTAACATCTGTCGTGTTACTTGAGGGCAATATACGGTTGCAAATAATTGAGAACCAACACTTGGCAATGTGTGTGAAGCAGTTAGAGTGCAGAGTTTGATTTCTAATCCATACAGGAACACCATCTACACATAAGGCCTCAATTAGCATGTCCCATGTGACACCGGGCCTATCATGGTAATAATCAATATCACTAGTGTGTGGTGGTAGGCGAAGTACCTGCCTAATGGTGGGAATATGGGCATTGACTCGCTTACCTCTGACGAAAACTTGTCTCACCGAGGAATAAGGGGCATTTGCATAGAATTCTCTAACAAGCATCTTGTTCACCTTAGTGGGAGTTTCAAAAAGGAACTCCATCTCTCGCCTCCGAATCTCATCATACATTTCCGGCTTCTCCGAGCGGATAGCTATCCTGTCCACTTCCACCTCTTGAAGCCACTTCTTGTTAGCTTTAGTATGAAATGCATTTTCCGCCCCTTCATCGGCAAACCTAGATTCGTCATAAGTTGATTGTCTGAATGAGCTAGCACCATGTCGCGGTCTCTTTGGAGCCATGATCCTGTATAATTAAGATAGCCAAAAAAAAAAAATTGTAAACCGTTAGTCAGTGGAAGGCTACTCAGACTTCGCCATCCTTGATAATTATCAATTATGTGTAATTACCTCATACACTTTATCTAACTATTTCACACATGCCCAATTGAGTACCCCACACTTAGTTCTTGGAACACATCTACGAGCACCTCATTGACTTAGACCATCCCCCATAAAATCTTCAATAACCAATTTAAGAGTTGGGTATTATGTCTCCTAATATTCATTAGTCTATTATGCTCAAGGTAATGTGCCCCAACATGGCTAATCAACCCATATATATGCTAGAACTACTATTGAGTCTCCAAATCATAGAATCAACATCAGAAACACAATTGAAACAAAACAAAACCCATTCTTTCCAAACATCAAACATATAACAAGGTTCGCAAAAGGAATTTCATGGTAAAATTAAATGTGCAATGAGAAACCAAGCAATGTTCATGAATGGACTCAAAACTAACACTAACTAAATATTTATAAAAAATCAACAATCAACAACTAAAAAAAAAAATTAGAACAAAATCAAAGAGAAAAGTAGAGAAACTTACAAGTTATTGCAATGGAGAAGTAAGGTGGGAAAAGGGGATGATTTGGAGAAGAGTGAGTTGGGGATTTTTAGAGAGAAGGGAGAGGAAAAAAATTAGAGAGAGAGAGTTTTTAGGGGGGGAGGGGCGGCTGAATAAGGGTTTGGGAAGGGGGGGTTTGTTATTTTAGGGTTTAAAAGGGGGAGGGAAAAAGAAAAATTAAAAAATTTCAAATTTTGGCCGACCGCGGAACTGACCGCGACTGTTCGCGGTTCGTTCGCGGCCGCGGATGGACCGCGAACAGTCGAGATTCAGGGAGGTCATTTTTTCGCGGTTGGTTCGCGGCCGCGAATGGACCGCGAACAGAGAAAGTTCAGAAAGGGTATTTTTCCGCGGTTCATCCGCGGTCCGCGGGTGGACCGCGGACAGTGCTCCTCTCTGAAGAAATTTTTTTTTTTTTCTTTATTACTTACTACTAAGATTAAATTACTTACAACATGTTCGTGGGTTGCCTCCCACGTAGCGCCTGATTTAACGTCGCGGCACGACTCAACTTAGCGCATTTTACGGCTCGCTGGACCTTTGAGGTTCATCCAACCGCAATTCTATCTTGTCCTCTGTGACGACCCAAAGGGTCATCACTTGTTTTATTAATCATTCCGAGCTTTGGAGGTCTTGAAAACCTCATTTATAGTTGCCTCGATTTGCGTGCACAATCCGGGCACAAAGCTAGAAAAGATTTATGTTGAAATATGTGAAATATGTGAAAAAGTAGAAGAATTTTGATATTAATATTGATATGGTTGACTTTGGTCAACATTTTTGGTAAACGGACCCGGATCCGTGATTTGACTATTTCAGAAAATCCGTAGAAAAATATGGAACTTGGGCATATGCCCGGAATTGAAATCCGAGGTCTAGAACCCCGGTAAAAGAATTTTTCTGTTAAATTGTTTTCCGAAAATGTTTAAGGAAAATGAAACTGAATTTTGATTAAAAAGTACTGGTATCGGGCTCGTATTTTGGTTCCGACGCCCGGTACAGGTCATATATATTGGTTAAGCGCTTCTGTAAAGTTTGGTTGAAAACGGACGTTGTTTGACGTGTTTCGGCCTTAAATTGGAAAGTTTGGAAATTATGAAAATTTGAAGGGATTCTTGAGTTTTAAGGCTCAATTCATGGATTTTGATGTTATTTTAGCGATTTGATCGCGCGGGCAAGTTCGTATGATGTTTTTAAGTTAGTGTGCATATTTGGATTGGAGCCCCGAGGGCTCGGGAGTGTTTCGGAGGTGGTTCGGGGTGTTTTTGAACTTAAGAAAAACTGCAGAAATCTGCAGCAGGCATTTCCTCATCGCGTTCGCGATGCTTTGGTCGCGTTCGCGAAGAACATTTCATTCCTTCTTCGCGTTCGCGTCATGTTGATCGCGTTCGCGATGCCCAGCATTTTCCTTCATCGCGATCGCGGACTCCTTCTCGCGTTCGCGCAAAGTAAATTGAACCAGTCATATTTTCCTTTACGCGTTCGCGTGTCTTAGCCCGCGTTCGCGTAGGCCAAATTTGAAGCCCAGTGTTTTCTTCTTCGCGTTCGCGACTCGACCTACGCGAACGCGATGGCCTGATATTTTCCTTCATCGCGAACGCGACAAGGGTGTCGCGAACGCGTTGAACAAATTATTGCCCAGTGAATTTTAATCCCAAAAACAGAACAGAAACGGGATAACAAATCCCATTTCCGTTCAACCCCCTTCTTCACAGCCCCTTGGACGATTTTTGAGCTATTCTTCACCAAACTTCTTGGGTAAGTGATTCTTAACTCGTTTTCTTCATTTTCCATCAATATTATTTGAATTCCTAAGCCTAAATAGGTGTAAATGGGTAGAAAAATTGAGAATTTAGTATAGTAAGGGTTTTCAATGAATTTACGATCTAGACTTCGTTATGGAGTCGAATTTAAGAACAAATTGTATATTTGAACTCATGGAGGATTGGGTGAACTTATTTTGGTCCGAAACTTGAGTTTCGATTATGTGGGCCTGGGGTCGATTTTTACTATTCCGGGCAGAATGTTGTAAAAATCATATTTAGCAATATGAACTAGTTTGTTAAGTAGAATTGATGATATGAAATCAATTGTGTATAGATACGGTTGGATTGAAGTCAAATTCGAAAGGAAAAGGCATTGCTACGGATTGAATCGTTCGTGAACTTTCGAGGTAAGTGTTTGTTCTATTCTAGTTTGTAGGAATACGAATTTAGTTATGAATAAAATGTTGAATAAGAATTATTGGTGTTATACCGGTAATGAAGGTAAATTGTTGAAATTATTATAAATTATTGGTTTAAAAATCGGTAATTATAAATATTGTTAATACAGAGATTATTGGCTAAATGCCGGTAATATATATATATTTATGAAATGGGATCGTGTGGTACGCCGACCACTTATATATTTATGAAATGGGATCGTGTGGTACGCCGACCACGAAGTGATTTAAATCTTGGCATTGGCCATAGTTGCCGGTAGCCTATTGTTATATTTGGGAGCGGGTAGTACGCCTACCACAAGATATGATTGTTGATATATTTGGGAGCGGGTGGTACGCCTACCACAAGATATAACTATTGATATATTTGGGAGCGGGTGGTACGCCTACCACAAGATATAATTACTGATATATTGGGAGCGGGTGGTACGCCTACCACGAGAGGTAATTACTGTGAAAGTTGGGAGCGGGTGGTACGCCTACCACGAGACATGAAATGAAAGAGGAAATTGAGACATGAAAGTGAGATTATTTTGGACATCTTGAGTTATTGAATATTATTATATTATTTCAGAGCAGAGTATTTCTTCATAAATGTATTATATATATATATATATATCTATATTGCAAGTGTACAGGTTTAGGTGGGTGACCGGCCTTAGCCTTGTCACTAGTTCGTTGGGATAGGCCAGGCACTTACCAGCACATGGGGTCGGTTGTGCTGATACTACACTCTGCGCTCTTTTTGCGCAGATACAGGTTACGGACAGCAGCAGCGGCAGTAGCGACTTGTGGATTTTCCGACTACTGAGACTACGAGGTAGCCTTGCAAGCGTCCGCAGGACCCGTTGTCTCTCCTATCTATGCTTTTCATTCTGTTATCTCATGTAATCGAGATAAACAGCTTGTATTTTCTTTCAAACAATTATGTGTATTATTCTTAGAAGTTCGTGAGTATTGTGACACCGGTCTTGGGTAGTGTATCAGATTTGGATTTTTCTTTATCATATCTGACTAAGTCTTCCGCTAATTTTGATTATTCCGCTGTAATTTTTATGTTGTTAATAATAAATTGGTTATTAATGGAATTGTTATTAATATTTGGCTTGCCTAGCTTCTATTTAGTAGGCGCCATCATGACCCCGATGGTGGGAAATCCGGGTCGTGACAAGTTGGTATCAGAGCACTAGGTTGCACGGGTCTCACAACTCACGAACAACCTTAGTAGAGTCTGAAGGATCGGTACGGAGACGTCTGTATTTATCCTCCAGAGGCTACAGAGTTAGGAAAATATTCTCTTTATTCTTTCCGGTCGTGCGACTTGATCTTTTGAATGTTAATTGAACTTCTACTCTGTTCTTCCGCAGATGGTAAGGACACGTGCATCCTCATCTACTCACCAGCAGCCCGAGATCCCAGCAGCGACAGCTCCTGCTAGGGGTAGAGGCCGAGGTCGAGGTCATCCTAGAGGACAAGGTAGGGGCAGAGCTCAGCCCCGAGCAGCAGCACGGGTGGCAGAACCTCAGGTTCATATAGAGGAGGAAATTCCAGCCCCAGCAGCTCCAGTAGGCCCAGCTCAGGTCCCAGGAGGAGCTTTATTTTCACCGGATCTTCAGGATGCTTTGGTCCGGATAGCAGGTTTTATGGATCATGTCACCAGAGCAGGTTTATTACCGGTAGCACCAGCCACTTCTCAGGCTGGAGGAGGTAATCAGACTCCTGCTACGCGCACTCCAGAGCCAGTAATTCCCCAGGCTCAAGATCCTGTGATTCAGCCAGTTGAGGCAGTTCGGCCTATTATTGCGACTCCGTCTAATGATGGTGCGGCTATGTCTGCTGATGCGTTGTGGAGATTGGACAGGTTTACCAAGCTGTTCACTACCACACTCAGTGGTACTCCTTCAGAGGATCCACAGGACTTCCTATACAGCTGCCACGAAGTTCTCCGTACTATGGGTATTGTGGAGACAAATGGTGTGGATTTTGCTACTTTTCGGTTATCCGGTTCCGCCAAGACTTGGTGGAGAGATTATTGTCTAACCAGGCCAGCGGGATCGTCATCTTTGACTTGGGAGCAGTTTGCAGAATTATTCTTGGAGAAGTTCCTTCCAGCAACTCAGCGGGAGTTTATGCGCAGACAATTTGAGCGCCTTCATCAGGGTTCCATGTCTGTCACACAGTACGAGACTAGGTTCGTGGACCTGGCTCGTCATGCTGTTATCATACTTCCCACAGAGCGGGAGAGAGTGAGGAGGTTTATTGATGGCTTGAATCGGCCAATTCGGCTACAGATGGCTATGGGTGCAGGAACTGAAATCACTTTTCAGGAGGCGGCTAATGCAGCCCGCCGGATCGAGATGGCTCTGTCACAGGGAGCGAGACATGGATCAGATAAGAGATCTCGTAATTCGGGTAGATTCAGTGGTACCTCGTCCGGAGATAGAGATTTTTATGATAGAGGCCATCCTCCTAGGCCTTATCAGTCAGCTCTTCAGGTTTCTCATGATGCTTCAGGTGATCGTAATTCTCAGCCACGCTACTCTGATCAGCAGCCTATCAGTGCACCACCACTTCGCCATTTTCAGCGGCCGAGGGCTTGTTTTACGTGCGGTGATCTTAGGCACATTGCAAGGTATTGCCCTCGAGCTTCTGACAGATCTCACCAGCAGGGTTCTCGTGCCATGATTCAGGCCCCAGTTCCCTCACAGCCTGCCCAGCCGGCTAGAGGCGGAGGTAGAGGACATAGAGGTGGAGGTAGAGGTCATAGAGGTGGAGCTCGGACCGATAGAGGTAGAGACCAGCCAGCAGCTGATCGTCCTAGAGATACTGCTCAGGGTGGTGGGGCACAGCCCCGATGTTATGCACTTCCCGCCAGACCAGAGGCTGAGTCTTCTGATGCCGTCATTACGGGTATTATTTTGGTTTGTGATAGAAAGGCATCAGCATTATTTGACCCTGGGTCTACATATTCGTATGTGTCTTCCTATTTTGCACCATACTTGATTCGGCCCAGTGATCCACTGAGTGTTCCTGTTCATGTGTCTACACCAGTAGGCGACTCTATTGTGGTTGATCGAGTTCATCGGTCATGTATTATAGTAATTGAGGGTCTCGAGACCCGTGCTGATTTATTACTCCTAAATATGGTGGACTTCGATATTATACTAGGCATGGACTGGCTATCTCCATATCATGCTATTTTAGATTGCCATGCCAAGACTGTGACTTTAGCTCTGCCGAATTTGCCTCGTATAGAGTGGAAAGGAATTTCAGGTCATACTAGCCGTAATGTTATTTCTTATGTTAAAGCTCGGCGTATGGTTGGAAAGGGATGCTTGGCTTATTTGGCCTATGTCCGTGATTCTAGTGCTGAGGTTCCTTCTATTGACTCTGTGCCTGTGGTTCGCGAATTTCCTGAAGTATTTCCTTCAGACTTGCCGGGTATGCCGCCCGATAGGGACATTGATTTTTGCATTGATTTGGCTCCGGGCACTCAGCCCATTTCCATTCCCCCATACCGTATGGCTCCGCCAGAGTTAAAAGAATTGAAGGAACAGTTGCAGGATTTACTTGAAAAGGGTTTCATTAGACCCAGTGTTTCGCCGTGGGGTGCACCTGTATTATTTGTAAAGAAGAAAGATGGTTCGATGAGAATGTGCATTGACTATCGACGGTTAAACAAGGTGACTATCAAAAATAAATATCCACTTCCGCGAATTGATGATTTATTTGACCAGCTTCAGGGTGCCAAGGTATTTTCAAAGATAGATTTGAGATCTGGCTATCATCAGCTGAAGATTAGGGCATCCGATGTCCCTAAGACCGCGTTCCGCACTCGGTATGGACATTATGAATTTCTGGTCATGTCTTTTGGGTTGACAAATGCTCCGGCAGCTTTTATGGAATTAATGAATCGGGTGTTCCGGCCTTATTTAGACTTGTTTGTAATAGTCTTCATTGATGACATATTGATATATTCCCGCAGTCAGGAGGAGCATGCGCAACATCTCAGAGTGGCCTTACAGACTCTGAGAGATAGCCAGCTATATGCAAAATTTTCAAAGTGTGAATTTTGGCTAAGTTCAGTTGCATTCCTGGGTCATATTGTGACGGCAGCAGGTATTCAGGTTGATCCGAAGAAAATTGAGGCAGTCAAGATCTGGCCTAGACCGACATCAGCCGCAGATATTCGGAGTTTCTTGGGGTTAGCGGGCTATTATCGCCGATTCGTAGAAGGATTTTCGTCTATTGCAACCCCAGTGACCAGATTGACCCAGAAGGGTGTTCAATTTGAATGGTCTGATGAATGTGAGGCGAGCTTTCAAAAGCTCAAGACAGCCTTGACCACAGCACCGGTATTGGTTTTACCCACAGGTACAGGACCTTATACTATTTATTGTGATGCTTCCCGTATTGTGCTTGGTGCTGTGTTAATGCGGGATGGAAAGGTTATTGCCTATGCTTCGAGGCAGTTGAAGATTCATGAAAAGAACTATCCAGTGCATGATCTAGAATTGGCGGCGATTATTCACGCATTGAAGATCTGGAGGCATTATTTGTATGGTGTAGCATGTGAAGTGTACACCGATCATAAGAGTCTTCGGTATTTGTTTAAGCAGAAAGAGTTGAATATGAGGCAGAGAAGATGGCTAGAGTTGCTAAAAGACTATGATGTTACTATTTTATATCACCCAGGTAAGGCCAATGTGGTGGCCGATGCATTGAGTAGAAAGTCCGCCAGCATGGGTAGTCTTGCATATATTCCGGTCAGTCAGAGACCATTAGCTCTAGACGTCCAGGCATTAGCCAACCGGTTCGTGAGATTGGACATTTCTGAGCCTAGCAGGGTGTTAGCCTGCACGGTCGCTCGTTCTTCTTTATTAGAGCGTATCCGTGAGAGGCAATTTGATGATCCTCATTTGCGTGAGTTGAGAGATACGGTACAGCGGGGAGGTGCCACACAGGTAAATCTAGATGATGATGGGATATTGAAATTGCAGGGTCGAGTTTGTGTGCCCAATGTCGAAGGGATTCGAGAGTTAATATTAGCAGAGGCCCACAGTTCGCGGTATTCTATTCACCCAGGCGCCGCGAAGATGTACCAGGACTTACGTCAGCACTATTGGTGGCGCAGAATGAAGAAAGATATCGTTGCGTATGTCGCTCGGTATCTAAATTGTCAGCAGGTGAAATATGAGCACCGGAGACCTGGTGGTGTATTCCGGAGGATTGAAATTCCCGAGTGGAAATGGGAGCGGATCATAATGGACTTCATTACTGGACTTCCTTTGACTCGGAGGAAATTTGATACTATTTGGGTCATCGTTGATAGGCTGACCAAGTCAGCACACTTTATTCCAGTATCTGTCTCCTACTCATCGGAGAGGTTAGCGGAGGTTTACATTAGGGAGATTGTTCGTCTCCATGGAGTGCTAGTATCTATTATCTCTGATCGGGGCACGCAGTTTACCTCGCGGTTCTGGAGAGCGGTCCAGCAGGAGTTAGGCACCCAGGTTCAGTTGAGTACAGCATTTCATCCTCAGACGGATGGCCAGTCCGAGAGGACTATTCAGATTCTAGAGGACATGCTTCGAGCTTGTGTTATTGATTTCGGAGGTTCGTGGGACCAGTTTCTGCCATTAGCAGAGTTCGCCTACAATAACAGTTACCAATCTAGCATCCAGATGGCTCCGTATGAGGCGTTATATGGTAGGCGATGTCGATCACCAGTTGGATGGTTTGAACCGGGAGAGGCTCGGTTGTTGGGTACAGATCTAGTTCAGGAGGCCTTAGATAAGGTCAAGACTATTCAGGAGAGATTGCGTTCAGCTCAGGTCTAGGCAAAAGACTTATGCGGATCGTAAGGTTCGAGATGTAGATTTCATGGTTGGTGAACGAGTATTGCTCCGGGTGTCGCCTATGAAGGGCGTGATGAGGTTTGGGAAGAAGGGCAAGCTCAGCCCTAGGTATATTGGTCCATTTGAGATTCTAGACAGAGTGGGAGGGGTGGCTTACAGATTAGCTTTGCCGCCTAGCTTATCAGCCGTGCATCCGGTTTTTCACGTATCTATGCTTCGGAGATACCACGGCGATCCCACACATGTGTTAGACTTCAGTATTGTCCAATTGGACAATGATCTATCTTACGAGGAGGAGCCGGTGGCCATTCTAAACCGGCAGGTTCGACAGTTAAGGTCGAAGAGTTATACTTTTGTGCGTGTTCAGTGGAGAGGTCAGCCTCCTGAGGCATCGACCCGGGAGTCCGAGTCCGATATGCGGAGCCGCTACCCTCATTTGTTCCCCAACTCAGGGTACTTCTTTCTTTTGTCCGTTCGAGGACGAACGGTTGTTTTAGAGGTGGAGATTGTGACGACCCAAAGGGTCATCACTTGTTTTATTAATCATTCCGAGCTTTGGAGGTCTTGAAAACCTCATTTATAGTTGCCTTGATTTGCGTGCACAGTCCGGGCACAAAGCTGGAAAAGATTTATGTTGAAATATGTGAAATATGTGAAAAAGTAGAAGAATTTTGATATTAATATTGATATGGTTGACTTTGCTCAACATTTTTGGTAAACGGACCCGGATCCGTGATTTGACTATTTCAGAAAATCCGTAGAAAAATATGGAACTTGGGCATATGCCCGGAATTGAAATCCGAGGTCTAGAACCCCGGTAAAAGAATTTTTCTGTTAAATTGTTTTCCGAAAATGTTTAAGGAAAATGAAACTGAATTTTGATTAAAAAGTACTGGTATCGGGCTCGTATTTTGGTTCCGACGCCCGGTACAGGTCATATATATTGGTTAAGCGCTTCCTGTAAAGTTTGGTTGAAAACGAACGTCGTTTGACGTGTTTCGGCCTTAAATTGGAAAGTTTGGAAATTATGAAAATTTGAAGGGATTCTTGAGTTTTAAGGCTCAATTCATGGATTTTGATGTTATTTTAGCGATTTGATCGCGCGGGCAAGTTCGTATGATGTTTTTAAGTTAGTGTGCATATTTGGTTTGGAGCCCCGAGGGCTCGGGAGTGTTTCGGAGGTGGTTCGGGGTGTTTTTGAACTTAAGAAAAACTGCAGAAATCTGCAGCAGGCATTTCCTCATCGCGTTCGCGATGCTTTGGTCGCGTTCGCGAAGAACATTTCATTCCTTCTTCGCGTTCGCGTCATGTTGATCACGTTCGCGATGCCCAGCATTTTCCTTCATCGCGATCGCGGACTCCTTCTCGCGTTCGCGCAAAGTAAATTGAACCAGTCATATTTTTCCTTTACGCGTTCGCGTGGCTTAGCCCGCGTTCGCGTAGGCCAAATTTGAAGCCCGGTATTTTCCTCTTCGCGTTCGCGACTCACCCTACGCGAACGCGATGGCCTGATATTTTCCTTCATCGCGAACGCGACCAGGGTATCGCGAACGCGATGAACAAATTATTGCCCAGTGAATTTTAATCCCAAGAACAGAACAGAAACGGGATAACAAATCCCATTTCTGTTCAACCCCTTCTTCACAACCCCTTGGACGATTTTTGAGCTATTCTTCACCAAACTTCTTGGGTAAGTGATTCTTAACTCGTTTTCTTCATTTTCCATCAATATTATTTGAATTCCTAAGCCTAAATAGGTGTAAATGGGTAGAAAAATTGAGAATTTAGTATAGTAAGGGTTTTCAATGAATTTACGATCTAGACTTCGTTATGGAGTCGAATTTAAGAACAAATTGTATATTTGAACTCATGGAGGATTGGGTGAACTTATTTTGGTCCGAAACTTGAGTTTCGATTATGTGGGCCCCTGGGGTCGATTTTTACTATTCCGGGCAGAATGTTGTAAAAATCTTATTTAGCAATATGAACTAGTTTGTTAAGTAGAATTGATGATATGAAATCAATTGTGTATAGATACGGTTGGATTGAAGTCAAATTCGAAAGGAAAAGGCATTGCTACGGATTGAATCGTTCGTGAACTTTCGAGGTAAGTGTTTGTTCTATTCTAGTTTGTAGGAATACGAATTTAGTTATGAATAAAATGTTGAATAAGAATTATTGGTGTTATACCGGTAATGAAGGTAAATTGTTGAAATTATTATAAATTATTGGTTTAAAAACCGGTAATTATAAATATTGTTAATACAGAGATTATTGGCTAAATGCCGGTAATATATATATATTTATGAAATGGGATCGTGTGGTACGCCGACCACTTATATATTTATGAAATGGGATCGTGTGGTACGCCGACCACGAAGTGATTTAAATCTTGGCATCGGCCATAGTTGCCGGTAGCCTATTGTTATATTTGGGAGCGGGTGGTACGCCTACCACAAGATATGATTGTTGATATATTTGGGAGCGGGTGGTACGCCTACCACAAGATATAACTATTGATATATTTGGGAGCGGGTGGTACGCCTACCACAAGATATAATTACTGATATATTGGGAGCGGGTGGTACGCCTACCACGAGAGGTAATTACTGTGAAAGTTGGGAGCGGGTGGTACGCCTACCACGAGACATGAAATGAAAGAGGAAATTGAGACATGAAAGTGAGATTATTTTGGACATCTTGAGTTATTGAATATTATTATATTATTTCAGAGGAGAGTATTTCTTCATAAATGTATTATATATATATATATATATATATATATATATATATATATATATATATATATATATATATATATATATATATATATATATATATATATCTATATATATATATATTGCAACTATACAGGTTTAGGTGGGTGACTGGCCTTAGCCTTGTCACTAGTTCGCTGGGATAGGCCAGGCACTTACCAGCACATGGGGTCGGTTGTGCTGATACTACACTCTGCGCTCTTTTTGCGAAGATACAGGTTACGGACAGCGGCAGCGGCGGTAGCGACTTGTGGATTTTTCGACTACTGAGACTACGAGGTAGCCTTGCAGGCGTCCGCAGGACCCGTCGTCTCTTCTATCTATGCTTTTCATTCTGTTATCTCATGTAATCGAGATAAACAGCTTGTATTTTCTTTCAAACAATTATGTGTATTATTCTTAGAAGTTCGTGAGTATTGTGACACCGGTCTTGGGTAGTGTATCAGATTTGGATTTTTCTTTATCATATCTGACTAAGTCTTCCGCTAATTTTGATTATTCCGCTGTAATTTTTATGTTGTTAATAATAAATTGGTTATTAATGGAATTGTTATTAATATTTGGCTTGCCTAGCTTCTATTTAGTAGGCGCCATCATGACCCCGATGGTGGGAAATCTGGGTCGTGACATCCTCCATGTCATCCAGGCCTATGTATTGTTTCAACCGCTGTCCGTTTACCTTAAATGTACGTAATCCATCCATAGTTTGAATTTCCACAGCTCCGGACTCAAATGCCTCAATTACCTTGAAGGGTCCTGACCACCTTGATTTCAATTTACCTGGGAACAGTCGTAATCTTGAATTGTATAGTAGTACCTTGTCCCTGTTTTTGAAGGTACGCTCAACGATATTTTGGTCATGGATCCGCTTCATCCTCTCTTTATACAATCTTGTATTTTTGAATGCTAGATACCGAAATTCTTCCAACTCATGCAATCCAGTCAATCTTGCCTTACCTGCTTCATCCAAGTTGAGATTCAATTGTTTCAGTGCCCACCACGCTTTATGTTCTAATTCAACCGGTAAGTGACAAGCTTTTCCGAACACCAATTTGTAAGGAGACATGCCAATGGGTGTTTTGAATGCTGTTCTATATGCCCATAGTGCGTCATCAAGCTTCCTGGACCAGTCGGTTCTTGTGGCATTCACTGTTTTGGTCAGTACACTTTTAATCTCCCTGTTGGAGACCTCAACTTGTCCGCTAGTTTGCGGGTGATATGGAGTTGCCACCCTGTGTTTAACATCATACTTGGCCAATAATTTCTCAAAAGCTCGGTTGCAAATGTGTGTGCCCCCGTCACTAATGATGGCCCTTGGAGTCCCAAACCGGGTGAAAATATTCTTCTTCAAAAATCCCACTACCACCTTAGCATCATTGGTGGGTAGTGCTGCAGCTTCCACCCATTTGGAGACGTAGTCAACAGCAACAAGTATGTACTTATTGCCGTATGAGCTAATGAAGGGCACCATGAAATCTATTCCCCAGACATCGAATACTTCCACTTGCTGGATTGGATTCATTGGCATCTCATGACGCCGAGAGATGTTCCCGGTGCGTTGACATTCGTTGCAACCTTTCACCCACAAGTGTGCATCCTTAAATACTGTCGGCCAATAGAAACCGGCTTCAAGTATTTTGGCAGCTGTACGTATTCCTCCAAAGTGCCCGCCATATGCTGAAGCGTGACATGCCTGCAAAACAGAAGATTGTTCTATCTCGGGGGCGCATCTCCGGATCATGTTATCAAGACATATCCTAAACAAGTATGGTTCATCCCAATAATAATTCTGACTTTCACGAAAAAATCTTTTCCTCTGGACCGATGATAAGTCATAAGGAACAATGCCACTGGCTAGATAATTAGCGTAGTCAGCATACCATGGAGCTTCCAAGAGAGTGGTGGTGAGCAATTGCTCATCTGGAAAGGTTTCCAGAATTTCCCCACTCTCTTTGACAAGTTCAGCTCCTTCAAGTCTTGACAAATGGTCAGCTACTTGATTCTCAGTGCCTTTTCTATCTCTGATTTCGAGGTCGAACTCTTGCAGAAGCAACACCCAACGAATTAGGCATGGCTTAGAGTCCTTTTTATCAATTAGATATCTTAAAGCTGCATGGTCTGTGTATACGATTACCTTTGATCCTATGAGATAGGATCGGAATTTGTCGAATGCAAACACAACCGCTAGCATCTCCTTTTCCGTTACTGTGTAGTTTAGCTGTGCTCCACTCAGAGTTCTGCTTGCATAGTATATTGGATGCATCAGCTTATCTTTCCTCTGGCCCAGTACTGCCCCTACTGCATAATCACTTGCATCGCACATTAACTCAAACGGTTGCTCCCAGTCTGGGGCAATGATGATGGGTGCTGTGACCAGCCTCTTTTTCAATTCCTCAAAAGCAATCCTGCATTCGTCGGTAAAAACAAAAGAATGATCTTTCTCAAGTAACTTACAGAGAGGGTTTGATATTTTGGAGAAGTCTTTAATGAACCTCCGGTAAAAACCGGCATGTCCAAGAAAGCTTCTTATGGCCTTGACGGATGTTGGTGGAGGCAACTTTGCAATGACATCAACTTTAGCACGGTCCACCTCAATGCCTTTGCTTGAAACCCTGTGCCCAAGTACTATACCTTCTTGAACCATAAAGTGGCACTTTTCCCAGTTTAGTACTAAGTTTGTTTCCATGCATCTTTGTAATACTCTATTTAGATTGGCAAGGCATTCGTCGAATGAATTCCCAGCCACTGAGAAATCATCCATGAACACTTCCATAATGTCTTCCATCATGTCGGTGAAAATAGCCATCATGCACCGTTGGAATGTGGCAGGTGCATTGCATAGTCCGAATGGCATCCTCCTGAAGGCGAAGACACCATAAGGGCATGTGAAGGAGGTCTTCTCTCTATCTTCGGGGGCTATGGAGATTTGATTGTACCCCGAGTATCCATCTAGAAAGCAAAAGTGAGATCTCCCTGCCAACCTGTCAAGCATTTGGTCAATGAAGGGAAGTGGGAAGTGATCCTTGCGAGTGGCTAGATTCAACTTCCTGTAGTCCATGCATATTCTCCATCCGGTGACGGTCCTTGTTGAGATAAGTTCATTGTTGTCGTTTTTCACCACCGTCATGCCTCCTTTCTTAGGCACACATTGGACCGGACTCACCCAGCTGTTGTCTGAGATCGGGAAGATGATTCCCGCATCTAGCCACTTTATTACTTCCTTCTTCACCACTTCCTTCATGTTGGGGTTCAGCCTTCTTTGATGTTCCCTGGAAGGTTTGTGTCCATCTTCCAGGAGAAATTTATGCATACAATAGGCTGGGCTGATCCACTTTATGTCTGCCATGGTCCACCCGATGGCAGTCTTGCATTCCTTGAGTACCTGTATAAGCTTTTGGGCCTGCACTTCTAACAAACTCGATGAGATAATAACGGGTAATGTGGAGTTAGGGCCTAAATACTCATACCTGAGGTGTGATGGAAGTGGTTTAAGTTCAAGCTTCGGAGGCTCTTCTATGGATGGCTTTGCTGGTGGGTTTTCTCTTTTTTCTAGGTGTAGGGGTTCGAATTCGATCTCTCGCTTCCAAAATCCCTTGCCTTCCAAAGATAATACCCATTCGGCCAAACTTTCACCATTTACCTCTTCCATGTTCATCAGGCATGCTTGCAGTGGATCTTCGATAGTCAATTCTGCATCATCGGTTTCCACTATCACATCAACCGCATCAACTAGAGAGCAATTTGCGAACTCACTAGGGCGCTTCATGAATTTTTGCACATTGAAGATGATCTCCTCATCATTCAACCTCATCTTGAGTTCCCCAGTTTCACAATCAATTATGGCTCTCCCAGTGGCTAGGAATGGTCTTCCCAGGATTAGGGGAATTTCTTCGTCGACCCTGCAATCAAGAATAACAAAATCGGCGAGAAACACGAACTTCCCAACCTGGATTAGCACATCATCTATAATGCCAAATGGACGCTTAACCGTCCTGTCAGCAAGCTGTAAAAGCATAGAGGTGGGTCTGGCTCTCCTAATACCTAACCTCTTATAGATAACTAAGGGCATGAGATTAATGCTTGCTCCCAAATCACATAAAGCCTTAGTAAAGGCATAATTCCCTATAGTGCATGGGATGGTGAAGCTACCCGGATCAGATAGCTTCTCAGCAATGGGTCTGGAGACTACTGCACTACAAGTCTGGGTGAGTGTAACTGTGGCCAAGTCTTGGAAATCAAATTTCCGCGACATCAAATCCTTCATCATCTTAGCATAACCAGGCATTTCTTTTAAAGCTTCAATTAATGGAATGTTTACCTCGATTTGCTTGAGCATCTCGAAGAACTTTTTGTATTGCTCCTCTTTCTGGTGTTTGGCCAACCTTTGGGGGAATGGTGGTGGAGGCCTCTTCTTCCCGGTGACTTGGGATTTATCTTTGTCTATCGCTTTCTCATCAATCTGATGCTCTACCTTTTCAGCTACTTTCTCCGTTCCCTGTTGTGCTTCTTTGTTTTCAGCAACTGGCTGGACTGTGACTTTTGTCAACCCTGTGGATTCATCCAGTTCAATGGGCAATGGAGTAGGTGTCTCAGCCTGCCTGTCAATTTTCTCACTTTCATTCTCAGCATCAAGATCTCTACCGCTTCTTAGAGTCACTGTCATTATTTGCTTTGGGATTTGGTCCTTTGGGTTCGTTTGTGTATCTGCAGGTAATGTCCCTTGAGGATGATTGTTAAGTGACATAGCAATCTGCCCCATCTGCACTTCCATATTTTTGATCGCTGCATCATGTGCATCTATTCTTTCATTGGTCTTAGCATTTGACCCAATTACCTGTTGCATCATAGCTTCCAACCTTGCAAACCCATCGTCATGCCTGCCCCCATGTGGTGGTGGGGGTGGATGATATCCCTGCTGTTGATTGCCGAAATTATGAGGTCTAGGATATAGTGCCATGTTGTGTGGTGGCCTCATACCTGCTGCATTAAATTGTGGTCGGGGAGGTCTGTACTGCATTGGAGCCTGTTGGCCCCAGTTTTGATTACCTTGTCGTTGTCCTCCATAGTTAGCCACATAGTTCATATCCTCATGCTGATGATGATGTTCTTGGTCTGCAGCCCATGGATTACCTATGGGTTGGCTAATGCAAGATGTGCATAAACCACCATTGGTAGTATCTACAATGTGAACTTGCTGCTTAACCCCCGATTCTTCCACCTTCTTTGTCAGGATGCTCATTTGTGTCAATAAAGTTGCCACGTTCTCCTCTAGAGTGTCAGATGGATTCAGAGGTACAGAGTGTACCACTGGTGTGATAGGAGCATTCCTGGACGTCCACCCCGAATTTTGAGCCATCTTGTCTAGCAAATTTTGGCCCTCTCTCCAAGTCTTGCTGAGAAAATCCCCACCTGCTGAAGCATCTACAATATTCTTCATACTGTCTGAAAGTCCCATGTAGAACCTTTGACCCAACATCTGTTCGGGAATCCCATGGTGAGGACACATAACAAGCATGCCTTTGAATCTCCCCCAAGTTTCATGTAGTGTTTCCAATGGTTTTTGTTTGAAGCTCACAATCTCATCAATTTGTTGAGCTGTCTTGTTGGGTATATGAAACTTGTTGTGGAATTGTTTGACTAACTCATCCCAAGTTGCAATGGAGTTTATTGGGAGTGAGTTTAGCCATATATGTGCTGCTCCTGTAATTGAGAACGGAAAGAGTAATAATCTGATAGCTTCCGGAGTTACATTCGGTTGCCTTTGTGTCTTGCATATTGATAGAAAGTTCTTGAGGTGATGTTGTGGATCTTCAACCTGAGACCCAGAGAATAATCCTTTGTTTTGCAACAAGTGAAGCATGTTGTTGGTAATCTGGAAAGACTCAGCTTGAATTGCTGGCACAACGATGGCAGTTGCCAAATTATCCGCCGTGGGTTGTGCCCAGTCGAACAATGCACCTTCTTGTGCCTCCTGTGCCTCTTGCATGTTTAGCCTGGCTTGCTGGTTTTGAGCGTTCATGTCACCCATGTTGAAGTCTAGTTTGATTGGTTGTTGAGATTGTTGAATTTGTTTGATGGCTTTGTTACATGCCCGGAAGGTTTGCTCGGGGTCTGAGAGTCCTTCAATTAGTTATCCAGTCCTTGCAGATTTTCTAGGCATGCACCTGAATACCCAAATCAACAAATGTCAAAATATTCAATGTAGAGTGTAAAAAGAACCTGAATACACAAGAATCTTGAAGTTCTGGCAATGGCAATTGATAATTCCGTTAATTCCCCGACAACGGCGCCAAAATTGATTCACGTCCAAGCAACGGTCGTAGTCAATATAACTTGGTTTAATAAGTCCAAGATCGATCCCACAGAGAATTAACCTATCAATCACAACTTTCACAACCCAAGAGTACTCACGAATCAAGTTCCCAAAATTTAGAATATCTTTGTGTATGATTTTCGAATATCTAGTTTGCAAGAATTAAAGAATGCTTTAAAAGAAAGGATTGAATGTTGAATAAAATAATATAGAGAAAGACTAAGGTATTGATTTCCCCTATTGATGGAATCCCTTATCGTTATGCTCTTACAAATTGTTAATATATTCTATCAATCATGAACGCTATGTGTATCGTAACCCTCTCCCGAGCAATTACAATAATTTACTAGTGCACTCTCCCGAGCTACCCTAGCTAGCTTTAATTTGAATAGTTCACTTTAGATTGCACCCAAGACTTCGTTATTCCTAACCCCATCTTTACGCCTAAAATTATAGATTCCTCTAATAACCTAGGTGTGGTGTTGTTCAACAATAAACCTAAATATGCACTCTTTTCCAAGTTATGCACACTAAATAGGCACAGCCTAATTGGGGATCCTACCAATTAACTACAATAAGAATGAAGTTGAACAAATAGAAATCTAATGCACAATTTGTAATCACATAAACGATAAGTTCATCAATCAATAGGTTCCATCAAAACCTTAGAAAAGAATTTAGCTACTCATGCTTGAAGAAACAAAAAGAATATTAATTGAAATCATAAAGAATTGCTTGATATAAAATAATAGAAAGAGTTTGAGAGGAGTCTCTCCTACTAAAACCTTGCAAAAGTATTGAAGAAATAAAGTACATGCCTCTATGGGGCAAACTAGGAGTTTATATAGAGGTTTTAGGGCTTAAAAACTAAGTTTGAGTCCAATTGGGATTTGCTGCAGCGGTGACTTCCGCGGTTCGTTCGCGGCCGCGAGCGGACCGCGAACAGTCAAACTTCAGAGGGCTTCATTTTTCGCGGTTCATCCGCGGCCGCGAATGGACCGCGGATGAACAGCACTTCTGTTTCCTTACTGCTTCGTCCAGCCCTCTTCACTTAAGCTCTTCTCTTGGCCTTTTCATCCACCTATGACTTTAAAATGGCTTTTTAAGGCATCCAATGCATCACATGTACCTGTAAAACACAATCAAACACTAATCAAAGCATTTTGTCCTCATAACAACATTAATCTCATAATAATGTGTGATTATTTAGGATATAATTATAGTCAAATTCACCTATTATCAGTCAGCAAAGCTAGGATAGCTTGGGTAAGCATAAAGTAGGACGTTAAAAGAAGGAAACTCGATACCATGTATGTATGGCTAATTTTGATTCTTGTGAAATCGCCTATATGTGTGAAATATGTTTGGTTCGTGTTAAATTGCCAAATTGTGTGAAATTCTTGATGTTGTTGTTGGATATTCAAAGTTGTTGTTGAACTATGAGTGATGTAATATGAGATTTGATCCGAAAGATAAATGAGAGTTGAATTTGGTAAAAGAATTGTGAATAATGGTTATGATGGCATATATGGTACCTTGTGGAAAAGAAACGAAACACTTGAGGTGTGGTAAGTTATTGAACATAAAAGTATGAACATTCTCGATTTTGGAACACTTGTAACTTGGTTGTGATATTGGCTTGAGAAGTAATTGAGAACATGAACCAATGAGTAAATTGCTTATTTGAACTTGTTGTAATTGTGTGTAGTGTCTTATCTGCAGTTTGTGATTGTTGTGTTTGAAAACTTTACGGTGGGATCGGGTTACGCGCCGCAACATGAAGAAATAAGGTGTGGGTTGGGGTGATAAGGGTAGCCGAGGTAATAAGGATGGACGAGGTAATAAGGATGGAAAGCGATCGAAATCGCAAATGAAATTGAAACAAAATTATTGGTATGAAATTATGAAAGGAGACAGCAGGAGAGTTTGCAACCTGGGGGGCACTGATTGCCCCTATGTTTGACTACTTGCAATTTATGTGGTTGATTGGTTGTTGTTCTATTTGTTGACCTTGAACGTGCTTGTGTTGAGGCTTATTTGAAATGAGTAAAAGGTGGGAATCACGGTTAGTTAGCTTAATTGATTTCTTGATGTATTCTATTGGTTGTCTTGTCATCGTGATCCTTGTTTAATGGCTTGAGTTTACTTGGGACAAAGTTTGTCCATACATACCAGTACAATTCAAGTGTACTGACATCCCTTTTGCCGGGGACATTACATTCGTGTTATGATTGTAGGTGGATCAGTAGCAGGCACTTCAGCTCATCGGCAGTAGTATCCTTCACCTTCCACTGCCCGTTTTGGTGAGACTCTTTCTTCCTCGGGGCCCTGTGTGGTTCATGCCACTTTTGTTTAGATTTTATTTTTGTTTTGTAAGGTATAGCCGGAGCCTTGTTACCGGCAAGTATTGTATTCCCCTTTTTGTATCCTAGAGGCTCTGTAGACATGTAAACTGTGGGACTCCAGTCTTATGTATGTATTATGTTATGTCGGGCGTTGTAAAAACTGCAAACTTGTTAATGAATCACTCATATGGTTTTGTTTGTTTATTATGAAATCATTCATGGTTAGTAAGATATTTGGTTAATGAGAAACAATCAACACAGGGGTAACGTGTGGGAATGAAAGGCACCCAGGTCCCCTTGACTGGGGCTACCCGGTCAGGCGCCGGTCATGTCCCTCGATTTGGGGCGTGACATTCCTAGGGGTGGAGCCACAAGAAGCAGGGCAAAACAATAAGAAAAAGAAAATGGATAAAGGAAAGGGAAAGATTGCAGAATCCTTAGAGGCTATTTAGGAAGAGGAGATGGAACTGGACCATCAAGAAAGGGGTACACCAATGGATGTTCCTACCCCCAAGCCCAAAAATCCCAAGACTTCCTCTAAGAAATCTTCTTCTATGTCTGAGGCTATTGAACCTTCACTTGGAAAAAGGACAAGATCTACAGTAAAAAACAAACAAGCAAGAATTTCTATTGATGAAGAATGGAGTGGGGAAGAAGAAGAAAATGAATTTGAGGAGCAGGACAGGTTTGCCATGTTTAGAAGAAGGAAAATTTTAAAAGGTAGATTATTGAAGGACCTGGTGGAACCAGGGATAATGAGATTGGTAGATTCTTTAGCTGCTCAAGGTTGGAAGGACATGGTCCTTCAGATGGATGGTAGGCTAGCTAGAAATGAGCTGATTGAATTTATGGCAAATGTTGCTGTTAAGGATGGAGTTGTTAGTAGCTTGGTAAATGGAGTCCCAGTGCGGTTTGATGCATAGAAACTGGAGAGATTCTAGACATACCCTCTGAAGGGTTTGATGACTATACTAGGCAAAGGTGGCCATACCTGGACTCCCTCCTTACTGCCCCTGAAATCACCAAGAGGTTCTGTGACTCATAGGAAGTGAATGAAGCCAGAGCTACATAGAAAAGTGAGATGAGGCCAGAGCACAAGGTTGTGTTTGAGTTTTTCAACAAGTGCTTATTGCCAAGACCTGAGAGAAGGCACATGGCTAACTACATGGATTTGGTTCTTATGGAATGCCTAGAGAGAGGAAAGCAAATCAACTGGCTTGCCCTCAGAGTCAAATTGCTAGATAGGGTCATAAATAGTTCCAAGGCTCATGCTACTCCATAGGGCTTCATACTAACCACAATTTTGGACAGGCTAAATGTGCCTCTGATGAAATGGGACATGGCCTCGAGCAAGGAACGCTTTGGCTTCAAAACTCTTCTTGCTTGTGAGTATCCAGTCAACGCCATCCCAATTGAACTAGTTCATCTCTGAAGACACCCATCAACAACAAAGTTAGGACTTTGGTTCAGGAATGTGCAGCCAAGGATGCTGAAATTTCAAGGCTCAAGGCTCGTGTGGTTGAAGTGGAAACTAAAAGCGATGGTCTCAGAATTGAGCTTGCCAAAGAAAAGGAGAAGAATGATGGAATTCTTCAGAACATGCTAAATCTTCTCCAAACTCAACCCTCCAGTTCCTCCAAGCCTTAGGACTCGCAGCCTTTGTCTTCTGAACTTGTCTAGTACACCAGTGACTCAGATTAGGGATTTTTCTATTTTTGCTCATGGTTTGAATGTTTTTCTTTCTTTTTTGGATTGTTAATGGCAACATATCTGTATCAATGACAACTGTTGTTTTCTCTTGTTCAATGATTTTGCTGACCTTGATAGTTTAAATATGTTTGTTTGATTACTAATGATTTCACCATGATTGCACTTGTAGTTGCCCTAGTGGCCATGAGTATTTATTAAAATTTAGGATTCATATTGTGTATGCAACTTTTCGATGATGCCAAAGGGGGGAAGATATATTGTTCTTTACATATTCTTAAATAAGTGATGTTTATAACCTAATTAACATGTTCCTTGATGATAAGTGAATTTTCTAAGTTTAGTGTTGATGGTTAAGCTGAGTTCTTACAAGTCCTTTGATCAGTAAAAAGCACATAGTTTATCCTCATCAAAAAGGGGGAATTTGTTGGCCCAAGAACATGTGAAGTTGTGAAGAATGACAAATGAACTCAGTCATGGACCAGGTCCATCTTGTGAAGCACAATCATGATCAACCTACACATGTGAGATGCACGCGAAGGAGATAAGTCCTACTGATAAAACAGCAATATCTCCTAATATGATCGAAAAGGTTGCATATTTGATAAGGGGAGAAAGTCTCCTTATATGAAAAGAACACAATCCAAATAAAGATAGTGTTGGAGTTTAAAATTTCAAGGACTCAACTACGATAGAAGATCAGAAATTGAGTCCCAATCAACTCTGATTACTAACCTATTAAAAGATAGTGATTGTTCTTATTTACATGTATTGGACAAACACAAAAGCTAAACTAAATAGAGAGCAAAAAAGCAAGGCGATTTTGCAAGCTATTTATGTGAGATTTGAGTGTGAACTCGTGAAGCTACTTGAATAAGATAGAAGAACCAATTCTATTATGTCTTTCTTTTATTCTAGTTCAATTGTAGTAGGTGGTTTAAAGTTGTACCTTTCAACTTTCATAGAAGCAATTGTATTAGGTACTTAGAGTATTCAAGTTATAAGCTAATTTGAAGTTGTCGCAACAGTTGAGGTTGTGTGCCACAACGGGATTAGAGTTAATCCTTAGGTTTACAAAGAGTTTTTGTAAATGATGTTTTGGCTCAGTGATTTTAGCGGAAGTTTGAGAAAATCCTACTAAGTAGTAGGTCATGATTTTTTCACCTTTTGAGCCAAGTGTTTTCCACGTAAAAATCTATGTGTTCTTTATTTTATGTACCTATTATTCTGGAAATAATAGTAGTTAGAACACCTAGAAGAAACAGGTGCTTCTAGAGTAAAAATTGGGTACCACACAAATCATCCCCCCCTCTTGTGTGGTATTGACGTTTAGAACATCAGACTTGTCTACTAGATGCAATCTGGAAGGACCGGACCTCTATTGGTGGAGCAGCCTCACAACCCGGCCTAATCATAGCCGGAGTTTGTGTAGAAATATTCCTTACTAACTAAGTCAGCAAGAACTGTGACCCGGTTGAGGCCCCCGATTGGCGAAATACGGGAATAGGAGCCTTCACTTTTATCGAAGCTCTACGACCGAACACCAAAGGGAAAATGTAATTAAAATAATGAGAAAATGGATTGGGATGTGCTCGAAGTGCTCAAAAATTATAATTCAAATTATCGGTCGAAGGTTTGGGTCCAAATTTCTTGTCGAAAGATGCCTAGTGATTAATCCATACTGTATAGGGCAAGATTTGGGCCACCTAGTCACTAATATCGGCAACCAACGAAGGATGATGTTTCTAGGCTACATGAAAAGAAAAATAACGATTAATCCACAAAACCAAAGGGGGGGGGGGGGGAAGGAACGTACTTCAATCAGGAAAATCACTTACGTGCAAAGTTCCACTATTTAGGAAATCCATTAGGACTTGCTACCACGTGCTCAATTTTGACAAAAAAGAAGTTGAACCAAAATCAACTATTCGCCTTCTCGTCCATTCATGCCACTATCCCCTTGGTCCCGTGGTGGCGAAGATGTATCATCGTGCCCATTTGGAAGCTTGGCGCGGAGAGATACAACAAATGTCGAATAGAGATTTCATAGCTGACTAGCTCTATAAAACTTTATCAGCATAAGGAAAGCTTGTAAATATAAGGGGAGAGCTGGGCTAGGCAGATGTCGTAGTAATGGCAGAATTCCTCCGCCAAAGAAATAAGAGGGAGATAGTAACCCACTCAGAATGGGTAGGCGTAAAATGTGCAATACCTGGGCCGATGAACCTGAATCATGTCGTTCCTAGCTAGAACTAGTTTGATATGAGTAGGGATTTTGTATTTAGCCCTGAGTGCAGCTATATGTTTTGCCTCCATCACGGACTTTACAAGCACGGGGTCATGCGCAGGTTCCTTCGAAAAATCTGACCTGGAGCCTGGGTTATGAGGAGCGATATCTTCCACAGTAGAGAAGCTTGTATCCTACATAATAATGGATACCCATCTATCAGAAGGCATGGACATTGACATTGGAGTTGGGTCTGAGATCATCTCATGTTTATGAGTTATGCTAGTCATCTTTTGCTAATTTGTATACAGTAGAGCTGAAAGTGTAAATGAAATGGTGATGATGGAAGTTGCAGGAAAAATAAACATGTGACGACCCAAAGGGTCATCACCTGCTTTCCACATCTATTTCATACTTCTAAGGCTTTGAAAATCCCATTTTATATTGCCTCGATTTAAGTGTGCACTTCGGGCACATATCCAAAATTTTTTTGTGTTAGAATATGTGAATTCTATGAAAAAATTAAAGAATTTTGATATTAATATTGATATAGTTGACTGTGGTCAACATTTTTGGTAAACGGAACCGGACTCGAGTTCGGACGTCCCCAAAAGTTCCGTCGAAAAATATGGGACTCGGGCATGTGCCCGGACTCAAATTCTGAGGCCTAGAGCCTGAGATACGAATTTTCAATTAAATTGTTTCTCTAAAATTATTAAGGAAAATGTAAATGGAAATTGATTAAAATGCTATGGTGTCGGGCTCGTATTCTTGTTCCGATGCTCGGTAAAAGTCTTATTTATTGTTTAAACACTTCCTTTAAAGTTTGGTCGAAACTGGACGTCGTTTGACGTATTTTGAACTTTGAGTTCCAAGTTGAAAGTTTACGAAGTTTAAAATAAGACATCATGAATTTGAGGCTTGATTCTTTGAAAATGATGCTATATTAGTGAGCTGATAACTCGAGCAAGTTCGTATGATATTTTTGAGTCAATGAGTATAATTGGTTTGGAGCCCCGAGGGATCGGGTGAGTTTTGAGTAGGTCTCAAGAGGCCTTAGCTTAAAAATATCAGATGTCTAGTACAACAGGTCTCACGCAGCTGTAACACATTTATGTGCGGTCCGCGTGGACTGGTTCAGAGAAGGCAAAGGTTTAAGCTCAACCAGCATGGCCGCACACCAAAATAGTGTGGTCCGCGCTGGGTACCACGCGGCCGCAGTGTAATTCTATACGGTCCGCGTGGCCAGATTTCGAGGGGTCGCATTTGACCAGCGTGGCCGCGCACCAAAACAGTACGGTCCGTGCTGGGTAGGTTCAAAGATTGCATTTTTCTTCCCTTTTTAAGCACGGCCGCATGGTATTTTTGTGCGGTCTGCACCAGCTTCCCGAAAAGTATATATAAACAGAGATCTTCAGCTGTTTTAGACTTTTCTCAAAACCGAAAACATAAAAGGCGGTTTTCCAAACAATTTTTCTTCTTCAAAACGATTGGTAAATGACTTCCACTGTATTTTTCCTACTTCTTACTTTTTTAAACATAATTTCAATTTCAACACAAGGATTTTAATGGGGGAATTGGGAGTTTAGTGTAGAACTAGGGTTCCTAAATTTGGGGGTTTTGGACCTCAATTTGAGGTCCAATTTTAAAACAAATTATTTGTTTGAACTCGTGATGGAATGGGTAACCAGATTTTGGTCTGAATCACAAGTTTCGACCACGTGGGCCCAGGGGCATTTTTGGGAATTTGTGAGTAAAACTTTGGGAAAACTATTTTTATGCATTCAAACCAATTCATATAGTGTTTACTAAAGTAATTGAACCAATTGTGATTAGATTCGAGCGAGTTGGAGGTTGAATCACGAGGTAAAGCAATAGTTGAAGGTTAAGCGAACTTCAAGGCTTTAAGGTAAGTGTTTGATCTATCCTAGCTTGAGGGAATAGGAGATAACTTGCTAATTGCTAAATGATCGAGTGTGGTGTATAGGCGCGGTGACGAGCATCTATACACCGGAGTCTAGCATGACCGTGAGTCGTTTGTTGATATATGTTGTGAGCTAATGTGGAACTTTCCTAAGTTATAATATTAAGCATTTGCCAGGTTGTGATGGTTGTGTATTGTTCCCTTGCCGGGACCTTGTTGTGTTTTTGTTATTATTCCCTTGCTGGGATATTATTATAAATGTTATGATCCCCTTGCCGGGATGGTACTTGTTGTTTATTTCATTCCTCTTGCCCGTTGATTATGACTGTTGTTTGGGTGACGAAGAGGGATAAAGCACGAAGGGTGATGCTGTTCCATTTTTAATTATATTCACACGAAGGATCATTCTGTGCCATTGTTAATCATATTCGCACGAAGGATCATTCCGTGCCATGTTTTACTATTTATGCGCGAAGGATCATTCCGTGCCATGTTTTACAATTTATGCATGAAGGAACATTTTGTGCCATTGTTAATTAAATCATGCACGAAGGATCATGTCGTGCCATGAATGTGAGGATGAGAGTAAAATCACGAAGGGTGATGTCGTGCACTTTTATTTGCTTATTTGGTAAGGATGAGAGTAAAAACACGAAGGGTGATGTCGTGCACTTTTATTTGCTTATTTGGTAAGGATGAGAGTAAAAGTACGAAGGGTGATGCCGTGCACTTTTATTTGATTACTTGGTGAGGATGAGAGTAAAAGCACAAAGGGTGATGCCGTGCAACTACTCAGTTTCTTGTTTTGTGATAACTATTTTTTCCACTATGGTTTTACCTTACTTATGAATTATGTATATTCTATTGTGCTCCTCCTAGCATGTTCCCTCCCTTGTTATTCGTGTTTCTCGATATTTCTGTTATCTTGTGGTACATATGTATATAGAACTACACAAGTTTATGTGAGTGTCTGGTTCTAGGCTTGTTACTACTTCACCGGGATAGGCCAGGCACTTACCAGCACATGGGGTCGGATTGTGCTGATACTACACTTCTGTGCATTATTGCACAGGTCCAGGTTTCGAGCAGCAGCAGCAGTAGTTCACTAGCAGGATTGTCATACTCTCGAGATTGAGGTAGCTTGCAGACGTCCGCAAGCCCAACGTCTCTTCTTATATTTTTCATTATTATTGTAGTGTCATTATTTCGAGACAGACGGTTATTATATTTTTTTCAGACCAGTATGTGTAGTTATTCTTAGTAGTTCATGAGTTTGTGACTCCACATCTTGGGTAGAGGATTTATGTTGAGTATTTCACACTTATATTCAGATTTATGAAGTAGACTTCCGCAGTTAATGTTATTATTATTATTCTGGTTATTAAATTGAGAACATGATGAATGTGTTAATGAAAAGATGGTGAGTAAGTTGGCTTGCCTAGCTACCACGAGTAGGCGCCGTCACGATCTCGATGGTGGGGAATCAGGGTCGTGACAAAACACAAGGAGAGGGAGAAGAGGCAATGGGCAAGATCGAAGAATCAGAGAAGGTAAAAACATTCTCCAAAGTTTCTCCCCTTCTTATTTATACAAAACCATGACACTTAAATCGGTGCAATCAACCATCAAAAAATACTAGAATCAAAATGATAGAGGCTCAAGGAACGAGGAAACACATTGGGAAGGCATGTAATAATGACACATATGGTTGTGATGTCATCCTGAACGTACCTCGTTGACTGCATCTCATGGAGCAACACGTCACCACCTCAGCAACAATCGCCATTATTTGACCTCCACATCCAAATTTCTCAAGAATTGCTATTGATGAAGTCCGTTTATTGAGGCCGACCAAAAGAAAACCTCAATAAGCAAAGGGACTAACTGTATAGGTCAAAATCCGGCTAACAAAATTCAGCATGAAGAGATGACTAAGTGTGAGAACTGTGTCTCATCATGAATGACTTGACCGAGATCGATTCGAGCTTAACAATTTGGAGTCGCCGAGTAAACTCCTAAGGCCGAGGGCGAGCAACAGGAAAAAGAATAATGACTAGTATGCTTTGGAACTTTCAAATGGAATATTTTTTTGAATATTCCATCTCATGTACCTTTTTAGGGTTTTGGGGAATATCCCATATAAGTAGTAGAAGAGATAAGGCAAAATGGAGGTAATTTTTATTTCTGATAAGCACTCTAATGAAATAGAGAGAGATAACCTAAAATATTACCTTTCCATAAGAATTCAATTTGCTGTTGATTCTACCCTTTTTCTCGCATTAGATCCGAGAAAAGCTCATTTATTCCATTATTCATTTGTCTTACATCATTGTTAGATAAGAGAACCATCCACCTTATTCAACATTTTGGTGAATCATTCTCTTTATTTACTCTTATTACCATTTAATATAGTTATTGCTCATTATTGTTCCTCCATTCATCCTAGATAGCATCATTTAATACCATATGTGTTAAATTGGCTAAAACGATTACTCTGTATTATTTATACAAGTACGTATTAGATCTAGAACTTATTATATTTAAATAGGATTTACCCATCACCTATTTATTTGTTTAACAAAAGGTTACATACTTTTTGGTCAAACAATTAGAAAGTTAAATTTGACTTTCTTGGAATAGTCTATAATTGTACAAGTCGATCGAATTTGAATTGTGTGGCTTATATTTACTTACATATTTCTTAAATGTACAATTAAAGAAAATAAAAAAAATGGAGCTCTCAAATTGATACATTTTAATCATCAATACTCTTTAAAAATAATAAAAATTTAATTAAGATACAAATCTAAATTCTCAAGAAATAAATATAATCATAATTATTAAAGTTAATATCCGATTGATCGGAAAATAAATATCTGCTTAATAAAATTTTAAACTTATTATTTAGTGTGTTATGACATCTTTTCTTCCAAATTAACATTCCTTTTCGTATAATTAAACAAATTAATATTTATATATTTTTACGTTTAAATAATCAGCCTCTCTTGATGTTTATTTTGTTTGAAAGATACTAATTTAAAATCAAAATTAAGAAATTGATTTTAGATATGACAGAATAGCCCAGAAGACACTTATACTTATTTCAAGTTGTTATCCCGGCCCCTACACTCCCTAAATTTCATCCAGACACTTCAAATTAATTAAAACAAGACTTTTAAACCGTTGACCTAGTATATGTGGTATTGATATGGCTGAAGTGGACAAAATGAGAGATTTACACGTACATATTAAAAAAAACAAAAAATACTAGCAAACTCACCCTTCGTTGTGCCCCCAACCGTGTATTGATTGTCCCGTAAATATAAGTTGTCTTCCTCCATATGTTAAAAGGGAATAAATAAATCAATAAATTTCGGAATGCTTCATGAAGTGCTTCTTTCGGAGTTAAAATTCCGTTTTTCCATATTTCGAGAATAAGTATCTCTTGTTGTTCATTCCCATTCCCATAAGAATGAATACTATGATTCGCATTTCGAACAAGCATGAATACAACATCTATAGGATAATTTCCATCTTGAAAGTTATGTGGCATTTTTATAAGATATCCACGATATCTCTCTATTTGTAATCAAATACAAAAATCAATTGGTTCCATTAAACTAGCTATATATTATGTATTATCAACGATTTGTACATAAGGCTGCAAGATGATATCTTGATCAGTTACATATCCAGGACCCTTGACACAAATAGATGCGTCAGAAGTTCCATAGAGATTACTTTTTAATATAATTTCTTTCAAATTCATTAAAATTTCATGTACCGAATCTTGAATGCCCATTATGGTAGAATATTCATATGGGACTTTCTCAAATTTTATACGTGTGATACATGTTCCTTCTATTTCTCCAAGTAACGCTCTTCGCATCGTAATGCCTATTGTGTTGGTTTGGCCTTTCATAAGTGGAGATAGAATAAAGCATTCATAATAAAGGCATTTACTGTATGGTCTTGATTCAACACACTTCCACTATAGTGTCCGAGTAGATACTGTTACTTTCTCTCGAACTATAGTACTATTATTTGATTAAATCTTTGAATCTTTTATTGCTCTTGAGATTTATCCAATGTTTAGTTCTATACACGTCTTTTTTTCTGGAGGTCTACAACCATTATGTGGCATAGTAGTTACATCCCGTACGAAAGTTAATAGTATACCACTTCGAAGAATAGCTCGTAATGCTGCATCTCTTCCAAGATCGGGACTTTTTTATCATGACTTCTGCTCGTTGTATACCTTGATCCACTACTGTACAGATAGCGTTTGCTGCTGCTTTTTTAGCAACAAATCGTGTTTCTCTTCTTGCACCTTTGAATCCAGAAGTACCGGTGGAGGACCAAGAAACTACTCGACCCTGTAAATCTATAACAGTGAATTTACTAAACTTCCTTTAACATGAATAACTCCCTTTGGTATTCTAGTGCACCCTTACGTGAACCAATACGTCCATTCCTACGCGAACTAATTTTCAGTATAGCTTTTTCCATATTTTATCATCTCGTAAATATGAGTCAGAGATATATTGATATATTTATTTCTTGTCAAAGCAGATTCTTTATTTGTACATCGGCTCTTCTGGCATGTCCAATTATCTTCGTCTTTGTTTATGTCTCGGGTTGGAACAAATTACTATAATTCGTCGTCGTCTACAAATTAGTCGATCACAAATTTTATGATGAAAGCTCTTATTTTCATATTTATTATCTCTTACCTTAATTCTAAACTAAATACTATATTTCATTGAGGAACAAAATGTAACAATTTTTTTTATTGTCTTTATAATATTCATATTAGTTTTTATCGTATTTATTTTATCCATAGATTATAAATTCATAAAGAAAGACAGAACGAATAAACTCAAATTATTATGAATAGATCTTTCTAATGATAAATAAGTATGGATTCATTCGCTCATAGACAATGGGATCAACCCCCCCCCCCCCCAATTGCGTATTGGTACTTATCAAATATAGAAAAAATTTGCTTCTCTTTGTTCCTACGAACAAAATTATTTCATTATTACCAACAAAATAGAATACCGTTGTGCGGAAATAATCGACAAAATAAGAGTAGTCTATTGGATAGTCATATTAAAGTCTTTTCCAATGAAATAAAGTTACGTAGTGTCTATTTATCTTTGATATAAGGGGCATTTTCATGGGTTCGCCATGGTATCGTGTTCGTACTGGTGTATTGAATTATCCCGGTCAGTTGCTTTTTGTTCATACAATGCATACAACCTTGGTTGCTGGTTGGGTTGGTTCGATAGCTCTGTATGAATTAGCAGTTTTTTATCCTTCTGATCATGTTCTGGATCCATTGTGGATACAGGGTATGTTTGTTATACCCTTCATGACTCGTTTAGGAATAACCAATTTATGAGGCGGTTGGAGTATCATAGGGGGGACTATAATAAATCCGGATATTTGGAGTTACGAAGGTATAGCTGGAGCACGTATTGTGTTTTCTGGCTTGTGCTGTTTGGAAGCTATCTGGCATTGGGTGTATTAGGATATAGAAATATTTTGTGATGAACATACAGGAAAACCCTCTTTGGATTTGCCAAATATCTTTGGAATTCAGTTATTTCTCTCAGGGGTGAGCTTGCTTTGGTTTTGGTGCATTTCATGTAACAAGATTGTATGGTCCCAGAATATGGGTGTCCGGCCCTTATGGACTAACGGGAAAAGTACAACCTGTAAATCCAGCATGGGGCGTGGAAGGTTTTGATACTTTTTTTAAAGGTTTTATCAAAAAGTGAAAAAATATTGAGAAAAAAACAACTATTTTTTGGTTTTAACCCTACGATATAGAAGGAATAGGAAAAGACCCGATAGAAATATTTTAAATTTAAAACGAATCAGTCGATTTGGTGTACGAATTTATTCTAATTATCAACAAATTCTGCGAATGTTAGGTGGAATGAGGATTGAAATTCTTTCTACTTCTCTAGGTATAACGACAGACCGCGAGGCTCGACTATAAAGAATAGGTGGAGAGATTATGTGTTATATCTGGTAATCCTTTTAATATCCAATTTGGATTCGAAACTTTCTATTTGTGAAAAAGAAAAAAGGGGGGTTGTCTAATATCTTTCTTATTAGTTGATACCCTAAGGGTACTTTAAAACCAAAAAGGAGTCAGGAAGCTTTAATTACTTAATCGCTTTCCAACGGTCTGTTACGGGTTCATTTAGATCTGATTATAAATTATATTTCAGGAAAGATCCGGCATAGTTTTATACTAATACTGCCAGGAGATATAGTTAAAATTGAAGTAAGTCCTTATGATTCAACCAAAAGGCATATTATTTATCGACTCCACAACAAAGATTTGAAGGATTAGTTTTTCAACTTCACCATTCCTTTCGTGGGAATACCATTTGAGATGAAAAATTTCAAGAAACTTATTTTCTTCCAAGAAATAGATATTTAATCCCTGGTGTTCCAAAAGTTCCTGTTCGAAGTCCTGGAAAGGAAGATACATCTTGAGTTGATGTATAGTGCGACTTGTTATATATATTGGGTTGTTATTTTCCCGTTCTCTCCCCCGATCGGATATCCCCCATTTTACCCAAGAAAGATAAATTTAATCATCAAAATTTTGGAGCGTGAAGTACAATTAGATCCATTTTTGAGGGGATTCATATTACTATTATCACTTAGAATAATTCAATTCGAATAATTTATGATCCACTTGGTTGGAGTAAGAAAATAAAGTATCCAATTCGCATCCTTCCCCCCTACTCTTCTTCGTAAGCCCCTATGATGACCCAAAGGGTCATCTCCTATTTTACTCATCTGTTTTGTGCTTTCGAGGCCTTGAAAACTTCAATTTATATTGCCTCGATTGGCGTGTGCTGTCCGGGCGCGTAGCCGAAAATTTTTTGTGTTAGAATATGTGAATTCTATGAAACATTTGAAGAATTATGATATTAATATTGATATAGTTGACTTTGGTCAATATTTTTGGTAAACGGACCCGGACCCGAGTTTGGACGATCCCGGAAGGTCCGTAGAAAATATAGGGCTCGAACATGTACCCGGAGTCGAATTCTGAGGCCAAGAGCCCGAGATATGAATTTTTCTGTTAAATTATATTTCTGAATTATTAAGGAAAATAAAAATAAAAATTGGTTAAATGACTATGGTATGGGGCTCGTATTTTAGTTTCGACGTCCGGTACAAGTCTTATATATTGTTTCAGCACTTCCTGCAAAGTTTGATCGAAATCGGACGTCGTTTGAAGTGTTTTGGACAATGAGTTCCAAGTTTGAAAGTTTATGAAGTTTAAAAAGAGGAATCATGGGTTTTAAGGCTTGATTATGTGTAAACGATGTTTTATGGCGATTTGATCGCGCGAGAAAGTTCGTGGTATGTTTTTGAGGGTGTGTGCATGTTTGGTTTAGAGCCCTGAGGGCTCGGGTGAATTTTGGATATGTCACGAGAGTATTCTTGAAGTTTACCACAACTGGTATTTTTTCCCCAGCTGATATCTTCGCAAATGCAAAGAAGTGCCACACAAATGCGAAGAACCTATCGCAAATGCAAAACAGGATGTAGCTGCCAAATCGCAAATGCGATCATTTGGTTCGCAAAAGTGGATGGGGAGACCCATGTTCGCAAATGCGAACCCTGCTCCCAAGACCCATGTTCGCAATTGCAAACTATTGTGTCACATTTCCCAAGCCTGTCACCTTCGCAATTGCGAATTAAAGTTCGCAATTCCCACATCCACACATGTGCAATTTTATACTTAAACGAATTTAAACCCACTTTTCACCATTCTTTCAAACCCAAAACCCCATAGGTGATATTTCAAGAGCAATATCATTCCAAGTCACTTGTAAGTCGATTTTCACTAAATTTTCAACTCTTAATATCATTAAACATGTTTTCCATTTGAAATCAAATATTTCATGGATGGAATTGGTGTTTTGGGGTATAACCTAGGTTTTTCATAAATTGGGGAGTTGGACATCGATATGAGGTTTGATTTAAAAACAAATAATAAGTTTGAACTCGTGGGGGAATGGGTAACCGGATTTTGGTTTGAACCCCGAGATTCGACCACGTGGGCCCGGGGGCGTTTTGGGAATTTTTGAGTAAAACTTTGGGAAAACTATTTTTATGCATTCAAACCAATTCATATAGTGTTTGTTAAATAATTGGACCAATTGTGATTAGATTCGAGCGAGTTGGAGGTTGAACTACAAGGTAAAGCAATAGTTGAAGGTTAAGAGGACTTCAAGGCTTTAAGGTAAGTGTTTGAACTATCCTAGCTTGAGGGAATAGGATTAGAGTATAATAACTTGCTAATTGCTAAATGATCGAGTGCGGTGTATAGGCGTGGTGACGAACATCTATACACCGGAGTCTAGTATGATTGTGGGTCTTTGTTTATACATGTTGTGAGATGATTTGAAACTCTTCTAAGCTAAATTATAAATTGCTACAAATGTGAAGAGTCTGAGAATGAGCTATGAAAACATAATGTTTTGGAGCGTTGGCTCGAATGATAATTACTGTGGAGTAGAAGATGAAAGTATTGAACGGGATTATGATTAATCCCTTGCCGGGACCTTATTGTTGAAAGTTATTGTTATTGATCCCTTGCTGGGATTGGTTGTGTATTGTGTTGAAATAAAAGGGATCGTGTGGCACACCGTCCACCTATATATATATTATGAATTGGGATTATGTGGCACGTCCTCCACCTATATATATATTATGAATTGGGATCGGATGGCACGCCGACCACTTACATTTTATGAATTGGGATCGTGTGGCTTGCTGACCACTTATATACTGTGAAAACGGGATCGTGTGGCACGCTGTCCACCTATATACCTATTATGAAATGGTATCGTATGGTTCGCCTACCACGTAATATATTGAGGATCGGGTTGCGCGCCGCAACAGAGTATAAACTGGTGTATTGTGTTCGTATGTGGAAACTTTGGGTATTATTGTTCAGTTACGAACAATTTCTATATTTGACTGTGATGTATCCCCCAGCATGTCCCTTTCCCTTTTACTGCTTAAATTAGTATATATGTACATGGAATTGCACAGGTTTTTGTGAGTGTCTGGTCCTAGCCTTTTCACTACTTCGTCGGGATAGGCCGGACACTTACCAGCACATGGGGTCGGTTGTGTTGATACTACACTTCTGTGAGTTTTGCATAGGTCCAGGTTTTGACCAACAGCAGCAGCAGTAGTTCACTAGCAGGATTGTCATACCCACGAGACTGGGTAGCTTGCAGGCCGCAAGCCCAGCGTATCTTCTTATATATTTTTATTATTGTTGTAGTCTCATTGTTTCAAGACTGACGGTTGTTATATTTCTTTCAGACCATTATGTGTAGTTATTCTTAGTAGTTCATGAGTTTGTGACTCCACATCTTGGGTAGAGGATTAATGTTGAGTATTTCACATTTATATTCATATTTATGAAGCACACTTCCGCAGTTAACGTTATTATCATTATTCTTGTTATTAAATTGACAGTTGGATGGTTTTTATTAATGTAAAGATGGTAAGTAAATTGGCTTGCCTAGCTAGCATGAGTAGGCATCATCACGATCCCGATGGTGGGAAATTTGGGTCGTGACAAGTTGGTATCAAAGCACTAGGTTATATAGGTCCCATAACTCACGAAAAAACTTAGTAGAGTTTGAGGGGTAGGCACGGAGACGTATGTACCCTTCCCCCAGAGTCTAGTGAGTTAGGAAAAATCTCTCATTTGTTCCTTCTTGTCGTGCGATTTGTTTCCGAAAATACTGATTGATTTTCTACTATGTTCTTTAGCATATGGCAAGAACACGTGCTTCTTCATCCGCTAATCATCAATCCGAGCCTCAGGCAGCTCCCGCGAGGGGCAGAGGCCGTTGTCGTGCCGGAGGCCGTGGTAAGGGCAGAGCTCAGACCCAGGCGGTGGTTCCAGAGGTGGAGCCTCATGTTGAAAATGGTGAGTAGGTTCCAGCCCCAGCAGCTCCAGTGGGCCCAGCTCAGGTCCTAGGAGAGGTTTTATTCACCCCGGATCTTTAGGAGGCTCTAGTCAGGATAGCAGGCTTTATGGATAGTGTCGCTAGAGCAGGCGTATTGCCAGTTGCACCAGCCACTTCTCAGGCTGTAGGAGGGGTTCAGACTCCTGTTGCGCGTACTCCGGAGCCAGTAGCTCCCCAGGCTTAGGCAACAACGGTTCAGCCCGTAGTGGAAACTCAGAAAGGCACTACAACTTAGGCCGGAGATAGAGAGGCCATGACTTCTGATGCTATATAGAGACTTGATCGGTTTTCCAAGCTTTTTACCACCACCTTCAGCGGTGCTCCATTGGAGGATCCCCAGGACTTCCTATTCAGTTGCCACGAGATTCTCAAGACTATGGGAATAGTGGAATCCAACGGGGTTGATTTTTGCACTTTCAGGCTTGTAGGATCCGCCAAGACTTGGTGGAGAGATTTCTGTTTGACTCGACCAGCAAGGTCCCCAGCTTTGACATGGGACTAGTTTGCGCAGTTTTCTTTGGAGAAGATTTTCCCTGTTACTCACCGGGAGGCACTTCGGAGGCAGTTTGAGCGCCTCCAGCAGGGTTCCATCACTGTTACCCGATACGAGACGAGGTTTGTGGATCTGGCACGTCATGCAGTTATGATACTCCCCTCAGATCGGGAAAGGGTCTGCAGGTTCATTGATGGGTTAATTCAGTCGATCCGAGTTCAGATGGCTATGGGAGTTGGTAGTGACATATCTTTTTAGGAGGCGACTAATGCGGCCCGCAGAGTTGAGATGGCCCTTACTCGGGGAGGTAGTCATGCTTCAGACAAGAGGCCTCGTCATTCTGGTAGATTTAGTAGTGCCTCATTTGGAGGCATGGATTCTTATGACAAGGGCTAGTTTTCCAGGCCTTTTCACTTGGCCCTCCAGGCTTTACAGGGTGGTTCAGGTGATCGTGGTCCCTAGTAGTATCAGTCTAACCAATAGCCTATCAGTGCACCACCACTCCGTTATTCTCAGCAGCCGAGGGCTTGTTTCACTTGCGGCGACCCGAAGCACATTGCCAGGTATTGCCCTCGAGCATCGGGCAACTCTCAGTAGCAGGGTCCTCACCCTATAATTCAGGCCCCAGCTGACTCACAGCCTACCTAGCCAGCTAGGGGCGGGGGTAGGGATCGTAGAGGTGGAGGTCGAGACTGTTGAGGTGGAGGTCATCCCACCAGAGGTAGAGGTCAGCCGGTGGATGACCGTCCCAAAGGCATAGTTCAGGGAGGTGGTGCCGATCCTCGATTTCATACATTGCCAGCCAGGCCAGAGGATGAGGCGTCAGATGCTGTGATTACAGGTACCATTCTGGTTTGTGATAGAGATGTTTCAGTACTATTTGACCCTGGGTCTACATATTCATATGTGTCTTCCTACTTTGCACCATGTCTGGCCGTAAATTGCTATACTTTGGATATTCCTGTTTATGTGTCTACGCCAGTGGGGGACTCCATATTAGTCGACATGGTGCATCGTTCGTACGTGGTTGTGTTTGGGGGTCTTGAGACCTGTGTTGATTTATTACTGTTAGATATGGTGGACTTTGATGTTATATTGGGGATGGATTGGTTGTCCCCGTATCATGCTATCCTAGATTGTCACGCCAAGACGGTGACCTTGGCCTTGCCAAAATTACCCCGACTAGAGTAGAGAGGGACCCCAGGTCACGCCACCCGCAATGTCATTTCATACATTAAGGCACGACGCATGGTCAAGAAGAGGTGTTTAGCTTACTTGGAGTATGTTCACGACTCCAGCACAAATGTGCCTTCTATTGACTCAGTTCCTATTGTATGGGAGTTTCCTGAAGTTTTTCCTACAAACCTGCCGGGCATGCCACACGACAGGGATATTGATTTTGGTATTGATCTAGCGTCGGGCACTCAGCCTATTTCTATTCCACCGTATTGCATGGCCCCGCCAGAGTTGAAAGAGTTAAAAGATCAGTTGCAAGACTTGCTAGAGAAGGGCTTTATCATGGCTAGAGTTTCTCCCTGGGGTGCACCGGTGTTATTCATGAAGAAAAAGGATGGTTCGATGCGGATGTGTACTAATTACCGGCAATTAAACAGAGTGACGATAAAGAATAAGTATCCACTGCTGAGGGTTGATGATTTGTTTGACCAGCTCCAGGGAGTAAAGATGTTCTCAAAGATAGACTTGAGGTCTGGTTACCATCAGCTGAAGATCAGGGCGGCTGATATTCCTAAGACAGCTTTTCGCACTCAGTATGAGAAGTACGAGTTCTTAGTCATGTCTTTCAGGTTGACCAATGCGCCAACAACATTTATGGAGTTGATGAACCGAGTGTTCAGGCCTTATCCAGATCTGTTCATGATAGTCTTTATAGACGATATTCTTGTACACTCCCGTAGTTAGGAAGAGCACGAGCAGCAACCTCAGAGTGGTTCTTCAGACTCTGAAGGATAATCAACTATATGCCAAGTTTTCAAAATGCGAGTTTTGGTTGAGTTCGGTTGCATTTCTGGGTCATATTGTATCAGTGGACATGTGGACCCAAAGAAGATTGAAGCAGTCAAGAATTGGCCTCGACCAACTTTAGTGACCGAGATTCAGAGTTTCTTGGGGTTAGCAGGTTATTACTGTCGGTTCATGTAGGGTTTCTCTTGTACTGCATCACCCTTGGCCAAATTAATCCAAAAGGGTGCTCCTTTTAAGTGGTCGGATGAGTGTGAGGTGAGCTTTTAGAAGCTCACTCCCCTGACCACGACTCTAGTGTTAGTTCTGCCAACAGGTTCAGGGCCATACACAGTCTATTGTGATGCATCCCGTACTGGTCTTGGAGCAGTATTGATGCATGATGGGAAAGTTATTGCATATGCTTCATGACAGTTGAAAATCCACGAGAAGAATTATCCGGTTCATGACCTTGATTTGGCAAAGGTTGTTCATGCCTTAAAAATTTGGAGGCATTATCTATATGGTGTGGCATGTGAGGTATACACCGATTACAAGATTCTTCACTACTTATTCAAGCAAAATGAGTAAAATGTGCGACAAAGGAGATGGTTAGAGTTGCTTAAAGATTATGATGTTACTATCTTATATCACCAGGTAAGGCTAATGTGGTGGCTGATGCGGTGAGTAGGAAGTTTGCCACCATGGGTAGTCTCGCTTATATTCCGGTCAGCCAGAGACCGCTTTTTCTAGATATTCAAGACTTAGCTAATCGATTCGTGAGATTAGATATTTCAGAGCCTGGAAGGGTGTTGGCTTGCATGGTCGCTCGTTCTTCTCTATTAGAGCATATCCGTGAAAAACAGTTCGATGATCCCTATTTGTGTGACCTGATAGACACTATGCAGCGGGGAGGTGCTATAAAGGTAACCTTAGATGATGAGGGAGTATTGAGATTACAGGGGCGAGTTTGTATGCCCAATGTTGATGGGATTCGAGACTTGATATTAGTTGCGGCCCATAGTTCTCGGTATTCCATTCACCCGGGTGCCGTGAAGATATATATGGACTTGCGGCAGTATTATTGGTGGCGTAGGATGAAAAAGGACATTGTTGCATATGTTGCTCGGTGTCTAAATTGTCATCGGGTTAAATATGAGAACCAGAGGCCTGGTGGTGTGTTCCAAAGAATTGAAATTCACGAGTGTAAGTGGGAGCGAATTACAATAGACTTTATTATTGGACTCCCGTTGACTCGGAGGAAATTCGATACTATTTGGGTTATTGTTGATAGGCTGACCAAGTCAGCACATTTCATTCTAGTAGCAGTCTCCTACTCATCTGAGAGGTTAGCAGAGATTTACATTCGGGAGATTGTTTGCCTTCATGGAGTGCCGGTATCTATTATCTCATATCGGGGTATGCAGTTTACCTTGCGCTTCTGGAGAGCAGTCCAGCAAGTGTTAGGCACCCAGGTTCAGTTGAGCATAGGAATCCATACTCAGATGGATGGTTAGTTCGAGAGAACTATTCAAATTTTAGAGGATATGCTCCGAGCTTGCGTCATTGACTTTGGAGGCTCGTAGGACCAGTTTCTGCCCTTAGCAGAGTTCGCCTACAACAACAACTACCAGACTAGCATTCAGATGGCTCCGTATGAGGCGTTGTATGGTAGGCAATGTCGGTCTCCGGTCGGATGGTTTGAGCCGGGAGAGGCTCGGTTGTTGTGTACAGACTTAGTTCAGGAGGCCTTGGATAAGGTCAAGACTATCCAGGAGAGATTGTGTTCAGCTTAGTCCAGATAGAAGACTTATGCGGATCGTAAGGCTCGAGATATAGATTTCATGGTTGGTGAGCAGGTATTGCTCCGAGTGTCGCCTATGAAGGGCGTGATGAGGTTCGGGAAAGAAGGGCAAGCTTAACCCTAGGTACATTGGTCCATTTGAGATTCTGGATCAGGTGGGAGAGGTGGTTTATAGACTTGCATTGCCACCTAGCTTATTAGTCGTGCATCCAGTTTTTCATGTATCTATGCTTCGGAGGTATCACAGCGATCCTATGCATGTGTGAGACTACAGTACTGTCCAGTTGGACAAGGATCTATCTTACGAGGAGGAGCCGATAGCTATTCTAGACCGGCAGGTTCGACACTTGAGGTCGAACAACTTTCCTTCTGTGCGTGTTCAGTAAAGAGGTCAGCCTCCTGAGGCATCGACCTGGGAGTCCGAGTCTGATATGCGGAGCCGTTGCCCACATTTGTTCCCCGACTCAGGTACTTCCTTATCTTGTCCGTTCGAGGACGAATGACTGCTTTAGAGGTGGAGGATGTGACAACCTAAAGGGTCATCACCTATTTTCCTCATCTGTACCATTCTTCCGAGGCCTTGAAAACCTCATTTTATATTGCATCAATTGGCGTGCGCAGTCGGGGCACGTAGCCGGAAATTTTTTGTTTTAGAATATGTGAATTCTATGAAAAATTTAAAGAATTTTGATATTAATATAGATATAGTTGACTTTGGTCAACATTTTTGGTAAACGGACTCGGACTCGAGTTTGGACGGTCCCGGAAGGTCTGTAGAATAATATGGGACTTGGGCATGTGCCCCGAGTCGAATTCTGAGGCCTAGAGCCCGAGATATGATTTTTTCTGTTAAATTATTTTTCTAAAATTAATAAGGAAAATAAAAATAAAAATTGGTTAAAAGACTATGGTATCGAGCTCGTATTTTAGTTTCGACGCCTAGTACAAGTCTTATATATTGTTTAAGCGCTTCCTGCAAAGTTTGATCGAAATGGGACGTCGTTTGACGTGTTTTGGACTATGAGTTCCAAGTTTGAAAGTTTATGAAGTTTAAAAAGAGGAATCATGAGTTTTGAAGCTTGATTATATGTAAACGATGTTGTATTGGCGATTTGATCGCGCGAGCAAGTTTGTGGTATATTTTTTAGGTTGTGTGCATGTTTGGTTTAGGGCTCCGAGGGCTCGGGTGAATATTGGAGCATTCTTGAAGTTTACCACAGCTGGTATTTTTTTCCGAGCTGATATCTTGGCAAATGCGAAGAAGTGCCTCGCAAATGTGAAGCAGGGGTGTAGGCTGCCAGATCGCAAATGCGATCATTTGGTTCGCAAAAGCGGATAGGGGCCCATCGTGTGATGCCATGTTTGCAAATGCGAACCCTGCTCCCCAGACCCATGTTCGCAATTGCGAACTATTGTGTCGCATTTCCCAAGCCTGCCACCTTCGCAATTGCGAACTAAAGTTCGCAATTCCCATATTCGCACCTGTGCAATTTTATACTTAAGCGAATTTAAACCCACTTTTCACCATTCTTTCAAAACTCAAAACCCCATAAGCAATTTTTCAAGAGCAATATCATTCCAAATCACTTGTATGTCAATTTTCACTCAATTCTTTCAACTCTTAACATCATTAAACATGTTTTCCATTTGAAATCAAAGATTTTCATGGATGGAATTGGTGTTTTTGGGTAGAACCTAGGTTTTTTTATAAATTGGAGAGTTGGACCTCGATTTGAGGCCCGATTTTAAGACGAATCATATATTTGAACTCGTGGGGGAATGGGTAACCGGATTTTGGTTCGAACCCCAAGTTTCGACCACGTGGGCCTGGGGGCATTTTGGGAATTTTTGAGTAAAACTTTGGAAAAACTATTTTCATGCATTCAAACCAATTCATATAGTATTTATTAAAGTAATTGAACCAATTATGATTAGATTCGAGCGAGTTGGAGGTTGAATTACGAGGTAAAGCAATAGTTGAAGGTTAAGCGGACTTCAAGGCTTTAAGGTAAGTGTTTGATCTATCCTAGCTTGATGGAATAAGATTAGAGTATAATAACTTGCTAATTGCTAAATGATCGAGTGCGGTGTATAGGCGTAGTGACGAGCATGTATACACCTCTAGCATGACTGTGGGTCTTTGTTTGTACATGTTTGTGAGATGATTTGGAACTCTTCTAAGCTAAATTATAAATTGCTACAAATGTGAAGAGTCTGAGAATGAGCTATGAAAACTAAATATTTTGGAGCGTTGGTTCGAATGATAATTACTGTTGAGTAGAAGATGAAAGTATTGAACGGAATTATGATTAATCCCTTGTCGGGACCTTATTGTTGAAAGTTATTATTATTGCTCCCTTACCGGGACCTTGTTGAAAGTATTGTTATTGCTCCCTTGCCGGGACCTTATTATTGAAAGTTATTCTTATTGCTCCCTTGCCGGGATTGGTTGTATATTGTTTTGAAATAAAAGGGATCGTGTGGCACGTCGCCCACCTATCTATCTATCTATCTATCTATATATATATATATATATATTATGAATTGGGATCGTGTGGCAACGCCGACCACTTACATTATGAATTGGGATCGTGTGGCACGCCGACCACTTACATTATGAATTGGGATCGTGTGGCATGCCGACCACTTATATACTGTGAAACGAGATCGTGTGGCACGTCGTCCACCTATATACCTATTATGAAATATGATCGTGTGGTTCGCCTACCACGTAATATATTAAGGATCGGGTTGCGCACCACAACCTAGTATAGACTAGTGTATTGTGTTTGTATGTGGAAACTTTCGGTATTATTGTTCAGTTATACTTCTTATGGACAATTTCTATATTTGGCTGTGGTGTATCCCCCAGCATGTCCCTTCCCCTTTACTGCTTAAATTGGTATATATGTACATAGAATTGCACAGGTTTATGTGAGTATCTGGTCCTAGCCTTGTCACTACTTCGCCGGGATAGGCCGGGCACTTACCAGCACATGGGGTTGGTTATGCTGATACTACACTTTTGTGCGTTTTTTCACAGGTCCAAGTTTTGACCACCAACAACAGCAGTAGTTCACAAGCTAGATTGTCATACCCACGAAACTGAGGTAGCTTGCAAGCGTCCGCATGCCCGGCGTCTCTTCTTATATTTTCATTATTGATGTAGTCTCATTGTTTCGAGACAGATAGTTGTTATATTTCTTTCAGACTATTATGTGTAGTTATTTTTAGTAGTTCGTGAGTTTGTGACTCCACATTTTGGGTAGAGGATTTATGTTGAGTATTTCACATTTATATTCAGATTTATGAAGTAGACTTCCGCAGTTAACATTATTATCATTATTTTTGTTATTAGATTGACAGTTGGATGGTTTTTATTAATGGAAAGATGTCAAGTAAATTGGCTGCCTAGCTACCACGAGTAGGCGTTATCACAATCCTGATGGTGAAAAATCCGGATCGTAAATTCCCCTATTCTGCCAACCCTCCCCCTTTTTCCTCTTCTTTTTCATTCCCTTCCCCATTCGTTCTGTCCCCTTGCCATCCTCCTTCTTCTTCAGTACCTTTCCCCTTCGTTCTGCATCCCCTTCCACCCTGCCTCTTCTCCTCGTTTTTTTTAGATCCCATCCCGTCCATTTTTTCTTCAACCCTTCTTTCATTATATTTTCTCCTTGGTGTTTTTTTCTTCCATTATGTCATCTTCCCCTTTTCTATGACTCCTCCATTTTTTCCGATGGTTTTAGCTTTCAAATTTTTTCACCTTTTCAAATTGGGGTATAGAAATAAGTCAATACTCAAAAGACTTAATTCTCTGCTCATGTATTTTTCATGGATAGATAATTTTCTTTAAAAGAGGAGCAGAGGAAATAGTGGTACTCATGGTGAAGGAGTCATGGCATGGTTTGGACAAGGCAAGAGGGGTTTTCTTTAATATTAATTTTAATATTTTGATTTTTTATTTTATTTTTTATTTATGAAATTAAAATATTGTTAAATAATATTATTTTTGCATAGAATTTTATGCTGATTTGTCATCAACGTCAAGCAATTAAGCATCACACGATTCCAGAGGTATTTAAAAGTCTTGTTTTGATTAAGTTGAAGTGTCTGGATAAAAAATTATGGAATATAAGGACCGGATGACAAACTAGAACAAGAGTCTCCTAAGCTATTCCGCCTTTAGATATTTCAAAAACTTTGAAAAAGGAAAATACTTTGCAAACCAAATACTATAGTCCATTAAATTCTTCTCTTACCCACTTTAACATCCTCTTTAAATTAATCGTATAATTAATTGTAATTATAATTATGCTCAAATGTGTTTAGAAAAAGGTTAAGTAATAAAAATCATATTTTACACACAACGCACATACATATTCTACTGTACATTTTTTACCTATGATTCCTCCAATAGCTCCCTGATAATTCATTGCAATACATTAAAATCACTTGAATTTTCAAAAAATTGCGACTTGGATTGAGCTAAGATCAATCAAAATCCCTTTTTTACCTCGCCCAAATTTGTGAATTAGGGTTTCTGAAAAGATGGAGATAATTCCTGTATACTGTGTCTGATCGCCGATTATCGGCGACCTTGTATGGAAACTCGGAGCCAGAAACTGACGGAGGAAGCCACGTCATCAGCGCCTTCTTCTTCTTCTTATACTTCCTCTGGTCCCACCACACGTGCCACTAAGCGTGCTCGCTTCACCACACGCGCCTCCTCAGCTCGTTCCTGTTTCACAAATCGTTCACTTCCTATGGACTCCACGAATGAATCCTCCGGGTCGGGTACACGAGCCCGGCGTTCGGGTTCGGGTAAGGAAAAAGAACACGAAATTAGGGATAGGGATGATGAAGATGAGAATGATAATGAAAGTGAAAATGATGTAGGGATTTTGCATCATAATTTGACGTCAGCAAGTAGCGCTCTTCAAGGACTGTTGAGAAAATTAGGTGCTGGATTGGATGATTTGATGCCGAGTTCAGCAATGGTGGGGTCCACTTCATCGTCGTCCAATGGGCGGCTGAAGAAGATATTATCGGGTTTAAGAGCTGACGGGGAAGAAGGGAAACAAATAGAGGCATTGACACAGTTGTGTGTGATGCTTTCTATTGGAACAGAAGACTCTTTGAGCACTTTTTCAGTGGACTCCTTTGTACCTGTGCTTGTTGGGTTACTTAATAATCACGGTGGAAGTAGTAATCCTGATATTATGCTTCTTGCAGCTAGGGCGCTAACTCATTTGGTTGATGTTTTACCATCTTCTTGTGCTGCTATTGTGCATTATGGAGCTGTTTCATGTTTTGTAGCTCGGTTGCTCACTATTGAATACATGGACTTAGCTGAACAGGTGATAAAGTTTTATTCTTTACAATAATTGTGCACCGATCCTGAACTAGTTGGGTGTGGTTATGTGAATCATTTTGGACACATTTCATTCCGATGATCAATAAATTGTTTATTTAAGAAAAAATTAAAGGTTCCCTAGAACTATAAATTCTCTATATAACATCTCTGCAAATAGAATAAGCATTGTTAAATCGCTTTGCTTAATATTGGAATGATCAAAATTTTAAGTCATGATGCTAATGTTTAGCTTTAACAGTCTCTACAAGCTTTAAAGAAGATATCTCAGGAAGACCCAACTGCTTGTTTGCAAGCAGGTGCGCTCATGGCTGTGCTCTCGTATCTCGACTTCTTTTCCACTGGTGTTCAGGTAGCAAAGCTAATAAATTGTAAATGATGTATGGATATAAACCATTCATAGTTCCGTTAGTAGGTTGAGTATTATTCATATTCTTTTTTCATCCTCCTATAGAGAGTAGCATTAGCAACCGCTGCTAATATGTGCAAGAAGCTGCCTTCAGATGCGGCTGACTTTGTGATGGAAGCTGTTCCACTGTTGACGAATCTCCTTCAGTATCATGATGCAAAGGTGAGATCATCATCTCGTCATGCCAAAATCACAGGATGATTCCAAATAACTTGGCTTGCCGAACTTATTTTAGCCCCCCCCCCCCAAAAAAAAAAAAAAAGTAAACTAAAAATAATTTTTTTGTTAAGCCTTCTTTCTTTATCATTCTTTTTCTTCGTTCTTGAATATGTTTTGTAGGTATTAGAGCATGCTTCTATCTGCTTGACCCGGATTGCTGAAACATTTGCATCATCTCCAGAGAAGCTAGATGAACTCTGCAATCACGGACTTGTCACACAAGCTGCCTCCCTCATCTCAAACAGTAATTCTGGAGGTGGTCAGGCTTCGCTCAGCACGGAAACTTACACAGTAGGTTTAGTTCTTGACTGTGTCGATCATTTACACGGGTCTGTATTATGACTTGATTTGGTTTGCAGGGCTTGATCCGGCTTCTTTCTACGTGTGCCAGTGGCTCTCCATTAGGGGCTAAAACCTTGATGATACTTGGTATCAGTCGGATCCTCAAGGACATTTTATCTGGTTCTGGCCTCGTGGCGACTGTCTCTATTTCACCTGGCTTGAGCAGACCTCCGGAGCAGGTATGTGTGATAGCTTTAATTTTCGCAATCCACTGCTTGCTGTGTTTGTCACTGTGGCCACAGGGATTTGTTCAGGAGTAAAAAAAAAAAAAAGAGCAGCCCGATACACTAAGCTCCCGCTATGCACGGGGTCCGCGGATTTGTTCAGGAGTATCAGAAAGAAAAATATGAACTTTATTGAATCATTGTAAATATGGAACAAGTAGTGCATATTGAGTATTTGATATACGTGGCATGAGGAGGCGCAATTAGATATTGTATGTATTTGTCATGCGGATAAAGTGAAAGTGAACAATAACTGGGGTTTAAATACCATTAGTTTGTGAAACGAATCCATTACTGTGTCTTTACTTTGTCATTCCCCCAAGGGATAGATGTTCTACGGAAACAACGAGAAATTGCTGGAGTTTTTAATTCAGTCAAACACTGCATTAAAAATAGTGTAATAGCTGGGGGGGGGGGGGGCTTCTCCTCCCCCTACCAAAGGATTTTTTTTTCTCTACAATAAGAATGTTCGGTAGACGGTACCACACTACATGTAACATGGATTAGTGGGCCAACCTTTTGTTTCAAAGAAAGGTCGTACTCGTACAGTGTGTCGTTGTCTGGAATGAAACACCTGGGTCCAGAACGGTTTTTTCTAATAGATAATAATGAGGATCTAGTTAGTTCATTAACATTCAAAGCTTATCTATTTCTTTTTCTCCTCAGTTGGTACACGTCCATGGAAGCCCTGCAAACTTTCCCATTAAGCTTGGTATTTTTTGTTTGGTGTATTCATGTAATTTGCGTGACATATTCAAACTGCTAGTTGAATTCGACCTTTTTCGTTAGCTACTCTTTGGGCATTCTGGTTGTTGCTCTTAGGATTGACCCCAAGTGTAATTTCCTCTTATTATAGATTTTTGAGATTGTGAATCTAGCAAACGAGCTTCTTCCTCCGCTGCCTCAAGGAACCATCTCTCTTCCAGTTAGCACTAATTTGTTCATTAGGCGCTCGTTTACAAGGAAACCTTCTGCTAGTGGTTCCGGCAAACAGGAGGATCTGAATGCATCTTCTCAGGAGGTATCAGCTCGTGAGAAACTTTTGAATGATCAACCTGAACTTCTGCAACAATTTGGAACGGATCTCCTTCTTGTTCTAATCCAGGTTGGTATTATAACTCTAGGGTGTATTAATGTCACTACCTTACCATAGTGGACACTAGAGATGTGACTTTCTATTGCCATTTGCTGATCAGACATATGGATCCAGTGTGAATACTGCAGCACGCCACAAGTGCCTCTCAGTTATTGGAAAACTTATGTATTTCAGTAATGCAGATATGATTCAGTCTTTAATTAATGTCACTAACATATCAAGGTATGTCGGGACAGATTAAAGCTTGTTCTTTTGTTTCAACATTTAGCACGTGGAAGTTAGTTTATCCACAGGACAATGTCTCTTTGCATGATATTTTTCTCAGTGCAAGTTCCATGAAAGTAATGCTGGAATATGATGTCTTCGTAGTTTCTTGGCTGGGGTTTTGGCTTGGAAGGATCCCCAAGTACTGGTGCCCGCTCTTCAAATAGCAGAAATTTTAATGCAAAAGCTCCCTGGAGTTTTTGGCAAGATGTTTATCCGAGAAGGTGTTGTTCATGCTGTTGATACCTTGATACTGACCGAGTCACATGGTTCTGCTACTACCCAGCCAACACGTGGTGAGAAGGAGAAATGTAATCGACGCCGTAGGACTAATTCCAATACAGATGCAACTTCTGTTGAAGATCCTAAAAGTCCAGTTCCAAGTGTTGGATCTCCGCCAGATCCAATGGAGATTTCGACAGTCAATTCTAACCTTCGGATGGCAGTCAGTTCATGTGCAAAATCTTTCAAGGATAAATACTTCCCTTCAGATTCAGAGGCTACTGAAGCTGGTGCCACAGAAGATCTTCTACAATTGAAGAATCTCTGCATGAAGTTGAATGCTGGTATTGAAGAACAAATAGCTAAACCTAAAGGAAAGTCAATATCATTTGGGCCTCAGCTTGGGGATATTTCTATCTGTAAGGAAGAAAACTTGGCTGAAGTGATAGCTGCCATGCTGCGAGAGCTCAGCAAAGGGGACGGTGTTTCAACCTTTGAGTTTATTGGAAGTGGAGTTGTTGCTTCTTTTCTCAATTATTTTACGTGTGGATATCTTTCAAATGAAAAAATCTCTGATGCTAGTTTGCCTAGGCTTCGAGAACAAGCAATCAAAAGGTACAAGTCCTTTATTGCAGTTGCTCTTCCTTCTGGTGTTGATGGTGGAAGTGTGGTTCCCATGACTGTTCTGGTCCAAAAGCTTCAAAATGCTCTATGTTCCTTGGAGCGTTTTCCCGTTGTGCTGAGTCATAGTTCCAGATCATCGACAGGAAATGCACGTCTATCTTCAGGTTTAAGTGCTTTGTCACAGCCTTTTAAGCTGCGCCTTTGCAGAGCTCAAGGAGAGAAAACCCTCGGCGACTACTCCTCAAATGTTTTGTTAATTGATCCTTTGGCAAGTTTAGTAGCTATTGAAGGATTCCTCTGGCCCCGAGTTAAGCGACCTGAGTCTGGGCAGAAAGCTTCTGCTTCTTCAGGCAACTCTGGGTCTGGGACCATACCTGCAGGAGGCGGTGCATCATATCCATCTATGTCTACTCCTGCCTCTGCACCTCGACGTCATTCTACACGATCTAGGTCAGCAGTTAATATAAATGACAGTGCTAAGGGGTCACTGCAGGAAAAAGACGGAAGCTCTTCGAAGGGCAAAGGAAAAGCGGTTATGAAGCCTGCTCAAGGAGATGGCAGAGGACCTCGAACAAAAAATGCTGCTCGAAGAAAAGCAGCCTTGGATAAGGATACTGAGGGGAAACCTGTTAACGGGGACTCTTCTTCAGAGGTAATTTTGTTCACTTCTTTTTGGTATGCAAGTATGTATATAGAAGTTTTTTGGCTTGGTAGCTGCTTGAGTTTACCCGACTTCAGATTAAAGTAGTAACCTTATACGGGTCTCAAATTAAACCTCAGAAGTGTTTATAGCCGTTAATTGTAGATGTCTTGTTTTCTGTTCTTTTCTCTTTGTGTCAACTTGGAAATTAGTTGGTGAAACAGGATGACTGTTTAAAAGAAGGAAGATAACAGGGAACTTGTGAAGGCTGTTAACCACGTAGCCCCTGCTAGTCTTGGATAACATTGATCAAGCCAAGAAAGGATATTATCTCTTGATGGTTCGTGATTTTTCTAAGTATGGTTCACAACTTCTCCAAGCCATTTAAACGCTGAAACTTGAAACCAAATCGAGCTTTGTTTTAGTTTATGAATTCACCGAAATTCGATTAGGAGTACAGGGTTTTAAAAATTATATTTTACATTGGTATTTGGTAGAGGCTAGAGTAGCCTTAACTTAGGGAATCTAATGTCCCATCAAACTAATGTTCATATAAATATAACTTTGAGAAAAAGGTTGGGTAATTTTCTTTTTTTAAGGGTTTATACACGAACTGGTATTTACCTATGTTTTAAAAATATACTTTTAGTCAAACACTGATTTAAAATTTTGTTTTGTTTCAAAAGATTTTGGAGCCAAACTGAATGACAGCTTTGAATGGTTTACAAACTAAACTATTCTCTTCTAATTGCAAATTAAATTCAACTGTAATATTATTGTTTTGTTTACAGTTTAAACTGTATTTTGCAAACCCTAGTCAAAAGTTGAACTCCCATCTCTCAAGTAAGAAGCAAATCATATGCATCTGATTGGTATCTTAGCAACTTCATTGAAACTAATCGAACATTTAGTTTCACATCTAAAACGTCCTCCAAGGTAATGTAATATCTTCATCTTCTGGCTAATAATTCTTGACATAATCAGCTTATTGAAGGAGATCAAAGTGATTTGTTAATCACCCCCTATTGCTTTATTGAAAATTTGAGTTTTCCAGATGAAGCAAAGATATTTATGGGAACCTAAATTTTTTTCCTGGTTGTTCTTTACATTTTTCAACTACTAAGCCGGGGTTAATGGTTTTGATAACATCATGAATGCTGACATTTTCCTGCTTGTTCTCATTTTAAGGATGGCGAGCTGGATATTTCTCACGTTGAACTTGATGATGCTTTGGTGATTGAGGACGATATGTCCGACGAAGATGAAGATGAAGATGAAGATGACCATGATGATGTTTGTTACTAAATTTCTCTCCTTTTTCTTTTCTTTCTATTTTATTATTTTTTGCTTAATTTGTTCGAAGTGGATTAACTCGATCTTAAGAGTTTGAAGTCTTCTTGACATTGTTAGGCAAATGAAATAACTTTGCTAGGGAAACTTTAGATTAGAAGCTGCAGTAACTGTAAGCCTTTGATTTTCTGATTCTTAAAGATGCATTAGTGTCAAATAATGAGATTTACTCTTATTCTTAAAGATGCATTAGTGTCAAATAATGAAATTTACTCTTTCTTTTTGTGCAAGGAATGTAGTTAGAAGTACATAAATTGAGGAAATGTTGGCCACCGGGGGCAAGCCCATAGGACACTTGGTGGGTTGATTGCGTGGGAAAAAGAAAGGAAAGCCTGATTAAATTTTTTCTATTAGAAAACAATAAATTTATTCTATTAGAAAACAGACATGAACTTAATGTGCTTGTGGATCAGGGTTCAAGTAAAAAATCAGAGTTGGTCTAGGTTTTGGTTTGCGGATCTCAGAATAGGTTAAATCTATGTTGCTTGTACTCTCCGAAAATGTGGCCGAATTACGTGTCGGATCCTCCAAAAGTAGTGCATTTTTGAAGGATCCGACATGGATGCGGCTATATTTTGGAGAGTCTGCGCAACATGTGTGCGGCTTTTCGTACCTCTTTCCTGAGGCTAGGTGTGATCTGGTAAGGCCCTCCATAGATGTCTTGCGTTTTGTATCGTGCTCCCTATGGTAGTTACTGTTAGGTGTTATTGCATTCCTTTTAATTTACGATTTTATGTATAGTTATCTATTTATGCATTTTCTGTTGGAGTCACTAATGCTCTTTTGTTGTTCCTTTTCTTTTTCTCTTTCACTTGAGCCGAGGGTCGATTGGAAACAACCTCTCTGCCCTTTCGGGTAGGGGTAAGTCTTGTGTACATATTACCCTCCCCAGACCCCACTTTGTGGGAATACACTGGGTTGTTGTTGTTGTTGCGCAACATAGGGTTAAATCTGTTCTATTGCAGCAAGGGGCTGTGAGATGAAGGATCATCAAGTAAGGACTGTGGTTGAGAGTGCGCATACTTTTGTCCTACTTTTAGTTCTTGAGTAGGGCATGGAATTCACAATGAGATATACTTTCTTGGGCATAATCAAACCCTTCCCTTCTATATAAGTAACTGAAATTTTAGAATATAAAGTAAACAGATTTCGCTGGTGATGGTAGGAAAGTGATAAGCTAGGTGAAGCCAGTGGGGTTCTCTTTGAGGGGATTTTTGTTGAGGGGGGAGGGGGTAGAATTGGGACGGTATAGGGAGGACATAAATTGGACATTTCCTCCTGTTCCCTGTGTGTAATCCCACCCCTTGTTATGGAGTTGTTTGTCACTTAACTTGTACCTATAGCAACCCAAGACCCTTACATAGAGCATTGAAACAAGGGATTGGTCATTCTTGTTAAAAAAATAAACCAAACTTCGGATAGTAATTTGGTCAGCCCTCCTAGTGCAGGCTTTGGGATTCACCTTATCTTGACATTCTTAGGAGTGCATAATTAGTAGGTTGAAGATGAATAATGCAAACAATAGATAATGACATCTACCCAGAGAAATATGACTTTAACCCCAAAAAGAAAATACCCAGGAAAAATATGCGGGAGTTTTATTTATAGGAAGAGAAAGAATAGTTTTTAAGTGGGGAAGTGTGTAGGGGCAGTTTCATTGTCCACCGATTTCTGAAGCTGGAAATATCGAATATCTTGGTTATAAAAAAAGTAGGTATCGATTTACACACTGCATTACTTCTTGGGGGTTGAGAGGAGGGAGGAAAGGTTTGTATTTGCTTTCCCATTTGTGCATACCTTTGTCCTTTTCTCGATGCATCACTCTGAAAATCTCTTTGAATTTTAGATACTAATGGTTGGGTACATATGGTATTGGCGACATTCTTACATTGTCTGCCCATATTTCCAGATGCTGAGGGATGATTCTCTTCCTGTCTGCTTGCAAGATGAAGTGCATGATGTTAAATTGGTAGATTCGTCGGAGGATAGTCCTCTTGCACAGACGCCAAGTGATAGGCATACAAATGCTGGTGGTGCTTCTAGGAGCAGAACCTCCGCTGGGGGATCTGATTCCATTGAGTTCAGGAGTAGGAGTTCCTACAGTTCACGGAGTGCAATGTCATTTGCTGCTGCTGCCATGGCGGGACTTTCCTCTGCTGGTGGTCGAGGTGTGAGGGACGCTAGAGATCAGCACGGGCGCCCTCTATTTGGCTCTGGTGATCAACCAAAACTAATATTTTCTGTTGGTGGAAAGCTGCTTAATAGGAACTTGACTGTCTACCAGGCTATCCAGCGGCAGCTTGTTCTAGACGAGGATGATGATGAGAGAGATGATGGCAATGATTTTGCATCCAGTGACGGAAGTAGAGTTCGGAGCGATATTTACACGATCACATACCAAAGGGCAGACAGCCAAGCTGAGAGGTTGATGAATGGCGCTGGGAGCTCAATTTCTTCCAAGTCTACTAAAGCCAGTTCTTTGGAAAGTTCCAGTGCTGATCCCTCCTTGCTTCAAGCAGCATTGTTAGAAAGTATATTGCAGGGAGAACTTCCTTGTGATCTGGAGAAAAGTAACCCTACTTACAGTATTTTATACCTATTACGCGTATTGGAGGCGCTGAATCGGCTTGCCCCCCGTTTGCGTGTCCTTTCACTGATTGATGATTACGCTGAAGGAAAAGTTTCTAGTTTAGATGAGGTCAATACTACGGTTGTCAAAATTCCTTATGAGGAATTTGTCAATAGTAAGCTCACTCCGAAATTGGCGCGACAGATCCAGGATGCTCTTGCACTTTGTAGTGGGTCTCTTCCATCTTGGTGTTACCAGTTGACAAAGGCCTGTCCATTTCTTTTTCCGTTTGAGACTCGGCGCCAGTTCTTCTATTCAACTGCTTTTGGGTTGTCACGCGCTTTAAATAGGCTACAGCAACAGCAAGGTGCTGAAGGTAATGGATCTATTCATGAGAGAACAGTTAGAGTTGGTAGATTGCAGCGCCAGAAAGTTCGTGTCTCAAGGAACCGCATTCTGGATTCTGCTGCTAAAGTAATGGAGATGTACTCTAGCCAAAAAGCTGTTCTTGAAGTTGAATATTTTGGTGAAGTTGGTACCGGCTTGGGTCCTACACTGGAGTTTTATACCCTTTTAAGTCATGATCTTCAAAAAGTCGGACTTGGAATGTGGAGGTCTAGTTCATCATCAACGTCAAATGGACATTCGATGGAAGTTTGTGTAGATAATAAATTAAGTGGGGGTGATAAAGATCTTGTCAGAGCACCTCTTGGATTATTCCCATGTCCCTGGCCACCACATACTGATACTGTTAATGGAGGTCAATTCTGTAAGGTAATTGAACATTTTCGCTTGCTTGGACGTGTTATGGCCAAAGCTCTTCAAGATGGGCGGCTTATGGACCTTCCACTGTCAACTGCCTTCTATAAGCTTGTTCTTGGCCAAGTAAGCTCTCCCTGCTGTTCTTTGTCATATTGCATACTTGTCCTCTGTCATCAGTTGTTGCACGCACCCTGTATTTTATCTGTTCCACTAATGTTTCTAACTTAAACACTGCAGGAGCTTGATTTGTACGATATTCTTTCTTTTGACGCTGAATTAGGGAAAACTTTGCAAGAGTTACAAGCTCTTGTTAGTCGAAAGCAATATATAGAATCTATGGAAGATCAGAACCAAGACCAATTTTATGACGTGCATTTCCATGGGACACCAATTGAGGATCTATGTTTAGATTTCACACTTCCCGGCTATCCTGAATACGTTCTTAAAGCAGGCGATGAGAATGTAAGCAGTGATATCTTGGATGTTACCCCTTTAATTCTTTTGTTTCTTCTCTTTTTACTTTTGGTATTTGATAGAAGTCCCTCAATTGCACACCTTAATTCTGTTGATATTTCTTTCAATACCTTGGATGGAATTTGCAGGTGGATCTCAGTAACTTGGAGGAATACGTTTCTTTGGTAGTTGATGCTACTGTCAGGTCTGGAATCAGGCAGCAAACGGAAGCTTTTAGATCTGGCTTCAATCAGGTTTGCTGCTGTCGTAAGCCTTTATAGCTTGAGGATTTTTTTCTGGAGAACTTAAATGACTAAGATGATCATGTGGGGTTAAAACAGTACATAGTGGGACTATCTGATAGTTCCTTGTTGCAGATCGTGATTATTTAATATATTAGCAAATTAGATATACCTGTAGATGATTTTATATCTAAAAATAGATAACTTTTAGGCTCCACAATTTTCAGGTTTTTGACATTTCAACTCTACAAATATTCTCCGCTACAGAGTTGGACTACTTGTTATGTGGCCGTAGAGAGTTGTGGAAGGTAGCATTTCTTCTCATGAATCCTTTGGTTATGATAAGGTTTAGATTTCCTTTATTTGATTGAATATGTTGTGCTCTTTTTGTTATACAGCCCGAGACATTAGTAGATCACATTAAATTCGACCATGGGTACACAGCCAAGAGTCCTCCCATTATTCACGTAAGTTTTGTTCTGCTGTTGGTGAAAAAACTACCTGAAACAATGATGATTAGGATTCTGTTCTTCATCATTCACTTATATTTGTTTCAAATTTATAAGTTGTAATATATTATTCTCCCCAGTTACTAGAGATTATGGGAGAGTTCACACTGGAGCAGCAACGAGCGTTCTGTCAGTTTGTCACTGGCGCTCCCCGGCTTCCTCCAGGTGGTCTTGCTGGTCTGAATCCTAAGTTGACAATTGTGAGGAAGGTATGGCTGTAGCTAAAAGTTAAGTGGGCCTATTTTCCATGTCTCTTTATTTTAGTGACTGACCATCATATCTTTGGAACAGCATTCGTCCAATGCTGGCAATGCAGCACACAACAGTAATGCACCATCAGAATCTGCAGATGAAGACCTACCTAGTGTGATGACGTGTGCTAATTACTTGAAACTTCCTCCCTATTCTACTAAGGTAGAGTTTCTCGTATTGCTATTGCCATATGCTGCCAATGTTCTCCCTGCGTCTGCATCTTAGCAGTTTGATATTTCCTGTTCCCAGTCAGTTCTGTGTCTTTTATCCCAAGTAAATTTCTTATGCGTTATTTCACTCCACAGGAAATCATGTGCAAGAAGTTGCTCTATGCCATTAATGAAGGTCAAGGATCTTTTGATTTGTCATAAGCCAATAGTGACAAATGGACTTGTGCATAAAACTTGAGAGACTTGGTGCTTCTGGTCCTTGGTAATGGTGCTGTTGAACATCGTCTTCAAACTAACTATAGCAAGGTCTGTAAGCATCTAGAATCGGATGGGTAGACGTCGATAGTGATACATTCTTAACTCGTTTCTTTTCTACCTTTATGTTTCAATGATAGTTTCTTCAGTGCTCAGTTTTCAGTTAAGTTACTTATTAATTTGTATATTGAGTAATTTCTTTTTGTCTAAGGCATGTAATTGTGCTTGTTGACTTACGTTCCTTGAATGCATTGTTGCTCCTTATTCAAAAAATTTAACTCTTACTGCCTGTGTTTTGGCTGTTTAATTTAACAGCTGAGATTGAAGCCTTGTTCAAGATTTCTCAGGGTTCTTTCTGCTGCTGTGAAGCTTGTTCAAGATTTCTGCAGGAGTTCTTTCTGCTGTAATTTTCGTAAATAAGTAGTAAGATTCTTCTTCATTTTTGACACACACAGCTCGTAAAGTACATACGTGTATGGTCACAATGTTGCCTTCTTCCTTTTACTTCTCACAGATTTGAGATTATAACTTTCCTTCGACATTTCAGCTATTTGTTTTATATTGTAATAAATTCTATTGAAGCTCACACCAAAACATGGTCCTTGTCAATTGTTGTTGTAATAATTGGCTATTAGCGATTGAACATTTTGCTTCTCTAAATATGGTTGTTTTGCAGTACTCTGATAAGTTATCTCTAATTTTCAAAAGTCTTGAATCTGTATCAAATACAGTTAGACATCTCTACAACAACATTCCTATATAATAACTATTCACTATAAAAGTCAAATTTTTCTCGGAATCGATGTTTATGTTATGTTAACATATATGCCATCTATAACAATATTTTACTATAATTAGACAAAAAATATTGCAACAAACAAGGCTATTGTAGAGATGTTTCATTGTGTGTATATTTATAAACGAGTTTTGATAATATTAGGAACTATTTGATGTCCGCTACATCATTTTTGTTTATTTCGTGTATTTGTATTTTGAAAAATGTGATCGGACGGCATTTTTCAAATTCAGGAAAGTTCATGTTGTATGTGGATTTTAGATAGGGAAAATGACACTGTATAGTCACTCTCAAAATAATAGTCGAATAAAATACCTTTTTGTATATATATGCATTGTGTATTTTTGGCGCGGGTTAAAAATAAAAAAAAATGCCCAATGGTAATGTCACTTTTAGTCTGCGTTTGTGTATAACATACACAATGATAAGTTCAATCAGTTGAATACTGAATTTGTTGGGATACACAGCTTATATAGAGTGAAACGGATAATAGGATCATATAGTTTGCCTAAACTAATATGTTAGAGAAACAAACCCAACATAGTATTCTCTTAGGACATATCTTATGTAAATATAAACAAACAAACATATAATAATAGAACCAAGGCTCAATTAGTTGCACCACTTTATATATACGAAACAAACTCGTTTCCTAGCTAGGCTTTCCTCTTTTTTTCACTTCTCTTTTTCAAAGGTTAAAAATTATTCGTCGGATGTTATCTATACTTCCGACCGAATGAATAAAGAAATGACTGACTTAGATGTTCACGAGCGTTAGCCGGTTTTAGAGTGCCTATCGAGGGCGCTAGCGCATACTCCGGGATGATCAATTACATATGCACCTCACATCTCGGCACAGTGAGATATGTAACCCCGTATTGTTTCATTCAACTACATTTATGGATTAGTGGACTCATTGTATTCTTCTATCTAAGCTTGAGGGTGAAATTCATTTGATACCTCAGGTGCGGAGCTAGTTCCTATTGTAGCTAAGTTGCACTTTGTACAAAAAGTAAACATTAAACTTAGAGTAACAAGGGTCAAGGGATGTACGGCATTTTAAAATATTAAATCTTATTGACTCTATACCTTGGGACTAATCCTGCGCCTAAAGCTAAATTCACTTAGCTGCATCAGAAAATATTAGTATCTCGTGATGCTATAAGACTAAGCACGCAAAAAAACATACTTATTTAACATCAACTCAACTATCATATGGATGGATTAGGAGACATTGTAATAAGTGTTCGAATTTCCAAATTAAAGAGTAAAATCCATTATCTCCTCGTAATTATTCGTTTGGAGTGCATCATAAAAGAAACACTTGATAGTGAGCTACACATTTAAAAAGCACCATTCCTCAAAATATTTGAGTTATATATAATATTCAATTTTCAATTTTAGCGCGCGCATATATATATATATATATATATATATATATATATATATATATATATAAGGAAGAATGCCTTAATGGACGAGTAAGCTCCTTTCCATGGGCAATCTACTCAAGACTTTAGGCCCCTAATTCGGTCAATGTCTGGGCTGCTGCCGTATTCAAAGGCGAGGGGCTCCAAAAGCTGATGCAATCGGCCTCAGATTAGAGGGGAGGCAACTTGGGATTCTAGGTAAACTTTTTTTTTTTTGGGTATATAGGCCTTTGTATATGATAGGATTTTCATTCCTCCTGCTAAAGCTAGAAAAGAAAGGAGTTCTCTCTTTTTTCCGGCCTTCCTTTTATTTTAGAGGCATATAGTGTGTTCTCGCTTTCAGGGGGAATTCAAGTCAAAATCTAGTACAAGGAGGAAGTGAAAGGCTAGCTACCAAGTACGAAATTAAACAGACTATAATAAATCATAGAGCAGTGGGGAGCATGCCCATCCCATTAGATATCATTTGAGCTTCCCCTTTCCTAAGATCATGAACGTGGTATTGAAGCATGAACTTGGTTACTAGTTTGACCGCTTTGTTGGCAAGTCAAGTAAGGAAAGGTCTGTTCATTTATTCAAAAATATGTTTTCGGCCTATCTATCGATTGAACCAGGGAAAATATATATTCTTTGCAGAAAGTATAAACTATGTGAGGTTATAGAAAAAGATTTATATAAGTTATATATAGTTTGATAATGTAAAGAATTATCAATATAGTTTAATTGGTCAGTGCAGACAGATCAAATTAAATTAATACAATAAAAGTTGGTTAATATCAATCTATCAAACATTAATTCATTTATTTAAGAATATAACAACAACTGTAGTAAAAAATTGAGTTATTCAACTTACAAAAAATGCCAACATCTTCACACACACACACATATATATATAGAAGCTACCAAGAAAATTTGCTTCCACAATGTGAACAATTTTATTCCTTACTATAAGCAGGGAATATAAATAAATGAAAGACTAAATATGGCTGAAATAATGTGTTTTATTGAAGTAATAAAAAAACAAATTGAAGCTGTGAATACAAGGCATAAAGTCTAGTATATACATTTAATATATGTTATAGCCAAACTTTCAGCCTATATAGCCCTATTTCTTATTCCCACACTTCATTTGAACAGCCAATGTCTTGAAAATATTAGGGCATGGGTCCTTGCTCGGCTCGTCATATATTTCTCTCTCAATTGGAATTGTGCATGTATTTTTGCCTAAGCAATGTTGTTCTACAACCTTGAGACTATTGATAGAAGTGCAATTTCCATTGTACAAGTTTCCACATGCACCATCCGGATTACCATAACTAGCAAACTCAACTTTCTCAATAATTTTGTTGTCGGGGCAAGTTAAGTGTGCTCCTGACTTGAGATCTTCAACGACCGCGACGAAATCAGTACCCGATCTTTCCCATGATTTAACATGAGGAGGATGGTATTCAGTAATAATACTGCAAATTGTGTCTCTGTTTACCGTTTGGACTTCAATAGTTTCAGGGTGACCACCGGTTTCTTCAAAGATGACTAGGAGATTGTTGGTTGGTTTCAAGAAAGCTCTTGGAATATGATACCTGAAATATCATACGTAAAATATGTTATAGGACTCTTTAGAGATTTTTTTTATGTGACTTTTTTATGGATATATACTTACTCGAATTGAGTGGGTTGTCCAAGAGGGGAGAGGAAAGATGACCAATAACGACCAAGGCTATTACCATTGACCCACATCATACCCTTTTGCATTTTGTCCATTTTCAAGGCCACTGGATTGTTGCCTTCTGGGGCATCAAAGTAGGTCTGCATCCCAAAAGAAATAAAATTTTGATAAATATAGAGGTAACTAACTATTCGTAAAAATAAAAGAATATTACTTGGTTTCAGTGCTTAATTACCTTATACCAAGTAACAGCTCCTTTAGTAGGACCATTTACAGGAGTCCATTTTACTTTCTTTGCACCCTCTTCGGTAAATAATTTCTCTTTTTCTCCAAATACACCAACCTGTTAAATGACCATCAATTATTTTGGTTAATTATCAGTTGATTTTATACCTTTTTAGATAAAGCAATTGAATATCATTATGTAATATTGTAGTAGTATGTTTTTTTTACCTCATGTCCCCAGTTGTTTTGGGTAATATCGAGGGTTCCAGCCATCAAACCTTGAACGGTCACACCCCTAGGTCCAGCAAATCTCTTTTCCATGTAGGCTCCACTATTCTGCATTCCCACCAATAAATGATCAGTTATTATATATAGCTTAAATATTGTGAAAAAAAGAAGAAGAAGTAAGTAAGTACCGGGAAGCCAACTGTCTCGGCCAAAATTGAGATGGTGTTAGTTCCAGCTTTCAAGATGACAGGCTTTTGGAAAACAAAGCTCTTCTCGATGTTGTTACCATGTCCAAACCCTGAGTAAACAATTTTTATATTATGAGTGCGCAGTGTATACAACTTAAACTCGGTTCTAATATGAAGAATCAACGTACCAACAAATTCGCCATTAACAAACGCAGACAATGCATGTCCCATACTTGCGATTTGCAGGACGGGGAGGATATCAGGTCTCATAGGCAAGTCATGGCGTTCAAAGTTGATGCTATTTATGATAACAAATTCAACATTAGAGTAACTCAATTTTATTATTAATTAAAATAGACATACAATTATAATTACCTTGTACTGTACCAAGCATAATCTGAGGTATCCTTTGTTAAACTATAAAGTTCCAAAGGTTCCCTGTTCTTAAGTGACAAATCACTAATGGTTGGGACTTTTTCTTGGTACATTTCCCATTTAAGATTCTTTGCTTTCTCTGATGGGAGGAAATTCCTTGAATTATGTTGAGACACAATCTGTTTTCCAAAACACAAAAAAAACCAAAAATTCAATGTAATTTTCAGATTGAAATTTTAATCTACTTTTTTTTTACTATGTAATATATATTTACCGTTTGAGTGTTGTAGACAACAGTCTTGCAATCAGGGAGAATGCTAACAGATTTCTCAGGTAAGTAATATTCTTTACCCCTAAACTTAATTGTGGCAGGTAAAGTTGTGTGGTTGTTGGTTAAAAATGCAGCACAATCAGTTCCAGGCTTCTCATAAACTGTAATCTGTAAAATAATATTTAAGAAGGAATTGATGAGATTTTATATATTTTTTAGGGAAAATTAAAAATGCTAATGGTTTTAATTAATTACCTCAAGATCTTGGTTAATCTTTTGTACAGAGGGAGTTCCCCAAAGGAGGGCCCTTCTTGATAGTCTTAAAGCTCTGTGCAAATCTCTCAAATGACTCCATTTTGGTTCCCTATACAAACCTGAAATAATATAATAAAAATACATATAAATTAAATATTTTGAGTGTGAATAAGTCATTGTAATTGTTATTATACTTTTTATACTGTCATTGCATAAAACTTAATGATAACACTAACCAAATTCGTCAAGGGGAGCTTCGTCATAATAACGAGTTGTAACGAAAGAAGAGCTAGTTCTTCCATAGTTGGTTCCACCATAGTACTGCAAATTAAAATTAATTTTAAGCCATGCTTTAAAAGTTAATTTATGAAAAAATAGTAAAATATATATATATATATATATATATATATATATATATATATATATATATATATATATATATATATATATATATATATATATATATATATATAGTGTGTGTGTGTGTGTGTGTGTGTGTACCATGTAATAGTTTGTAAGGGTTCCGTTTTTAGCAAAGAAACGAGCTACAGAAAATGCAATATCTTCTGCTGCTCTTTGTGATGGTGGGTCTCCAAAAGTCCTATATCTGCAAATCATTTTTTTGATATTAGAATTTAGACATAACATTATAATTTATTATACATTATAAAAATAAAAATAATAATAATAAAAGAAGTTCATATACTTACTGGGCAGTCCAATTTTCAGTCCACAAAGAAGGTTTGTTGGGACCATTTGGACCTGTGAAAGTATCTGCACAATGTCTTCCATTGCAAGTGTTGATCTGTGGAAATAAATTGAGAAAAATGAAAAAAGAAAATATTATATTTTATTTGAAAAAAGTAGCTAGTCCGGTGCACAAAACGTACGACTTGGGCAGGGGCATCCTTTTGCTTGCACATGATCCAAGGGACACCATTGTATAATCCAGTAGCCATGTTAGCAGCCCAATCTACATATTTCTTCCCATTGTCTCTGTATGCTAGTTGTACATTGTTGTACTCGTTTTCGATCTGTGTTATAAGACCATATTAGTTAGTATATACAAGGTAGTCGTATTCTAATATGTCTCAAAAATTGATTTAGGTTACATTTATGAATTTCATATTCGCCAATGTTGATATACACACCTGAGCCATGATGATAGGGCCTCCTTGGGGAGCAAACAACTTTTCCTTTTTCATCAAATCAATGACCATCTCTGAGTACTTTTTCATGTGGTGCTACAAATAAATAATTTAAGAGTCGTTAGTTAATTGTCTGTAATTATTTTAAGTGCATGCCAATTAAAATGTGATGTACGTACGATGAATGGTTCGTTATAAGAACGGAATGTGATATTTGGAACCTCCCTTAGCCAGTATGGGAATCCTCTGTAGTGAATAAGCCATAGTTTAGCAACTATAGTTATGAACAAAAATAATACCAGTAGGTCAAAACTGATGAATTTTATGTATACCCTTGATTCCATTCAGCCTCAATATATGGTCCAATTCTGAGAGTTACATACAAGCCTTGTTCACCAATCGTCTTGATGAATTTCACCAAGTCATAATTTCCTTCAAAATTGAACTGCAATTTCAAAGGAAAAACATTTTAATCTCCTTGTACACAAGATTTAAAAATAATGTTCAACATTGATATTGATTACCTGGCCTTGAACAGGCTCGTGAATATTCCAGAAGACATAAGTCTGGATTAGGTTCAGACCTCCTTCCTTAGCTTTCCTGATGATGTCTGGCCACATCTGCAACATTATATATTCCGTCACAATAATGTAACGTAGAATCTTGAGTTTGTTGATTCGAAATATAACATACATCTTTTTGTATGTATACATATTAATGTTCTAGTTACCTCAGGAGGCATACGAGGATAATGAATGGAACCAGAAAAGAGCAATTCCCTTTCACCATTGACGATCATTGAACGACCATCATAGGTAACACCTTTAGTTTTTTCACCAATTGCACAAGAAACCAACAAGGAGAGAAGGACTAACGACAGTAACCGACTTGATATCGCCATATTGTTGTGTATTTTTTTTTTTTTTTTTTAAATTTAGTACGATGAGTGAAAGTGCAAGGACAACAAAGGAAAAGAAGACAGAAAGCTAAAAGGCACCTCTTCCTTACACGGGAGGAGGTACCAAACTAGCTGTCTTGATTTCTCTTGTAATGTCTAAGTTTTGTTCCAATTTATAATGATCATTTTAGAATATGTTTAAGGCTTAGAGCAATTATAGGCTTAGCACCCTCTTTGTTTGGATCCAGAATTAATCAACGTCCATTAATGAATGGTTGTAATTTAATGTTGTTTTTAACGAAAATCTACTTCTTGGGAGTCCTTGAAGAATTGTTCCACCTTCCATTTTTTTCTCATATATTATCTTGCCAACTGAAAAATATTACAAACTCATTCAACCCACCCAACCCATTCAAGGTTAGACCGCTCATTGACCCTTCCATTGTTGAACTCCGTTTATCTTGACCCAACCCATCTAAAGTTGGGCGAGTTGGACTTTAATCCATATTTAGCATATTTTGGCCCAACCCATCTCAGTTCAAATAATTTTTTGAGCCATTATTGATTCGACCCACCCAAAATCAGCACAAACCGTTCATTTGATACCCCTAAATTTAATATAGTTGGTTATTTTTCCTTGTCCATTTGCCGTCGTATTTGTTCAATCACACATAAAAAATGCACAAATATGATCGATCTATTTAACTTGGTAAATATATACTGTCATATAAATATATATGTTCTATCAATGTACTTTACGAATTTAGTTCTATTAAAAGAACCCAACTTTTGTATAGACAATCGTGTATAAATTCTCTTGATGGACTTTGTTCTTTTACTTTAAAGTTGGAATCTTGATACATTATCTAAATACGAAGATGGAATGATCTCTTTGATCTTACAAAGATGTAAGAAACTAGTACCACTTAATTTATCGAAACTTTGTATACATAAGTCATATTCTTGAGTTAAAGCATTCCATTGGGAATGCACTAAATTAAATATTTAGGGTTATACGAACAAAATTATTGGAGGTTCCATTTTTTGTTATAGTAATGCTAGCTGGAGTGACTCTTCCGATCCATTTGATGAGGAAGGCCATGGCATGAATACTTCAAGCATGGTATAAGAGTTGGCTTGGGCCCTCTTGCCCACATTGCCATAAATAAGGTATGCTCAAACTTTAGTTAACCAGATGATGGCATATTGGCTACAATAAATACTCTCGAGTTCATCTCTGTTGAGCACCATGGTCCATACAATGCTACATTATCTAACGAGGCACATTTGACTCTCACAGTTGGGGATAGCACATATGATAGAAAGATAGTAACAACAACTATGCTAGGAAATAAAAATTAAAAGCATACTGTGGCTACTCATTTGTCCAACCTGAAGACTTCTCTTGTACCATTAAGAGAATGCCCAATATATATCACCAATTAGTTGCTGGAAAGCACTGATGTTAAAGGCGAGATTGTGGTGTGTGATAATGGTGTAGACCTTAAAACTTATCAATGCCAAACGATATCAGACATGATTCTTGTCAATTAGAGGTCTTTGGCAATCACTTTAGAACTTGTTCATGTTCTTCTTCTAGTAACTAGTATAAATTATGTCAAAGGAAAAAAGATTAAAATCTCCATTAACTCATCCTCCATGACTTTTGATAGTAATCTATTTCAAAGGAAAACAAATCTTATAATGTAATATCAAAAGAATTTGTATGCATATATCAGAGTATTAATTAACATGCATTAAGATGTTTCTATCCATAAATAAATAAATAAGTAAATATGAGATTTTAGGTCAAAATGAGTCTTTTGCAAGATATATATGTGCATCTTTTTTCATCCAAATGTATTGTTAGGGACTTAGGGTAATATGTGCATATTGTTACTACCAAATTCTAGTTTAGTGGATTTGAACAAACAAATTAAATAGGAATAGAAATCGAAGTAAGTGAAATAGAAAATTCATATGCTAGTTAGTGAAAGAAAGACAAAAAAGGTTAATTATAACTTATCTAAAGGTGTGAGTGTAGCATGTGCACCTTGCTTTAATCATCACAAAATTATACATAATAAATAGTAAATTCTTATTTGCGTGCATATTTTATAAACTACGTGTGCAATCTACATGCATCTTTTTTACTCAACAACCAACTGGACCAAATTTTATTAACTAATTAACAGTAAAAATTTGAAAACAAAAATAAATTATCGATTATCGTCCATTTTTTATGTACTAAAAGAGTATTAAAACATGTTATTGTACTATAAAACAGTACAATAAAACACATATTATTTTTGAAGGACTATTAATTAATTTTAAATTTATGTCGAAACTATATAAAAATTATTAAAGTTAAATTTGATCTAACAAAGTTACTTAACATCCATACATAATTGGGGTAACATAACTGAAGATGAAAGTAATACAAAAAATTAAGCCCTCGAAACGTTAAGTAATATTAAGACTACTGTACTATATTGTATTTATCTTTCTTATAATAGTGTCTAGTCAGCATCATCAACCAGTAACTTTAGTTAGTTAGTGTTAGTGCATAGATTAGTTAGTCAATAGAATTGTATATATTGAACAATATCAATTACATTCAATACAATCTTCATTTCACAATTGGCCTAATTCTCAGCAGCTCGTCTTTTCCCTCTCTTCGAGCTCCTTCTAGAAGCTCTATATCCTTCGGTGGAAGAGATGCGGAGCTCGATTCACGCTTGAAATATCGACATGGTAGGTTCTATCAATGACCATGCCTTATCTTGTTCTATTGTTTCTAGTCATCAAGTAATTCAGGTTTTTTCTTTTATCAATCAGAATTAGGGGAAAACTTGAATCAAACACATGCAATGACGATTCGTTGACGAACATAAGAAATCTCAACTATCAATCAAAATTGTGATGGGCTCATTCGCTTGCCATGTGTACCATATAAGATGCATTTATGAGATACTTATATGTGTTATTATTATTAACCCGCAATCTTGTGTTTGCGAGGTAACAAACTCAATAATTTAGTTTAGAGCATAATTTTCAAATTTTCTATTTAAGACAGTTCATCCTAATATGTTTACATCATAGTTGGTTTTGCAAAATAATTTATTGAGTTCCTCCACTTAATAGCTAAACTATTACTTATGAGAATAAAGTTATTTATATCAGTTTGATATACGTTATATATGAAAGTATATTGCATTCTCCCATCACAAGTGGATTAGGATTAGGAACCAAATAATTTCATCTTATGTGCGGTATATATTTTGATTAACACTATAACACACAAAGGTGAGTTTTCAAAATTGAGGAAGAAAGTTAGTTTTTTTAACATGAGTGAGAGACAGGATAAAAATTGAGAAAAAGTTACGCGAATGAATTATTATTTGTACATCTAGATTCTCGAATAAGATAATATAAACTTGAAGTTCATAAAAAAGATAATTCATCTACAATATATTGAAATGCATGCTAGACACATTTGCTGACCCAAAGAAAGTAACTATACGCTCATTACAAATACTCCTATTAGAATAAGTCTTAGAAGGACAAAATCTATGGTACGATTAAAGCATATAGACAAATCAGTTACAAATAAAATTCATGATAAAGAAGATGAAAAAATGATCAAAATAATCACAATAAGGAGGCAAGTGATCTAGAAGATCACATGACATAACACTTCCTAAAATCTCATGAGAGATTCAGGTACCTGAATATATGAATGAAGAAATATCTATTTTACGTCTTTATGAAAAAAAAAAGAGGTTGGAACCGATATAAAATATTCGTTGACAACATCTATGGTAACACTAAGTATAGATGAGGATCTTAAGTCTGTCGAATACAGAAACAAAATAGTTGGCCAAGTGGAAGAACCAAATTCTAATAGAACTGTTTCATATGAAAGACATGTAGTTTTGAATATGTAGTTCAAACACTTGAAAGTATAAAGTTAATAATATGTGCAATCACTTTCTCGCATCTTATATATCTAGCATGACATGAAAACTTGATATGTATATAAAATCTATGGCTTACAAGACTTAACTTATATGACAATCCCTGAAGAATTTAAATTGCTTAAAGCATATAGAATTTTTGGTCATTAAGTACAACATCCTAAGTCTAATTTGTGCATATTTGTATCTTGCTATAACTATAGCATGATAATGTGATAGAGAGAATTTTTACCTCTATGGAGATATCGAAAAGACCACTCCACGATATTATATATCTATCAAGAATGACTATTTCAAGGTGCAATATATTCAGTAGAGTTAATATGGATGACCAACAATTTTTTGAAGAGGGTTCACAAGATTGGAAAGAAAAGACTCAATTATCTTAATTGATGCTCTCATAAGGAGAAGTTAATACGCGTTATACTTTTTTTTCTCATAAGGTTTTGTCCCACTGGGTTTTCCTTGCAAGTTTTTTAATGAGGAAACTAAAAGACGTATTTTTAAATATATGTACTGTTTTTCCTTCTTTAGAATCTTTTTCCCACTGGTTATTATTTTAGTTAAGGTTTTAACTAGGCACATTATTGTTTAATAGAGATTTAAAAGGGAAATATTATAAATAGAATTATATTTAAGAAGAAAGTCCATACTTTAGAGATATTTTAGGGTTTGTAACTTAGTAGCTAAGTCACTTTATCCATAAATTGTCAAGACCCCAAAATCCGGTAGTGATGGCGCCCAGCACATTGCTAGGCCAACCTGACCAATCAACTATAACTCAGAGCTATCAGCTCACACTTTATCCTTTTTAAAACATAAATAATGTGAATATAATGAAAATAATATCCAACGCATCGGAATTAGACATCCCAAAACCAGTATAAACCTCCCACCGAATCAGGAGTCATAAGTCATGAGCCTCTTGTCACGACCCGGATTTCCCACCATCGAGAGTCATGATGGCGCCTACTAGTGGAAGCTAGGCAAGCCAACTGTTACTTACATTGTTCATTAGTTACAACTCTCCTCTTAAGAATTTAAATAAAAATTATGTAATTACAGCGGAATAATTAAACTTAGCGGAAGACTTAGTCGATTTTTATCAAATATGATACAGAAAACCCAAACATGATACACAACCCAAGACTGGTGTCACAATACGTACGAACTTCTAAGAATAATACACATAATCGTCTGAAAGAAATATAAGTTGTTTATCTCGAATACATGAGATAATAAAATGTAATACATAGATAGAGGAGACAACGGGTCCTGCAGACGCTTGCAAGGCTACCTCGTAGTCACAGTAGTCGGAATATCCACAATCGTTCTATTGCCGCTCATGCTGTCCGTAACCTGTATCTGCGCAAAAAGAGCGCAGAGTGTAGTATCAGCACAACCGACCCCATGCGCTGGTAAGTGCCTGGCCTATCCCGGTGAAGTAGTGATGAGACTAGGGCCAGTCACCCACATAAACCTGTACAGTTGAGATATATATACATATACAACAGCAGGAAAACGTTACCGAACGTTTATAAGGAAAGAATCTGCTCTGAAATAACTATCAATAACTCACAATATCTGGAGTAATCTGATCAATGGAACAAAACTCACTTTCATGTCTCAATTAATTTTTCATTTCATATCTTGTGGTAGGCGTACTACTCGCTCCCAAATTTAACAATAGGTTACCGGCAACTATGGCCAATGCCAAGATTCAAATCACTTTGTGGTCGGCGTGCCACACGATCCCCTTTCTTATCATATAAATAGTCGGCACGCCACACGATCCCAACTCTTCAATATAAAAGTGGTCGGCGTGCCACACGATCCCATTTCTTTAATATATAAGTGGTCGGCGCGCCACACGATCCTAATTCTTTAATAATATATATTACCGGTATTAAACCAATAATCTCTAATCAACAGTGAGTGTATAAATGTATTACCAGTATTAAACCAATAATCTTCACTTCAATAATGTTTATATTACCGGTGTAAAACCAATAAATGACAATAAATCAACGATATATCTCTGTTACCGGTGTAACACCAATAACTCTTAACCAACAATTTGTATGTATTTTTACAAGCATAAAACTAATAAATGACAATAAACCTACAATTTATCTCCATTACCGGTATAACACCAATAACTCTTAATTAATAATTTATATGTATTTTACCGGTATAAAACCAATAATCTCTGATCAACAGTGAGTGTATAAAAGTATTACCGTTATTAAACCAATAATCTTCACTTCAACAATATTTATATTACCGGCGTAAAACCAATAAATCAACGATATATCTCCGTTACCGGTGTAACACCAATAACTCTTAACCAACAATTTGTATGTATTTTTACCGGCATAATACCAATAAATGACAACGAACCTACAATTTACCTCCGTTACCGGTATAACACCAAGAACTCTTAATCAACAATTTATATGTATTTTACCGGTATAAAACCAATAACTCTTAATCAACAATTCATACATAACTCAATTCCTATTCCCTCAAGCTAGGATAGAACAAACACCTACCTCGAATGTTTACGAACAACTCAATCCGTAGCAATGCCTTTTTATTTCAAATTTGGCTCCAATCCAATCGTATCTGTACACAATTGACTTAATATCATCAATTCTACTTAACAAACTAGTTCATAAGGCTAAGTATAATTTTTACAACATTCTGCCCGGAATAGTAAAAATCGACCCCGGGCCCACATAATCGACTCGAACCAAAATAAATTCACCCAATTATCCACGAGTTCAAATATATAATTTGTTCTTAAGTTCGACCCCAAAACGAGGTGTAGATCGCAAATTCTTTGAAAACTCTTACTAAACTCATTTCTCAATTTTTCTACCCATTTACACATATTTAGGCCTAGGAATTCAAATAATATTGATGGAAAATGAAGAAAACGAGTCAAGAATCGCTTACCTAAGAATTTTGATGTAAATCGCCCAAGAATCGCCAAGAATTGGTGTTGGAGAAGAGTGAGTTTGTGAAATGGGTTGAAGTTCTCGTTTCTGTTCTGTTTTGGGAATTAAATCACTGGGCAAATAATTTGTTCTACGCGATTGCGTGAACAGGGACGCGATCGCGGAAGGCAATTGTTCAGACATACGCGATCACATGGACAGTGCTGCGATCGCGTAGAAGAAATTCATTGGGGTGGTTTTTTTGCACTACGCGATTGCGTGAACAGGGTCGCGATCGCATTGAAGAAGAACAGGAAGCTACGCGATCGCGTGCAGCAGGCTGCGATCGCGTTGAGTAACTTGACAAGGCAGTGCGATCGCGTGCACAAGGCCGCGATCGCGTAGAGTAAAGTCTCTGTGTAAAAATTGCAGAAAATCTGCCAGTTTCCTAAGTCCAAAAACACCCCAAACCACATCCGAAACACTCCCGGGCCCTCGGGTCTCCAAATCAAATATGCACACTAACTCAAAAATATCATACGAACTTGCTCGCTCGATCAAATTGCCAAAATAACATCAAAATCAATGAATTGGGCCTTAAAACTCAAGAATTCTTTCAAAATTTCATAACTTCCAAAATTTCCAATTTAAGTCCGAAACACGTCAAATGACGTCCGTTTTCAACCAAACTTTACAGGAAGCGCTTAACCAATATATATGACTTGTACCGGGTATCAGAACCAAAATACGAGTCTGATACCATTGCTTTTTAAACAAATTTCAGTTTCATTTTCCTTAAATATTTTCAGAAAACAATTTAATAGAAAAATTCTTTTACCGGCGTTCTAGACCTCGGATTTCAATTCTGGGCATATGCCCAAGTTCCATATTTTTCTACGGATTTTCTAAGACCGTCAAATCACGGGTCCGGGTCCGTTTACCAAAAATATTGACCAAAGTCAACCATATCAATATTAATATCAAATTTCTTTCAAGTTTCCACATATTTCATATATATTTCAACATAAGGATTTTCCAGCTTCGCGCCCGAATTGTGCACGTAAATCGAGGCAACTATAAATGAGGTTTTCAAGACCTTAGAAGCTCGAAATGATTAATAAAACCAACATTCTCCACCTCTAAAACAACCGTTTGTCCTCGAACGGACAAAAGAAAAAAGTACCTGAGTCAGGAAATAGATGAGGATATCGACTCCGCATGTCAGACTCGGACTCCCAGGTCGATGCCTCAGGAGGCTGACCCCTCCACTGAACTCACATAGAAGGAAAACTCTTCGACCTTAACTGTCGAACCTGCTAATCTATAATAGCTACCGGCTCCTCCTCATAGGATAGATCCTTGTCCAATTGGACAGTGCTAACATCTAACACGTGCGATGGATCGCCGTGATATTTTCAGAGCATGGACACATAAAACACTAGATGTACAGCTGATAAGCTAGGTGGTAAAGCAAGCTTATATGCCACCTCTCCCACACGATCAAGAATCTTGAATGGGCCAATAAACCTAGGGCTAAGTTTGCCCTTCTTTCCAAATCTCATCACACCCTTCATAGGCGACACTCGGAGCAACACTCGCTCCTCAACCATGAAAGCTATATCTCGAACCTTGCGAGCTGCATAGCTCTTTTGCCTAGACTGAGCTGTGCGAAGTCTATCTTGAATGATCTTGACCTTATCTAAGGCCTCCTGAACCAAATCCGTACCCAATAATCGAGTTTCTCCCGGTTCAAACCATCCAACCGGAGAATGATACCGCCTACCATACAAGGCTTCATAAGGAGCCATCTGGATGCTCGATTGATAGCTATTATTATAAGCAAACTCTGCCAAAGGCAAGAATTGATCCCACGAACCTCCAAAATCAATAACACACGCCCGAAGCATATCTTCTAGTATCTGAGTAGTCCTCTCGGACTGACCATTTGGGATGAAAGGCTGTACTTAGCTGAACTTGCGTGCCCAACTCTCGTTGAACCGCCTTCCAGAAATGTAAGGTAAACTGTGCACCTCGATCTGAAATAATATAGATAGGCACACCATGAAGGCGAATGATCTCCCTGATATAAATCCCAGCTAATCTCTCGGATGAATAGATAGTGGCAATCAGAATAAAATGAGCTCACTTGGTCAGCTTATCAACAATTACCCAAACAGCATCAAACTTCTTCCGAGTCATCGGAAGTCCAGAAATGAAGTCTATAGTGATTCGCTCCCACTTCCATTCAGGAAGTTCAATTCTCTGAAATAAACCGCCAGGTCTTTGATGTTCATGTTTAACCTGCTGACAATTAACACACCGTGCCACATATGCCATAATATCCTTTTTCATTCTGTGCCACCAATAATGTTGCCGCAAATCTTGATATATCTTTGCTGCGCCTGGATAAATTGAATACCGCGAACTGTGAGCTTCTTCTAGAATCAATTCTTTAAGGCCATCAACATTTGGCACACAAATGCGCCCTTACATTCTCAGAATCCCATCAGCATCTAAGGTGACCCGTTTAGCACCTCTTCGCTGAACCGTGTCTCTAAGGTCACATACATAAGAATCATTATATTGTTGATCGCAAATATGCTCCAATAATGAAGAGCGAGCGATCGTGCAAGCTAGCACTCGACTAGGCTCAGAATATCCAACCTCACAAATCGGTTGGCCAAGGACTGAACATCCAAAGCAAGTGGCCTCTAATTGACTGGAATATAAGCAAGACTGCCCATACTGGCTGACTTCCTACTCAAAGCATCGGCCACCACGTTTGCTTTTTCCGGATGATATAAAATGGTGACATCGTAATCTTTCAGCACTCTGCCTGAAATTCAACTCTTTCTGTCTAAACAAATATTGAAGACTCTTATGATCGGTGTATACTTCACATGCCACACCATACAAATAATGCCTCCAGATATTCAATGCGTGAATAATCGCAGCCAATTCCAGATCATGCACTAGATAGTTCGTTTCATGAATCTTTAACTGCCTCGAAGCATAGGCAATAACTATGCCATCCTATATTAACACTGCACCAAGCCCAATACGGGAAGCATCACAATAAATAGTATAAGGTCCCGTACCTGTGTGTAAAACCAATATCGGTGCTGTGGTTAAGGCTGTCTTGAGATTTTGAAAGCTCGCTTCACATTCATCTGACCATTCAAATTGAACACTTTTCTGCGTCAACCTGGTCAGTGGGGTTGCAATAGCTGAAAACCCCTCCACGAACCGCCGATAATAACCCAGTAATCCAAAGAAACTCCAAATTTCTGTGGCTGATGATGGTCTAGGCTAGTTCTTGACTGCCTCAATCTTCTTTGGATCAACTTGAATACCTGTTGCCATCACAATATGACCAGGAATGCAAATGAACTTAGCCAAAATTCACACTTTGAAAATTTTGCATATAGTTGGCTATTTTTTAGAGTCTGCAAAGTCACTCTGAGATGCTGCACATGCTCCTCCTAACTGCGGGAATATATTAATATGTCATCAATGAAGACTATTACAAACAAGTCTAAATAAGGTCGGAACACCCGATTCATCAATTCCATAAAAGTTGCTGGGGCATTTGTCAACCCAAAAGACATGACCAGAAATTCATAATGTCCGTACCGGGTGCGGAATGCTGTCTTAGGGACATCAGGTGCCCTAATCTTCAACTGATGATAGCCAGATTTCAAATCTATCTTCGAAAACACCTTGGCACCCTGAAGCTGGTCAAATAAATCATCAATTCGCGGGAGTGGATATTTAGTTTTGATAATCACCTTGTTCAACTACCGATAGTCAATGCACATTCTCATCGAACCATCTTTCTTCTTTACAAATAATACTGGTGCACCCCGCGGTGAAACACTGGGTCTAATGAAACCCTTTTCAAGTAAATCCTGCAACTGCCCCTTCAATTCTTTTAACTCTGGCAGAGCCATACGATATGGGGGAATAGAAATGGGCTGAGTGCTTGGAGCCAAGTCAATGCAAAAATCAATGTCCCTGTCGGGCGGCATACCTGGCAAGTCTAAAAGAAATACTTCAGGAAATTCGCGAACCACGGGCACAGAGTCAATAGAAGGAACCTCAGCACTAGAATCACGGACATAGGCTAAATAAGCCAAACATCCCTTTCCAACCATACGTTGAGCCTTAACATAAGAAACAACATTGCGACTAGTATGACCTGAAATTCCTTTCCACTCTATACGAGGCAAATTTGGCAGAGCTAGAGTTACAGTTTGGCATGGCAATCTAAAAGAGCATGATATGGAGATAGCCAGTCCATGCCTAATATAATATCAAAGTCCACAGAAATAAATCAGCACGGGTCTCAAGAAGCTCAATCACTACCATACATGACCGATGAACTCGATCAACCACAATAAAATCGCCTACTGGCTGGCTGAAGACTCAGCCTCTGGTCTGGCTGGAAGTGCATAACATCGGGGATATTCCCCACCACCCTGAGCAGTATCTCTAGGACGATCAGCTGCTGGCTGATCTCTACCTCTATCGGTCTGAGATCCACCTCTATGACCTCTACCTCCACCTCTATGTCCTCTACCCCCGCCTCTAGCCGGCTGGGCAGGCTGTGGGGGAATCGGGGCCTAAACCATAGCACGATAACCCTGCTGCTGAGAGCTATCAGAAGCTCGAGGGCAATACTTTGCAATGTGCCTAAAATCGCCGCATGTAAAACAAGCCCTCGGCTGCTGAGAATAGCGAAGTGGTGATGCACTAATGGGCTGCTGATTAGAATAGCGTGGCTGAGAATTACGACCAGTAGCAGCATCGTGAGAAACCTGAAGAGCTGACTGATAAGGCCTAGGAGGATGGCCTCTACCATAAGAATCTCTACCTCCAGACGAGGTACCACTGAATCTACCCGAATTACGGGGTCTCTTATCTGATCCATGACCTTCTCCCTGTGACAGACCCATCTCAATCCGACGGGCTATATTAGCCGCCTCCTGAAAAGTGATTTCAGTTCCTGCTCCCATAGCCATCTGCAGTCGAATTGGCCGATTCAAGCCATCAATAAATCTTCTCACCCTTTCCCGGTCTGTGGGAAGTATGACAATGGCATGACAAGCCAGGTCCACGAACCTAGTCTCGTACTGTGTGACAAATATAGAACCCTGATGAAGATGCTCAAATTGCCTGCGCAGAGCCTCCATCTGAGTTGCTGGAAGTAATTTTTCCAAGAACAACTCTGCAAATTGTCCCCATGTCAAAGATGCTGATCCCACTAGCCTGGATAGACAATAATCTCTCCACCAAGTCTTGGCAGAACCAGATAATCAAAAAGTAGCAAAATCCACACCATTAGTCTCCACAATTCCTATATTACAAAAAACCTCGTGGCAGCTATATAGGAAATCCTGGGGATCCTCTGAAGGAGTGCCACTAATGTGGTAGTGAACAACTTGGTAAACCTGTCTAATATCCATAACGCGTCAACAGACATAGCTGCACCATCATTAGCCTGAGTCACAACAACAGGCTGAGCTGCCTCAACTGGCTGAATCACAGGAACCTGAGCCTGGGGAATTATTGGATCCTGAGTGCGCGTAGTAGGAGTCTGATTACCTCCTCCAGCCTGAGAAGTGGCTGGTGCTACTTGTAATAAACCTGCTCTAGTGATATTGTCCATAAAACCTGCTATCTGGACTAAAACATCCTGAAGATCCGGTATAAACATAATCCCTCCTGGGATTTGAACTGGGCCCACTGGAACTGCTGGGGCTAGAACCTCCTCCTCGATATGAGCCTGAGGTTCTTCCACTTGTGCTGCTACTCGGGGCTGAGCTCTGCTTCTACCTTGGCCTCTAGGATGGCTTCGACCTCGGCCTCTGCCCCTAGCGGGAGCTACCGCTGCTGGGACCTCGGGCTGCTGGTCAGTAGATGAGGATGCACGTGTTCTTGCCATATGCGGAAGAACATAGTAGAAATTCAATTAACATTTGAAAGATCAAAGTCGCACGACTGGAAAGAATAAAGGAAATATTTTCCTAACTCTGTAGCTTCTTAGGGATAAATACAGACGTCTCTGTATCGATCCCTCAGAGTCTACTATGGTTGTTCGTGAGTTGTGAGACCTGTGCAACCTAGTGCTCTAATACCAACTTGTCACGACCCGAATTTCCCACCATCGGGAGTCATGATGGCACCTACTAGTGGAAGCTAGGCAAGCTAACTGTTACTTACATTGTTCATTAGTTACAACTCTCCTCTTAAAACTTTAAATAAAAATCATGTAATTACATCGGAATAATTAAACATAGCGGAAGACTTAGTCGATTTTTATCAAATATGATACAGAAAACCCAAACATGATACACTACCTAAGACTGGTGTCACAATACTCACGAACTTCTAAGAATAATACACATAATCGTCTGAAAGAAATATAAGCTGTTTATCTCGAATACATGAGATAACAGAATGAAATACATAGATAGATGAGAGAACGGGTCCTGCAGACACCTACAAGGCTACCTCGTAGTCTCAGTAGTCGGAATATCCACAATCGTGCTACTGCCGTTGATGCTGTCCGAAACCTGTATCTGTACAAAAAGAGCGCATAGTGTTGTATCAGCACAACCGACCCCATGTGCTGGTAAGTGCCTGGCCTATTCCGGCGAAGTAGTGGCGAGACTAGGGCTAGTCACCCACATAAACCTGTACAGTTGAGATATATATACATATACAACATCAGGAAAACGTTATCAAACGTTTATAAGGAAAGAATCTGCTCTGAAATAACAGTCAATAACTCACAATATCCGGAGTAATCTGATCAATGGAACAAAACTTACTTTCATGTCTCAATTCAATTTTTATTTCATATCTTGTGGTAGGCGTACCACTCGCTCCCAAATTTAACAATAGACTACTGGCAACTATGGCCAATGCCAAGATTCAAATCACTTTGTTGTCGGCGTGCCACACAATCCCATTTCTTATCATATAAGTGGTCGGCGCGCCACACGATCCCAACTCTTCAATATGAAAGTGTTCCACGTGCCACACGATCCCATTTCTTTAATATATTAAGTGGTCGGCGCGCCACACGATCCCGATTCTTTAATAATGTATATTACCGGCATTAAACCAATAATCTCTGATCAACAATGAGTGTATAAAAGTATTACCGGTATTAAACCAATAATCTTCACTTCAACAATGTTTGTATTACCGGTGTAAAACCAATAAATGACAATAAATCAACGATATAAATCTGTTACAAGTGTAACACCAATAACTCTTAACCAACAATTTGTATGTATTTTTATCGGCATAAAACCAATAAAGGACAATGAACCTACAATTTATCTCCGTTATCGGTATAACACCAATAACTCTTAATCAACAATTTTTATGTATTTTACCGGTATTAAACCAATAATCTCTAATCAACACTGAGTGTATAAATGTATTACTGGTATTAAACCAATAATCTTCACTTTAACAATGTCTATATTACCAATGTAAAACCAATAAATGACAATAAATCAACGATATATCTCTATTTCCGGTGTAACACCAATAACTCTTAACCAACAATTTGTATGTATTTTTACCGGCATAAAACCAATAAATGACAACGAACCTACAATTTATCTCCGTTACCGGTATAATACCAATAACTCTTAATCAACAATTTATATGTATTTTAACGGTATAAAACCAATAACTCTTAATCAACAATTCATACATAACTCAATTCCTATTCCCTCAAGCTAGGATAGAACAAACACTTACCTCGAATATTTCCGAACAACTCAATCCGTAGCAATGCCTTTTCCTTTTAAATTTGGCTCCAATCCAATCGTATCTATACACAATTGACTTAATATCATCAATTCTACTCAACAAACTTAGAAGGCTAAATATAATTTTTACAATATTCTGCCAGGAATAGTGAAAGTCGACCCCGCGTCCACATAATTGAAACTCGAGTTTTGAACCAAAATAAATTCACCCAATCATCCACAAGTTCAAATATATAATTTATTCTTAAGTTTGACCCCAAAACGAGGTCTAGATCGTAAATTCTTTGAAAACCCTTACTAAACTCATTTCTCAAATTTTCTACACATTTACACATATTTAGGCCTAGGAATTCAAATAATATTGATGGAAAATGAAGAAAATGAGTCAAGAATCACTTACACAAGAATTTTGATAAAAATCGCCCAAAAATCGCCAAGAATTGGTGTTGGAGAAGAGAGAGTTTGTGAAATGGGTTGAAGATCCCGTTTCTGTTCTGTTTTGGGAATTAAATCACTGGGCAAATAATTTGTTCTACACGATCGCGTGAACAGGGACGCGATCGCGGAAGGCAATTCTTCAGACCTACGCGATCGCGTGGACAGTGCTGCGATCGCGTAGAAGAAATTCACTAGGGTGTGTTTTTTTTTTGCACTACGCGATCGCGTGAACAGGGCCGCGACCGCGTTGAAGAAGAACAGGAAGCTACGCGATCGCGTGCAGCAGGCTGCGATCGCGTTGAGTAACTTGACAAGGCAGTGCGATCGCGTGCACGAGGCCGCGATCGTGTAGGGTAAAGTCTTTGTGTAAAAATTCCAGAAAATCTGCTAGTTTTCTAAGTCCAAAAATAGCCCGAACCACCTCCGAAACACTCCCGAGCCCTCGGAGCTCCTAACCAAATATGCACACTAACTGAAAAATATCATACGAACTTGCTCATGTGATCAAATCACCAAAATAACATCAAAATCAATAAATTGAGCCTTAAAACTCAAGAATTCTTTCAAAATTTCATAACTTCCAAAATTGCCAATTTAAGGATGAAACACGTCAAATGACGTCCGTTTTCAACCAAACTTTACAGGAAATGCTTAACCAATATATATGACTTGTACCGGCCGTCGGAACCAAAATACGAGCCGGATACCATTGCTTTTTAATGAAATTTCAGTTTCATTTTCCTTAAACATTTTCACAAAATAATTTAACAGAAAAATTCTTTTACTGGGGTTCTAGACCTCAAATTTCAATTCTGGGCATACGCCCAAGTTCCATATTTTTCTACGGATTTTCTAGGACCATAAAATCATGGGTCCGGGTTCGTTTACCAAAAATGTTGACCAAAGTCAATCATATCAATATTAATATCAAAATTGTTCAAATTTTCCACATATTTCATATATTTCAACATAAGGATTTTCCAGCTTCACGCCCGAACTACGCATGCAAGTCGAGGAAACTATAAATGAGGTTTTCAAGACCTTAAAAGCTCGAAATGATTAAGAAAAATAGTGATGACCCTTTGGGTCGTCACACCTCTACAAGAATATAAAGTTGTGATAGTGTATACAACTGTGCGCAAGTGTAGATTAGACTAAGAAAATAAAGAAAAAACTGGAGAGTTAGGTCCTGCGAACGCTGGCAGCTACCTCGACTGTCCAAGTAAAGCTCTCCGAGCAGATGTGGTCTCAGCTCTGCTGTGATGTACTTGGATCTGCACACAAGGTGCAAGAAGTAGGGTGTGAGTACTTCCAACTCAGCGGTAATAAAAGTAAATAGTGATAAGGAAAAGAAAACCACACAAAGCACTATCTCATGCTATATAATATAGAACTGTCTTTAAACTAAAATACACTATCATTTTATTCCTTTTCAGCATATGTGAGTAGATTACTAAGAATTCTCTTTTTATCGTCTTTTCCTTTCATTATGACAACTCAATACCTGGTACAACCTCAGACAGTGCAAGTCTGCACTCAAATCAGCCCATTGGGCTCAACACTCCTTAACAATTTCCACCAGGGGATCTGGTCAATAAGGCAGATAATGTATGTATGCCAGTAATGTATGAGTGCTAAATGTTATACCACGTAGTACAAGTAAAACAGTGTATGCCATGCAATGCATATGATGCTGTGGCGCACAGACCGATCCATGCAAAGGCGCCTACGCTCACTATGGGTGTTCAGACTCCGGAGGGGCTCCTACAGCCCAAGCGCAATATCAATATCACTCCTACTGTGGCCTGCAACCCGATCCATATACTACTGCGGCGTGCAGTCCGATCCATGCATGTATATGCATATGCTCACATATCACTCGAGGCCTGAAAGCCTCCTTACATAAATCATCATGCCCTTACATATGGCCCTCGGCCCCAATCAGTCTAACGAATAATCAAGAAAGCCTCTAGGCCAACAGTATCATATTATCTCACAGCTAAAAATGTCATCAAGACCTTGTTCAAAATTTTCATAACCTTATAAAAATGTTGAGTAGCAAAATACCATTTAAAACCTTAAATTGAGATAAAAATATGCACAATGTTATCAAGACAAGACAGTGATACCAATCCCTGAAGGATTTAGATAAATGGCACAAAGCCCAAAGCATGATAATCAGTTAAATTCATGATAATTATTAACTTTATTAGGGCGTCAATTCAATTTCAAGCAATTAGGTGTTATTATTTATTAAGTGGGATGGACCAAGTCACAATCTCCAATGGTGCTCTACCCCACACCCATTATCCGGCGTGTAAGTCACCTCAATACAACGTTAGAATGTGCAAGTCCGGGGCTTACTAACCCTTAGGACATCATTCACAAGTATTACCCACCTCGAACCGGCAAATTCTCTAGCCTTTGCCCCTCAAACCGGCCTCCACACATGTCAAATCTAACCAAAGCCAGGGCAAATATATCACAATTTGCTTATGGGATATAACCCAATCGAAAGAACTCGAAAAATACTAAAAATTATGAATTTGGCAAAACTCGAGCCTCGGGCCCACATCTCAAAAAATTAAAAAATTTATATTTTCGGAATCCTCGTCTCTCCACGAGTCCGTACATACCAAGAACTCCCAAATTGAATCTCAAATTACCCTTCAAATCCTAAATTTTCGTTTTTGAAAAGCTTACAAATTTTCTCCGATTTCTTCCATTTGATTCACTAATACTTGATGAAAATAACCATGGAATCATTAATATAATCTCTTTTGGATATAGAATGCTTACCCCCATCCATATGGTGAAAATCGCTTCAATCCGAGCTCCATAAACGCCCAGAGATTTTCGCATCTACGGTTACTGTTCACCGCGGGTGCGATTTCACTGTTCTCCGCTTCTGCGTACTGTTCGTCAAAGAAGCGAAAAAGTACTGTTCACCCGCTTCTGCGGGTACTGTTCATCGCAGAAGCGAAAATACCAGATTTGCCCCAGAAAATTGCAGCAGCTTTTTATTTCACTAAAAATGCTATAACTCAATCATACGAACTCGGAATTCGATGATTCTTTTTCCTACGGATTCCTAATTTCGATACGAATCATGTGGTTCAAACAAAACTGAATTTGGATCTAATTTGCTCAGTGCAACATCAATTTCGCTTGTTAAATAAAACTGAATTTGGATCTAATTTGCTCAGTGCAACATCAATTTCGCTTGTTAAATAATTAACTCATGTTTTGAGTCAAACACCCAATCGCGACTTGATGAAATTAAACCAAAATTTCCATAAGTCCTATAATGCATTATTTAAATTCTCAAAGTCTCGAAATCAAATTTGGCTCTCTAGAACTAAAAATAGACCTTTGGATCATAACATTTATGCTGAAAATGGCAAAAATCTTCCCGCTGGGCATCCGAATTTACCCCGAAGACTCCGGGACCTCAGCCAAAAGAACCAACACATCTAATAACATCATTCAAACTTGTTCCAATTGTCAAAACACATTCAACAACACTAAAATCATTAAATTACCATGGATTCAAGTCTAAATTTACGAAATTCTTCCAAAACTCATATTCGATTCGAAACCCAACCAAACGACGTCTGAATGACCTGAAATTTTGTTGACAAGTCCAAAATCACCTAACGAAGCTACTACAACTTTCAGAATTCCATTCCGACTCCCAGATCAAAATATTACCTATCAACCGGAAATCGTAAAAATACTAACTTTGCCAAAATAGGCTAACTTCTTCACCGGACCTCCAAAATTACTTCCGATTGCGCTCCTAAGCCTTAAATCATCACCCGGAGTTACCCAAATCATCGGAATTCAATTCCGAGCCCTCTAACTCATAAGTCAACATCTAGTTGACTTTTCCAACTTAAGCCTTCTTAAAAGAGGCTAATTGACTCATTTCTTAATAAAATTACTCCAATTAAATTCTAACGCAACCAATACCAGTAATGAAACATAAAGCAACACAATAAAAGGAAATAAGGCAGTAAATCATGAGACGACGGGTCGGGTCGTCACATTCTCCCCAACTTAAATTAACGCTCGTCCTCGAGCGGACCCAGAGTTGTTCTAGAAGTTCACCAATAGTTGGATAACTTTACCATGCATATAACCCGGGGTGACCTTCACGTTACACTATCTCATATAGGTCCAACAACATATTAAAGCTGAAATTTCACAATCCATCTAGTCCATAAACCATAGAACTACATTTCACCTTCTGAAATCTTACACAAAATCAGAACCTCACATTTTTACTCAGAATAGACCCAATCAGCTGTATTAACCCATACCTGCAACCTCGACTGTGATCATATGATATACCATATAACTCGAACACATGCAACGATAATTTCCATTCACAACAGCTACCCACGATAACCAAATGTCGATAGAAAACCCTTTTATTAGCTAGAGTCTTATTCCAACACTTTCCTATATTGCCAATGGTAAATAAAACACGCGATAAACCATAACCATTTCTTAGGTCACGCATTCCTAAGGCTATTCCCCTGTTGACTAATGCCACAATCGATTTTTCAAGCCAACCATCAATTTAAACTCTGAAGTCAATCAGATTCACATCTGTTTGCATTCATTAATGACTCCAACAATTATCTCGAATTCAACGCACCACTCATGTGATATGGAACCTTATCACAAAACTAAGCCACAACTTGCATAATCCATACACCAGTGAGGAATAGTCTGAACATACTCAATTCATGACAACTGACTCTAACAACAGAGTTGTAATTCAATTCCTCTGTACCATCATAACATAGAACTGAGATCCCATCTCACATTATAGGAATAGAGTACATGACTCCTTCTTGAAAGGTCATAACATCATGTGGCCTTGCCATGACTCATGATTCTATCCAAACACTATTACTCACAAAGCACCTCAAGTCACCATGCTCAGAATGGTCATCCACACACAGATCTAGGTCTGAACCCAAGCAATCAATCTCACCCACGGTGAAACAATTAAATTATGCTATCAAATCCTGAAAGGACACAACCAATGTGCTATTCGCCGATCGATACCCAATACGGACCTTTCCTCAGAAGCCAGGAAGTATTATATACAAGGTGACATATAATTAAGTCTATTTCACATTACACTGTTGCGGCGTGCAACCCGCTCCAATGACATACCCGTGGCGGTGTGCCACCCGATCCAGATACTATACCTGTGGCGGCGTGCCACCCAATCCTGATACCATACATGTGGCGACATGCCTCCTGATCCTGATACTATACCTGTGATGGCGTGCCACCCAATCCACGCATAAATCTAGCAAAAGGGAACGCATATCAGGTTAAGTTGCTCATTACAACAAACATATATAGCCTCAAGCTCGGCCACATGAAATGCATCCAACAAAGTTCCTTAATACCGGAACTGAATCAATGGTAGATACCTCTACACTGACATCCACCATGAAGGCCCAACTGACAAAGCAATCCCTACCAGCCGTCCGCTGGCCCTAGGGTACATCTACCCTGCTGGAGCATGATCTGATGCTCTCTGCCATGCAGTTTGTGACATTTTTCTAACATAGTCCATATCACATCAGTCTAGACAACGTGACTTATGACAACCATTCTGCAATCATATATCATTATTCAAATTCATCATATCAAGTAACGAGAGAGCCACTAGTGCTTCCAATTTCCAACAACCACTAAACGGTGCTGATACACATGATATACCACCACTGCGTAGGCGGATTACACGAACTTCTAGTCTCCAACACATATATAACCCATGAATCACTATGCCCGATTCCACACTCCACCGTACGAATACATAACACACATCAAGCATCCGTTCATACCACGAAAGCTATTCAGAAATTTCCTTATACCATCAACAACTCAATCGTCACCATCAATCCAACAAGAGGATACCGCAATACCACTAGATTTTATCAGTTTACATTACCTTGCCCTTTTGACCATATACTCTGCCAAATCACTAGAATAGCAGTACCATTTTCCTTAATTACCAGAAAGATTGATTCTCAGATTATCTGCAGCTGCCCACGCTGCTTGAGAATTTTAATGACTTCCCATATGGAAGAAAAATCATTACACATTCCATGCTTCGCGTACCGACAGGAAATATACTCATTTTCAAACCATGGTAAAACACATCACAAACTCTTTCTTCCAATTCGTTGCATAAGTTCAACTGCCAGGACTGAGTCCTTTTACCCACATCGAGCTATGCAACTGCCAGCACTCAAGAGCTTTGTTGCACCATATCTTTAAGACTTATTACTTCGAACACAACCAGCTGTCACACCTTCCTTTTTACTACCCCCTTTTAGTACCGATCCATTTGAAAGGATACGTTGGGTATACCTCAATGTTCAAATACCCGAGAAGGATATAATAACAAGGAGGAAGGAGTTTTTCCACATAAAGGACAATCGGTCCGGGATTTTTGTTTAATTCTTAGAGTCCCTACTTGGGAAGATAATGGTGTTCCAAGTCACCGGTTAATCCCGAATCCGAGGAAATTGACTCTGTTATTAAAGTCTGCAAAGCAGAAACCTGGATAAAGAATTCTGTTAACCCGGGAGAAGGTGTTAGGCACTCCCGGATTCCGTGGTTTTAGCACGGTCGCTCAACCATCGTTCTCAATCTTATTTGACTTGTTATAAACATTTAGCAATATGTATGTGTTTTCAACTCTAATATTTTAAGAATTGCGACGTTGCAAAAACGTATTTTGAGTCACACTGCAACCAGTACGCCTGTGACTTTTAATATATTTCGGCTTCGCCGGGATTTGAGATTTGAGTCGCACCAAGTGCACACTCATATTTAAGGAAAGTATATTATGTCGTGCCTAAATAACGTCTAACGGCTTTTAAATCTTTTGGGAGAACCTATGGAATTCGCTATTAGCTTTCCTGAATCTATTCGTATATATTACTTCATTACTAAGGGGGCCCCACTGTTTTGGTATCGTGTGAGGCTCATCCTGATTAAATTTTATGGTCTACACCTATTGTATCACTATGTTTTTCTATTCTTGTTCTTCCCTTAGTTATTTACAATCAACTATAATTTCAGAATCGAATCCTGGCCATTGTTATTTCTATTGTTATTGAGCCTGGATTTCTGAATTAACACTTAGTAAAACACCATAGATGTCCAGGTCTTAATGACCCAGACCGGACTTGGGCCTTTAGTTAGTGGCCCAATGAACTTTCGAAGACAGTCCAGGCCTACGTCGTATATCAGGCCTAGACCAGGTTGAAACAATAATAATGAGAATGAATAACTTATAACAAAGACAAACATCTCGACTTAATAAATGAATTCAAATTGCATTTTTATTTATCAAAGGAGAAAATCTATACAAGTTATCGATGTTAATTCTGAATTATAACTATCTAATGTACATGAGAATCAAATCAGTAACTGCTTTTTTGCTTTATTTTCTAATAGCGAATTTACACTAATATTCGAGTTACCTATTAACTAAGAGATTAAGAAATGGTTTAACTATGCAAAAATATGATTAACTAAATAGTTCAATTACTTACCTACAATATTCAGATTATCTAAAGTTAAAATGGGTTATTCACAGACGCATAGTTATACTACTGGTTTTACTACAAATTTAGCTTGTTTGATATCACAAAGCCGGTTTCAACTGAGTTATTACTTTATTTAGTTGTTTCCCCTTTTTTAAACTTGTCCATATCTAGATATCGATCTACAGATCTAACTAACTATGTGAGCATGATTGATATTACTACTATGAGCATTGTAGTTATCGATTCATATTAGAGTCATTTAGCTTTGTTTTATGAGTTTACCTATTTAACTAAGCGATTCGACTACTATGATTATTCTACTACTACTAGTCACTATCTATTACATTGTTACCATCCAAACTTTCATTTATACATGCAGTACTACACTAACAAATTACAAATATAAGCTAATGCTAGACAGCTAATTAGAAAACAAAAAACAGAATGCAGAGGACAATCATAGATTTAAACTTGAACTTCATTTCACCAAGCTTCAATGTTACATAGCTGCGATCAAAGCGTGTACCTGATTCAGCAGGATAGATCGATGAGTTCTAAGGGGAAATGGAAATAGGCACAACAACAGACTCGACAGGCAAATGCAACAGTGTAGAATTGAGTTCCAAATGAGCAAAATAACACAGCAATCAGCAATAGAAAACCCAGCAGAAACAAGCAGAAATTCCAAAACAAACTTTAACTCGAAAAACTAGGGAGCTATTAGCTATTCTAGTGTCTGATTCTCTGAAAATCAAGTTTATTATACTCCATATTTTGTCTCTGAATTTTTCTATTGAAAACTCAGCCCTTGATCAGTCTTAGAAAGGGGGTATTTATAGGTGAAGATAGGTGAAATTTTCTGGGGGGAAAAGATAGGAAATAATCCCATTTCCCTCCCCTCTTAATTTACCAAATCTACACTTTGCACCCTAAATCTTTTACAAGATCCCTTCCAGCATGTGCTGGAAGGTTCTTTTTGATTCTATTTTGGGGCTTTTACTAAGGTGCCCCTACTTGTTATTGTTTTTTACTATTTTACCTTTTCATTGAGACCATTATGCCCTTAAATCTCTGTAGAATTGCAGAAATTAGGAGCACAAATGTCTCCTATTTCCCTATATGCTCTATTTAATCTACCAATTTGCCATTTCAAGTTCCTTATATGCCCTTAAGGGCATTGCTGAATTACCCGACCTACCTAGGTCAAGTTTTCAAGGTTTTAACTCTTATTTAACTAATGACCAGTCTTTGTATTAGTATTTAAGGACTGACCACATTTGACTTAAGAACTTATTTTAATTTTAACCACTTTGTTTCATTTTTCTGTTAATTAATCCAAATTGCAGGACTAGCCTGCTTTATTGTCCTATTAAACTATTTAAAACTTGGCCAATCCCAAAATTGGACTTGGTTTTGCCATTTCAAGGCCCATTACTGAATACAGGCTTGGCTAAGACCTTTGCAGGTCTAGCCACCTGTGATCATGGCTTAATTAGGGCCTTGGTAAGTCTAAACTTTCAGACTTAAACCAATTATTACACAACTAGCCTACTTAAATGTTGGCCAGTGTATGAGAGACCTAGCAGAGTAGTTCAATTGCAAAATTGACCACTCTTGGTCACTTATTTAATTTGTAACCTATTTTTTGTGATTTTCAATTTTAACCTATTGCAAAACACTTAATACATATTTTCAAAGTTAACCAATTATGAGTCTTAATACTATTGCAGCTATAACCAATTCACCTAAGCAATGATAGGCATTAACAATGTTCATGTTAACACAAAGCTATTACAAACATAGCCATTTTCAGCAAATAATTGCACACATAGCCAATGAAATCAAATTTGTTCATAAATTAATCAGAACTCAGAGAGAAGGTTGAGTATTGTTGAATCTCAATCAATTAGACTTACAAACTTAATTTTTCATAACAAAGTGTCAATTATCATTAAGAAAGCTTAGTTAAAAACTTCTTTATGCTAAATAAATCACTGAAAAACCCAAATCATACTTAAGATGTTCATTGATGTAAACACATAAGTACAAAACCCATAAAGCAGTAAAAGAAAAAAGACATGGCCTACACAGATCAAAGAACAACCAAACTAACACAAATATAGTTCTAATAGAGTAGACATGGGGAAATAGAACAAACATCAAAGTTCTTAATCTAACCATACGAGTGATAAGAATGAGAGATATGAAGTAAAGATGATAAGAATCAACTAAACGAGATTTTCCAAAGACCAAACCCTAATCTAAAACATGCAAGGAATAGATAAAGAAGAAGAACATATCCTTTAAACAGAAAAACATGGAGAACAAACAGAGAGAATCCCTAATCTAAAACATGCAGTCTAATAACACAAGAAACAACATTCGAAGATAAACAAAAAATAAAGAAGAACAGATCTTTAAACAGGAAAACATGGAGAACAAACAAGAACTTTCCAAAGACTAAAAACCCTAGTTTATTCGACTATCTTTATCAGGAAAAGCATGTTAAACACACAGAATAAATAACAAGAAACATAACAAAACAACAAGAAAAATAATAAAGAAAGCAAGCAAAGAGGGGTGGGAAACTTAGCTCGCAGGGCCTGTCCCCTGAGCTTCCTATTTCCTTTTTTCTTTTTCTTCTTTTCTTTTCCAGTTTTCTTTTCTTTTTTCTTTCTTTATTTTCTTTTATGATTTTCTAGTCAGACTTCAAAATGAAGTCTTTGAGGTTTTCTGGTTAGAGAGGGGTATTTAGAAAGGGGAAAGGTGGGATTTTTTAGGTGGTGGTTTGTTTGAGTCGCCGGAGTTAGGGTTCCGGCGACTTTCTTTCAAATATTCGAGGAGATGGAGAAAGATCAGAGGGAAACTAGGTGTAACGGTGATAGATCAGGTCAAAAGGGTTCTATGGTGTTAAGCTGAGATGGGTTCTCGTTGTTTGGGTCACCAGAGATCAACTTTGATGACCGGAGTTTCAAGAAGGGGGGGGGGGGGGGGGTCAGGGGTTCTTTCGGTTTTGGGGTGGTTTGTGGTGAGGAAGAAGATGAGAGAAGAAGAGGAAGAAAGGGGTGGCCGGAGACCGCCATGGGAGGCGGAAGTCTCCATGGCCGGTTGATGTTGCAGAGGCGAAGAAGATAAAGAAGAGGGGAGAGAAAAAGTGGCTAGGGTTTGGGGGTAATGAGGAATGACCAGTCTCAATAGAGACCAAGGCCTTATATACTTGGGGACATTGAGGAGATCTTGGTTGTTGGATCATTGATGATCAGCGATCAAGATTGGCCTTCACCCAAACGACGACGTTTTGTTTCAAATGAGACCAATTCCCTCTTCCGTTAGATCATATGCTTGGACGGCTGAGATCAAATATCAGAAATTAACTAACTACTTAGTATTCCCTTAATTTTCTCAGCCGTTGGATTTGTCAAACGGATGGTTGAGATTAACCTTACCCAATACTGGACCGGCTCTCTTTGGGCCATTACTTCAAAACCAAATTGGCCCAATGCTATTGTATATTTCTTTTTGTATTTTTGGTATTTTAATTATTTTGTGATAATTTCTTTTGTATTTTCATTTTTCCTTTTTTGTATTATCTCAATTACTTAATTTCCTACCTTTAGTAATTTTTTTGACATTTTTGGCAATTTTCTACTATTTTTCTATAATTTCCGCTATTAAAGCTCTTTTTTGTTCATTTTCTTCTTAAAACTAATTAATTCAAAAAATGCAAGTATTTCTCCTATTTTTTTTATTTTCTAATTTTTCTAATTATTCAAACACACAAGATGTATCTAATTTCAAATAGTACATGCAATTGCACTCAAAAATATTATTTTATTTTTTTAATTTTGGAATTTTTTTGCTTAGTGCAAAAATCACGTGCTCACAGCTGCCCTCTTTGCTCGGGAATACGAAGAGTTTCAGTGCAAAGACAAGTGAGCACTAATGAGAGATTTTTGCACACTGGCATATTCCTTAAGAAGCATTTTTGAAAACGTTTTGACCGCACCCTGCTTTAGAGGTTGCCTACATATCCTGGGCTAAACAGGAATCAGGTCAGTGTAGTTCGGGAAGGTCTGGCAGTTAAAAACTACCAGACTTACTGTTGCATTGACACTGTTGAGACTTGCTGACCTACTCCTTATTACACCGGGGGGATAAAATGTAAAACAAAGAAGCTATTCTAAGCTATAATTCTACGAGTTACAATCGCTCCTATCTAACTTCATGTCTCTTTATTCTTCTTTGTCTCTTTTTCCTTGACTTTCTGTGATGCTGATTTTCTTTTTGGTTGATTTTCTTCTCCTTGCTTCCCCCTCTCTTTTTTGATTTTGGATGGTACTTCTTGCCTTCAAACTGATACCTGGTCAAAACAAAACAAAAACAACAAACTTTCCGTTCTGCCCCAGTATGGGCTCTTCAATGTTACGGTGTTACTTACGTTAGTTAACACAAACTAAAATTGCAGAAATTAAAATTTCAGAAATGTATTCCCTTGTTTTCCAAGTTGGTGCCTGAGCAGAAATTAAAAATTACAGAAATGTATTACCTTATTTTCTAGGTGGGCGCCTGAACAGAAATTAAAAATTGCTGAAATGTATTCCCTTGTTATACAGGTGGGCGCCTGAACAGAAATTAAAATTTGCAGAAATGTATTCCCTTGTTATATAGGTGGGCGCCTGAAAAGAAATTAAAAATTGCTTAAAGGTATTCCCTTGTTATCCAGGTGGGCGCCTGAACAGAAATTAAAAATTACTGAAAAGTATTCCCTTGTTATCCAGGTGGGCGCCTGATGCATGAAATGCGAATGCAGAAAAGTATTCCCTTGTTATCCAGGTGGGCGCCTGATGCATGAAATGCGAATGCAGAAAAATATTCCCTTGTTATCCAGGTGGGCGCCCGATGCATGAAATGCGAATGCAGAAAAATATTCCCCTTAGTTATACAGGTGGACGCCTGATGCATGTAATGCAATGCAGAAAAGTATTCCCTTGTTATCCAGGTGGGCGCTCGATGCATGAAATGCAATGCAGAAAAATATTCCCTTGTTATACAAGTGGGCGCCTGAATAGAAATTAAAAACTTTTGTGTTACCTTGTGACTGAAGGTTATCTTAGTTGAAAAATTCATCAGACTAAGACCTTTAATCTTAGGAGAAAGTTTCAACAGACTAAGATTTTGATTCAGTTTTCCCTCAGTTTGATAACTGGGGTATGGATTTAAAAGCTGATACCTCCTTGTTGTTTTTGTATTTTCCTGATTGATTGATTTTCATCCATGGATTCCTCCACTTATTGCTAAAATTCTCTTTTTAGTGTTTTCCATTTTCCACATTGGTCACATTCACTTTAAAGTGATTAGTGACGATTTGTTCCTATCTAAATCACAAAACAAAACTTATTAGATATAAGCTGCTGGCAGCTGGCATCTGCCGCTCCTGCCTCTTATTGCTTTCCCTCTTTCATTTTCTTTCGCTGTGCGGTCTCTCAGCTGACTATCTTCTGTAAGCTCTTTTTGTATTTTCATGTTTTTCACTTTTTTGTTTTCTTTTCTGTTGGCTCTGTTTGCCGAAACTCCTTTATTTCTTTTCAACTCTTTCTTTTCTTTCTTTTCTGATCCAGTGTTATTTCAACTCTTATTGTTGGACGCTGGTAGTTAGCTTTCAAAGGATAAATAATGAAATGCAGAAAAAGGGTAAGGGTGTTTTGGAGAAGTGGTAGAACTTATCTAGGTATATCGGCTGATTCCGTTGACCATGACATGTATTTAAACTCTGACCCAGTTCGTTCAATCCATTATTCTGACTCCAAATTTGTTACGACCCAAACCGACTCTATTTTTGTTGTTTTTCCTCTTTTTGATGATAAACCTCGCAATCGCCTTATGGTGCCATGAAAGGTTTTCACCAATAAGACTCTCTCATTTATTTTCTCTCATCCTCACAGTCGCCTTGCAGCGCCGTTTGTGAGCACGTGATTTTTGCCCTATATGAGAATTACTCCCAAAAATTTAAAATAAAAGAGTTTTGTGTTGTTTGCAATTGTTGTGAATTTAGTGTCATTTTTAAAAATAATGACAATATATATATATATATATATATATATATATATATATATATATATATATATATATATATATATATATATATATATATATATATCATTTGCATTTAGGATTTAATTCTACAATTAGGAGTAATTAATTTTATCTTGCAAAAATGAAAATCACAAAAAATAGGCATCTTTTGCATTTTAGCCTTTAATGTCCAAATTGTGTGATTGTATTTTAATTACCATTTAAAATTAGGTGACAATTATTATTATGAGATTAATATTTCAAGATAATTTTAGTTTTTATAAATTAATCTTAGTATTTTGGGCTTTATTAATTAGGAAGTTGAATAATGGAGAAGAACAAATTGGAAAAAATTTGGATTGGGCCATCTTGCAAATTATGTTACAAGCCCAATCCTAAGAACCCTTACCCAACCCAAAACTCCTTGGCCCAAGAAGAAAATTTCAGATTTTTTTAGCAAAAAATAATCATAATTACATGACATAAAGTAGTGGGGGGCAAGGAAATCAAGGAAGAAAACAAGGAGAGGAAAACATGGATTAGTGGGTTTTCTTTAAATTAAAAAAATATTTTTTTTTTAATAAAAAATCTGAAAATTTTCGAAATTCTTGCCTATAAATAGAAGAGAGGATTTATGAAAAAAAAGGGGAAAAAAAAGAGAGGAAAAATAGGAAGAGAAGTAAAAATAAAAAAATTTTCCTGCTGTAGTATACACTCGATATACATTCTGGACACAAAAGTATACATGGCGAAAAATGCAATTTTTGAGAGTTTCTTTTGAGAAGTGAAAAGAGTTCAAAGCTAGAAAGCCAAAACAAAGAGAAAATCTGGAAAATATATTTCCTTTCTATTTTTTACTGGTTTGTTTTTGTTTTTCTCCGTATTGCTGGGATTTTCGGGATTGAGGTGTTGAAGCTACTGCTGGTTGTTACTGTTGTTGTTGCTGTATTTTCACCGCCTTGTTGATTTGCCATTTTCCCATTCCTTTCAAAACGAGGTACACTTCTCTACAATTGAAGCTGTATTGATGATTTGGATGAAATAAAAATGAAGATTCATTTTAAGTTTTCGTGTTAACAAATGTGTACTGTTAGCTTAATAGTTGTAGTGTTAGTTTGAATTTGAAGTTTATTTGTAGTGTATTACAATAGATTGCAGAGAGAAAAAAACAAAACACAAAAGATGTAATAGCTTAGTGATAGAATAAGTAGTATAATAGTAGTATCGTAGTAGTAATAGCATATCACTTAGTTTAATTAGGTAAAAACATTAAAACATAAGTTAGCATATCATAAGTTCCCAAATCGTTAAATGTTCTTCCCAATAGTCTCATAAGCCATGATCACGTAGATAATCATCTGGTGTGGATCTACATTTTAGTATAAGTAAGTTTTAGAAGATAAAAGACATTAGTTCAAGTCAAGCGTAACTGATTTAATAACGTTGTAATGAACTAAGTCACTGTAAAACCCACTGTTTGGTCCTGTTTAAACCCTTAAATCGCTTAGATATAGAGACTCATATAGTTATTGCTTACATAATTAGTCTGCTTCTGTGAATCTAGGTTCAAATCTGATTGAGTTTTAAAAGGGAAAATAACTAGATATTGAAGCAATTCAATTAGGATGAACCGGTGATGATGAGAGGTATAGCTCGCAATGAAACTGGTAATATAGCAAACATCTGTGATTAATCGTTTAGTTTCTCTTTTGATGTTGTGAATAATTAGTTAAATCACTTTAATTTCCTAGGTAAGTAGGCTGTGTTCCAGAATACCTCCTTAGCAAATAATTAGATATTAGTATAAATTCTTAGTTATGAGCGTATAGTGATAACAATGGATTGAGCTCTTCATGTACATAGTCCATTAACTTAATACTACTGTTTTTGTGTACTGGTTTCCTTATTAATAGATAAAGGTGATTTGATTTCATTTCCAATTCTGAGTATTTATTTCTTTATATGAATTTTGTGTTATACTCTTTGTTATTACAATTTGGTTCGGACCCTATGTGTAACGTGGGCCTGAACTGCCATACGAAACTGACTGGTCCATTGAAAGAAATCCTGAAGACCGCCTGGGCTTGGCCCATTGCTGATCTAATTAATTGACGTGAAGGTCCAGGCCCAAATAACAATAGAAATCGGAAGGGCCGGGAATGCTTAGTATTAGGAAACGATTAAGGAAAAAACACAATTAGAGAGACGTAGTATACACTTCTTAGGATCGAACTTTAAAATTGAATTGGGACGAGCCTCGCCCAACGTTAAACAAGCGGGGCCCACATTTAGTAATAAGATAATAAAGTAGACTCGGGAAAGCTAATAGCGAATTCCATAGCTTCTCCCAAAAGATTTAAAAGCCGATAGACGTTATTTAGGGCACGATTTAACGTACTTTCCTATGAACGAGTGTGCACTTGGTGCGACTCAAATCCAAATCCCGGCAAAGCTGAAATACACCGAAAGTCACAGGCGTACTGGTTGCGGTGTGACTCAAGGCGTGTTTTCGCGATGCCGCAAATTCTCTAAAAAAATAATACTCAACGTAAAAAGCAATATATGTTGTTTAAAAATCTGTAATTGAGTCAAACAAGAGTCGAGAACGACAATTGAGCGACCGTGCTAAAACCACGGAACCCGGGAATGCCTAACACCTTCTCTCGGGTTAACAGAGTTCCTTATCCAGATCTTTGCTTCGCGGACATTTTTAAGAGTCAAAATTCCTCGGATTCGGGATTAACCGGTGACTTGGGACACCATTATCATTCCCAAGTGGCGACTCTGATTAATCTCAATAAAATCCCGAACCGATTGTCCTTTAATTGGAAAAACTCCTTCCCTTACGTTATTTTTATCCGTTTCGGATATTTGAGCGTCGGGGTATACCTTACAAACGTATTTATATGTATGCTTATGTGGGGTAGTAAAAAGGGAGGTGTGACAGCTCTGGCGACTCCCCAGCAGAGTCGCCAGAGCTGTCACACCTCCTTTTTACTACCCCAACACACTTAAATGCGTATAAATACACTTGTAGGGTATACCCCGACGCTCAATTACCCGAGACGGATAAAATAACGTAAGGGAAGGAGTTTTTCCAATTTAAGGACAATCGGTTCGGGATTTTATTAGAGATTAATCGGAGTCGCCACTTGGGAATGACAATGGTGTCCCAAGTCACCGGTTAATCCCGAATCCGAGGAATTTTGACTCTTATAAATGTCTGCGAAGCAGGGATCCGGATAAGGAACTCTGTTAACCCGGAGAAGGTGTTAGGCACTCCCGGATTCCGTGGTTTTAGCACGGTCGCTCCACTGTCGTTCTTGACTTTTGTTTGACTCAATTATAAGTTTTAACAACATAATGTGTTTTTACGTTAAATATTATTTTTAGGAATTTGCGGTATTGCGAAAACACGCCTCGAGTCATACCGCAACCAGTACGCCTATGACTTTTGATGTATTTCGGCTTTACCGAGATTTGGATTTGAGTCGCACCAAGTGCACACTCGTTCAATGGAAAGTATATTAAAATCGTGCCCTAAATGATGTCTATCGGCTTTTAATTGTTTTGGGTAAGACTATGGAATTAGCTATATAGTCTTCCCGAGTCTAGTTATGTTAAACCATTACTAAATGGGGGCCCCGCTTATTTTAAATCGGGCGAGGCTCGTCCCAATTTAATTTATTAAAGTCCAATCCTACTTTGTGTGTACTACATTTGCTATATTGTTTTTGCCTTAATCGATTTCGTAACATCAAACATTCCAGGCCTGTCGCAATTTGTGTATTTTTGTGCGGCGAGGCTCATCTCACTTTTATTAACAATATAATTCTAAAATGACTACATTTCCTATTTTTTAGTTTTTATAAATAAAGAAATCTCATAATTAATTTAGAAATTAAAAATGCAATACTTATCTTATTTATGACAAAAAAAAAACTTAATGAAACAGATTTTAAAAAAAAAAAAATTCGAAATTGTTTTATTTATTATTTTATTATTATTATTATTATTATTTTATTATTTTGTTAAATAAAAAATTTCACAACTTAATAATAAAAGAAGCTAATTTAGAAGAATATTAAAAACTTGAATAAATAAAAGAAAAACCAATAAAAATCATTTATTCAAAAACTATCAAAATTATAACAATTAAAGCTTATATGGTAAAAATCATTTTTTATTTCAAATTGTTCAAAACTAAGCTTATTTTTTAGAAAAACAGCAATTATAAATTGACTATAATTTTATTTAAATTCGTTTTTTATAAACTAAAAAAAATATATTTTATTTGTTATATTTAGATAAATGTTTAATAAAATAAACATTACTTAAATAAATATAAAAATAAAAGTGCAAAATCGACAACTAATATATATATATATATATATACAAACTAAACCAATTATCTTACAACTAACTTAAACTCAATTTTTTTAATTTTTTTATTATTTTTGAATTAAACCCTTACTGTTAACTATTTACAACTATTTACCAAAATCAAAATCAATCTTAATTATTTACACCTATATTTTGAGATGGTTAAACTTGAAAAGAAACAATTCTTGTGTTATTGAAAAATTCAAATCGTACCTAAATGCCTAATTTACGCAAAAATAATTAAAATTCACATTTTTATTGAATTTAACTACATGTTAACAACTTAATTTATTAAAGACAATATTAAAGAAGTTCTAATTAATTTGATTAACAAAAGAGTAATTCATTCTTCCTTTTATTTACTAAATGATTTGAACATTAATAAACAGATTCATAATTATACTATTTAATAACCATTTTTAGAAGTGAATTATTATTACTCCAAGAAGGCTTAATTATTTAAAGTTATCACAAAAACTTATAGAATATTAATATGGAGTTTATTAAAACATAATCTGTAAAAGAAGATAGAAATAGAAACTATTTAAAATTTCAACAAAATTCTCATCTTTCTCATATATTCATCTTATCATTTAAACATGATTAGATATGTACCTGATATTGGAAATAAAAGAAATCCCGGGGATCAACACAACAAATAACAACACAGCAATATCACAGCAACAGCAGTACAATCAAGAATACCAGTATCCGGATTTAAGCAATAAGAATCAACATCCCAGAATTGAGTTTCAAAATAAGACTTTGTAAAATAAAACTAACACTCTTTTTTTTTTAGATTTTTTTTTCGTTTTTTTTTTGTTTTTCTTTTGTTTTGTTTTTCTTTTGTTCACTATTTGGTAACACTCTTAAGATTTTTCAGATTTTTTGCTCTCTAGAATTTTTCTCTTCCCCTCCGACACTGGCTTCTTCAGTTGACTTTCTTTTACCGTCTTCATCTTTCTCAGTTCCTCTGGAGCGAAACACCTTCCTGACCGAGTGAGTCCATGCGTTTCATTAATTTCACCAGAAATCTCTTTTCCCTTGTAAACTACTGTTACCTTGTTATAGTTCCAAGGCACAGTCTTTGTATTCACCACTGGTATTTGCACTACTGGTTTTATGATTACTGGCTCTGCACTTGCTCCTTTCACAATCACGATCGTCTTTGCACCTGGAACTACCACCTTTAAACCTCCCATCACTACTGGCTTTGGTTTCTCAACAATTACTTCCTCTTTCACAATTTCTTTCTCTAACTTGTCACTCGACTTTATCATCATGACGGCTTGAGATGGTTTTTGATTGCCATCACCCTGCACCAGTTCTATCATATTCGTTTCGTGGTGATTCGGCAATGGATTCTGGGTAATGTTTGGGGCCTCGGGAGCCTGCACTTCAATTCTCCTCTCATCGATAAGATCTTGAATGGCATTCTTTAATTGCCAACACTTCTCAGTATCGTGGCCCAATGTTCCCGAACAGTATTCACATCTGACAGAAGAATCAAGATTTTTCGGGGGTGGGTTTGGATTTTTTGGTGCGATTGGTCTCAGCATCCCCAATTCTTTCAACCTGTGGTAAAGACTAGTATATGATTCTCCGAGAGGAGTGAATGTCTTTCTTGCTTTGTTTCTCCAATCAGGCGTCCGGCCTGGGTCTATTCTGGTTTCGGTAAGGTTTAGGGGTTGGGTATGTGTTCTGGGTGTGGTACACATTGTGTGGAGCTTGAGCTCTCCACACATGGGGTGGTGGTGGTGGGTAGGCTTGGGTTTGTGGGTGGTGGTAATGTGGGACAGTTGGTGGGTATGGTGGTGGTGGTGGGTTATATGGGCTTGGTGTGTTGTAGGGATTTGGCGGGTAAGATGGTGGTGGTGGATTATATGGGGTTGACGGGCTTGGTGGGTGTTGGCGATAGGGTCTTGGTGGGTTATAATGTGGGTTGCGACTCCATGACCTACTTTCAATGGTTGATACTTCTTCTTTCTTCTTCTTTCCCATCACTCCTCCGCTTCCACTCTGTATAGCTTGATTGGTGGCTTTGATAGCCGAAAAACTCATAATTTTGTTTGTCTTCAAACCCTCTTCTACAAAACTTCCCATTTTCACAACTTCGTTAAAACTCTTTCCAATTGCTGACACTAGATGGCCGTAGTATGTTGGATCCAAAGCTTGCAGAAAACAATCCACCATTTCTCCTTCTTTCATTGGTGGATCCACTCTAGCGGCCTGTTCCCTCCATCTAAAACCGTATTCTCTAAAGCTCTCTCCCGGCTTCTTTTCCATCTTGGTAAGGGATAACCTGTCGGGTATGATCTCCAAATTGTACTGAAAGTGACTAGCGAAAGCTTGCGCTAAGTCATCCCAAACAAACCATCTTGTATGGTCCTGTCGGGTATACCATTCCAGAGCTGATCCACTCAAACTTTGGCTGAAGTACGCCATCAACAATTCATCTCTACCTCCCGCGCCTCTCATCTTGCTACAGTATCCTCTTAGATGAGCTACCGGATCCCCGTGTCCGTTGTACATGTCGAACTTCGGCAACTTAAATCCTGCAGGAAGCTGCACCTCAGGGAACAAACACAGGTCTTTGTAGGCTACACTTACTTGCCCTCCCAGCCCTTGCATATTGCGGAAAGCATTCTCAAGACTCTTCACTTTCCGAGCCATCTCTTCCTGCCCGGCACTTGCTTCTATCATCGGAGCGTGAGACTCGTGTTGTCTGAAAGTAGGCTCCGGAGGGTAGTAGTGAGAATCCTGGATATGAAACATTGGTTCGCTAGAGGATTTGTGGATAACAGCGGGCGGAGGTGCCACATATACAGGAGCAACTTGTGGAACTTGAGGTGGTGCTTGCTTGGTTGGAGGTGGTGGCATTTGGGAGGTGGAAGCATAGTAGTGAGGGTAATCGGGGTAGGTGGAGGATGAGTTCGGTGTTGGTGGCTCGGGGTTAGGATTGGCTGGAGGGACGTATGCAGGGTTGGCAGGGTAGGCTGGTAGTGGTTGACCTCTTGACCAAGCCTGGTACATTTCAGCCATCTGTTGTCTTAACTTGTACATTTCTTCTTTCATCCCTGCCACATCCACGATCTCTTCTTCGTGAGCAGGGTCTACAATGGTTGCTTCGATCTCCTGGGACACAGCCTTTGTCATCTTTTTGGATCTGGTGTTGTATGGGTGGGTAGCCAGTATGCCAGTTGCCTAGAAAACCTGGACTCACAAACATCAACACTTGTTAGTTGTTAGCGCATGAATAAGATGTAACGACTTTAAAAACAAACACATTTGCTCGAGTCGTTATGCATCATCCCGGCCGCTGCTCATTTCAATCATCTTTTTCTTTTTCCGCTCTTTTTGTTTTCTTTCTTTATTTTCTTCTTTTCTTTTCTTTTCTTTTTGCTTTTTCTCTTTTCTTGCTTTTTCTCTTTTTTTTTCTTTTCTTGCTTTTTCTTTTCTCTCTTTTTCCTTGCCGTTTTCATAATCACGCTCCTATTTATTTGCCTAGCGGATATAAAGGAAATGATATAAAGCAAAAAGAATTGGTAACAACACTTTGTTTTCTCATTGATAATTCAAAACCTTGATTACAAAGTGATGTTTTTTTTTAAAAAAGAAAAATAAAAGATGATGCATGACCTAAGAGTACATTAATGCACCTAGTGCCCGCGAGGCATCGTTCGGCCTTGCCGCGGGCCTATATGCTAAACCCCTTTGAAGCCTATCCAGGTCGGCCATGACTTGTTGAACGAAGAACTTCACTGCAGATAAAAAAGTCCTTCGAGACATCTCTTCACAAAGCTGAGTCTTCCGGGTGATGTACTGGGCGATGCGAACAATCTTTTCTCTGATGACCCCTTTTTCTTGCAATAACCGGCTTATTTGTTGATTGCGAGCATCCAAGACATGTTGGTTGTCCTTTTGCACCTGTTGTAGCTCCAATTCTAATCTAGCCATGGTCATGTAGCAATATTCTCTTTCTTCCTCAAGATCTTTGATAATCTTGTTGCTCTTGGCCGTGGCTGAAATTATTTTCTTTCTAAGCTGGGCTACTTCAACATCATGCTTGTCTTGCAGTTGTTGAACCAATTTGGCTCTTTTCTCAACATCTTTGTCCATTTGCTTCCGAGCCATGACTAACTCTTTCTCCGTTTTATCCAAATCGAAGCTATAGTCATTTACCTTTCGCCGGAGAATCTCAATTAACTTTTCATCCCGGGCCGAGCGAACTGTGGTCTCGGATGCAATTTTCGTTTGAGCCATTTGAGCTTTCAACATCTCATTCTCTTTCTTCAACTGCTTCTTCTCCACTTCATCGGATGCCGCTTGTAAACCGCTTTCGAAATGAAGATTTCTCAGTTTATCTTCCAACAGACTGATTTTGGCCTTGTATTCTTTTTCCTTGGCCGCCCATTTCAGATTTTCCTCGGATTGCTCTATCGGGTCTTGCAAGTGAGGTCTCTTTGAAAGACGTTCGTGTTCAACCCCTCGTCGGTACCATATGGAGTATCCAGGTGATATCTCCCCCTCTATTCGGCACACAAGTATCAATCTTCAAATTTTGGTACTCGTTCCAGATTTGCCGGATTTTTGCTTCCGGGAATTGCCCGTCCGGACCAATCTCCACGGCTTGCACACTGAGATCCCCATCTCTTGGAATAATCTGACACCGACCCAACTGTCGCAGGGCTCTGTATGGGGCGTAAGGTTGTATACTCTTCAAACCCATGATCAAAAATGGCGATCCCTCTGTTGGCATGTATATCACCTCGTCGAGAGGTAACCAGTCATACGTCCAATCAATTTGACCGTCAGTTAGTGATCGAAGATACACAATCCAACCTTGGACTCCCTCTGGCAACTTTACTTCTTTTGTCCTCGCATTGAACTCTTCCAAACATGTCCGATCGGCCGAACCATAGCTCGAGAATGAAGGGTGGCGACACAGATGCTCAATTAGCCAGATTTGCAAGATCAAGTTACACCCCTCGAAGAAGCTAGCCCCCGCTTTGCACGCAGTCAGAGCACGATAGATATCCGCAACAATCATCGGTACCAGAGTACTGTTTTCTTGTACTATCAGTGTGGTAGCTACACCGGCGACTTTTATATTGATATGTCCATCTTTCCTCGGGAATACAACAACTCCAAAAAATGCCACCAAAAATGCGAACCTCCGGTGTTCTTCCCATTTCGCCCGGTTGGATTTACAGCATAATTTGTTGGAAGGATCATTGAAACCCCCAACGTGTCCAAACTTATTGTAGATGAAGCTTAAAGAACAAAACCCGTTGGCCAGATCTTTATTATGAACATTCCGGGCAATTTTCAAAGAGTCGAGGAAGCGATGTACTGTCACCGTCCTCGGAGATACCGGGTATTTTCCTTTTAGCGGAACCTCGGTCTTCCCAATGTAAAAGGCAATCTCCTCCAAAGTCGGGGTAAGTTCAAAATCTGGGAAATGAAATACGTTGTGTGCCGAATCCCAAAACGTGACCAACGCTCTAACCACATCACCTCGCGGAACCATGTCTAGTAAACCCGTAAGGCCTTTCAAGTACTTTTTGACCCAGTCTTGACCATCGGATCCCATGTCTTGCCACCATAATTTCAGCTCCAAAGGGATTTTATTTAGGGAAAAATGCTCATTCATCATTGTGCTCGTCCTGCACATTTATTAAGGCGATTTTATTTAGAAAAAAGGAAAATCTTTTCAATGCAAGTTTTCATTTTTGAAGGAAAGGAAAGAAAATGACTTTCGAAGTGGCCATTTTTGCCAAAACAGCCTTCCGGCGTCCTTTCGGAACATTCGGCCATTTCCAAAAATAGCGATTACCTCGATTATTTGAAAGGAAAATCTTTTTGGTCTTTTTTTTTTTTTTTTTTTTTTTTGTGTGGTTGGACCCGTTTAAGGGTTGCCTACGTATCACACCTAATGGCGAGAATCAAACCTGCGTAGTTCGGTCAGATTATTTGACTAATTATTTTCAACAAAAACTGTTCCTCCTATTTTTCAAATTTTCGATTTTTCCAGGTACCTATTTTCTATAAATCCTTAATTTCTTCTCTCTCTTTTCCTTTTCAATAATTTTTCCAATCTCGGGATTTTCGCCGGTCCGCATAACGATCAAGGACAATAAAATGCAACACATAGCATGCTCGGTCTTTTCAATACCGGGTCACCTGTCCTAGACGGACCCAACCCCTGTGTTGAGTCCCCTAAGTCAAATATGATGCAAATAATCGTCCTAGACCTATGTTCAAAATCTTATGGTTTCATGGATTGCTAGACCGTGTACCCGAGCGGACAACTCGAATCGAGGAGGGGCTACGTACCGGTGACCCGCGGAGTCAATCGGCTTTGTAACTTATCCGGCCTCTATTTTCTTAATTTAAGGTGACTTTAACAGAAAGGGGAGTCTCAACCAGTAAGCACATCCCCGAGGGAGAAGAGAGAAGGGTTTTCGGCACAGTTTTATATACAGTTCACATAATATCAAAGCGATAAAGCACATAGCATGTTGTTCAAATCATATAATGAAGTCAAACAAAAACGCAAACGGCAGTTCTAAGGAGCTCGAGTTCTTAGACCCCGAACCGAAGTTCAGGGTAATCCCCAGCAGAGTCGCTAGAGCTGTCACACCTCCCTTTTTACTACCCCAGGTACTTAAATGCGTATAAATACACTTGTAGGGTATACCCCGACGCTCAGTTACCCGAGACGGATAAAATAACGTAAGGGAAGGAGTTTTTCCATTTAAAGGACAATCGGTTCGGGATTTTATTAGAGATTAATCAGAGTCGCCACTTGGGAATGACAATGGTGTCCCAAGTCACCGGTTAATCCCGAATCCGAGGAATTTTGACTCTTATGAATGTCCGCGAAGCAGAGGTCCGGATAAGGAACTCTGTTAACCCGGGAGAAGGTAACACCTTCTCCCGGGTTAATCCATACCTTACACGTATATATATTATTTTACCTTGTTATAGTTCCAAGGCACAGTGTTTGTATTCACCACTGGTATTTGCACTACTGGTTTTATGATTACTGGCTCTGCACTTGCTCCTTTCACAGTCACGATCGTCTTTGCACCCGGAACTACCACCTTTAAACCTCCCATCACTACTGGCTTTGGTTTCTCAACAATTGCTTCCTCTTTCACAATTTCTTTCTCTAACTTGTCACTCGACTTTATCATCATGACGGCTTGAGATGGTTTTTGATTGCCATTACCCTGCACCAGTTCTATCATATTCGTTTCGTGGTGATTCGGCAATGGATTCTGGGTAATGTTTGGGGCCTCGGGAGCCTGCACTTCAATTCTCCTCTCATCGATAAGATCTTGAATGGCATTCTTTAATTGCCAACACTTCTCAGTATCATGGCCCTTTGTTGCTTGGGGCATGGATGTCATCGGCCCAATAGATCCAGCCGCTTCTAATGGGCACAGGTTTGTCCTGGTTGCAATTGATTATTTCACCAAGTGGGTCGAAGCTAAGACATTCAAGGCGGTGACGAAGAAAGCGGTGGTGGATTTTGTGCACGAGAATATCATATGCCGATTTGGAATCCCCAAGGTGATTATCACGGACAATGGAGCCAATTTAAACAGTCATCTCATGGCGGAAGTTTGTGAAAGGTTTAAGATCACGCACCGCAATTCCACACCCTACAGGCCAAAGGCGAATGGAGCAGTAGAAGCGGCGAACAAGAATATCAAGAAGATTCTCCGAAAAATGGTGGAGGGATCCAGACAATGGCATGAAAAGTTACCCTTTGCTCTCATGGGTTACCGCACGACGGTACGTACTTCTATCGGAACCACACCTTATACCCTGGTGTACGGAACGGAGGCTCGTTATACCCGCAGAAATAGAAATACCATCATTGCGAATTATAGCCGAATATGAGATAGATGACGATGAATGGGTAAAGGCCCGATTAGAACAGTTGAATTTGATTGATGAGAAGAGATTGGCCGCGATCTGCCATGGACAGTTGTATCAGCGGAGTCGCCAGAGCTGTCACACCTCCCTTTTTACTACCCCAACACACTTAAATGCGTATAAATACACTTGTAGGGTATACCCCGACGCTCAATTACCCGAGACGGATAAAATAACGTAAGGGAAGGAGTTTTTCCAATTTAAGGACAATCGGTTCGGGATTTTATTAGAGATTAATCGGAGTCGCCACTTGGGAATGACAATGGTGTCCCAAGTCACCGGTTAATCCCGAATCCGAGGAATTTTGACTCTTGAAATGTCTGCGAAGCAGAGGTCCGGATAAGGAACTCTGTTAACCCGGGAGAAGGTGTTAGGCACTCCCGGATTCCGTGGTTTTAGCACGGTCGCTCCACTGTCGTTCTTGACTTTTGTTTGACTCAATTATAAGTTTTAACAACATAATGTGTTTTTACGTTAAATATTATTTTTAGGAATTTGCGGTATTGCGAAAACACGCCTCGAGTCATACCGCAACCAGTACGCCTATGACTTTTGATGTATTTCGGCTTTACCGAGATTTGGATTTGAGTCGCACCAAGTGCACACTCGTTCAATGGAAAGTATATTAAAATCGTGCCCTAAATGATGTCTATCGGCTTTTAATTGTTTTGGGTAAGACTATGGAATTAGCTATATAGTCTTCCCGAGTCTAGTTATGTTAAACCATTACTAAATGGGGGCCCCGCTTATTTTAAATCGGGCGAGGCTCGTCCCAATTTAATTTATTAAAGTCCAATCCTACTTTGTGTGTACTACATTTGCTATATTGTTTTTGCCTTAATCGATTTCGTAACATCAAACATTCCAGAGCCTGTCGCAATTTGTGTATTTTTGTGCGGCGAGGCTCATCTCACTTTTATTAACAATATAATTCTAAAATGACTACATTTCCTATTTTTTAGTTTTTATAAATAAAGAAATCTCATAATTAATTTAGAAATTAAAAATGCAATACTTATCTTATTTATGACAAAAAAAAAACTTAATGAAACAGATTTTAATCTATGTTTAAACAAATTGTTTTATTTATTATTTTATTATTATTATTATTATTTTATTATTTTGTTAAATAAAAAATTTCACAACTTAATAATAAAAGAAGCTAATTTAGAAGAATATTAAAAACTTGAATAAATAAAAGAAAAACCAATAAAAATCATTTATTCAAAAACTATCAAAATTATAACAATTAAAGCTTATATGGTAAAAATCATTTTTTATTTCAAATTGTTCAAAACTAAGCTTATTTTTTAGAAAAACAGCAATTATAAATTGACTATAATTTTATTTAAATTCGTTTTTTATAAACTAAAAAAAAATATATTTTATTTGTTATATTTAGATAAATGTTTAATAAAATAAACATTACTTAAATAAATATAAAAATAAAAGTGCAAAATCGACAACTAATATATATATATATATACAAACTAAACCAATTATCTTACAACTAACTTAAACTCAATTTTTTTAATTTTTTTATTATTTTTGAATTAAACCCTTACTGTTAACTATTTACAACTATTTACCAAAATCAAAATCAATCTTAATTATTTACACCTATATTTTGAGATGGTTAAACTTGAAAAGAAACAATTCTTGTGTTATTGAAAAATTCAAATCGTACCTAAATGCCTAATTTACGCAAAAATAATTAAAATTCACATTTTTATTGAATTTAACTACATGTTAACAACTTAATTTATTAAAGACAATATTAAAGAAGTTCTAATTAATTTGATTAACAAAAGAGTAATTCATTCTTCCTTTTATTTACTAAATGATTTGAACATTAATAAACAGATTCATAATTATACTATTTAATAACCATTTTTAGAAGTGAATTATTATTACTCCAAGAAGGCTTAATTATTTAAAGTTATCACAAAAACTTATAGAATATTAATATGGAATTTATTAAAACATAATCTGTAAAAAGAAGATAGAAATAGAAACTATTTAAAATTTCAACAAAATTCTCATCTTTCTCATATATTCATCTTATCATTTAAACATGATTAGATATGTACATGATATTGGAAATAAAAGAAATCCCGGTGATCAACACAGCAAATAACAACACAGCAATATCACAGCAACAGCAGTACAATCAAGAATACCAGTATCCGGATTTAAGCAATAAGAATCAACATCCCAGAATTGAGTTTCAAAATAAGACTTTGTAAAATAAAACTAACACTCTTTTTTTTTAGATTTTTTTTCGTTTTTTTTTGTTTTTCTTTTGTTTTGTTTTTCTTTTGTTCACTATTTGGTAACACTCTTAAGATTTTTCAGATTTTTGCTCTCTAGAATTTTTTCTTCTCCTCCCCCTTTTGAAATGAAATGTGATCCTTATATAAGCAAGACTAAACTCTTTCTTTAATTAAAAACAAACCACTATTAATTAAAAACTAAAAGTAAGACTTCCACTTTCTTTTATTTTAATCCCACTTTTTATTCCACTATGTTATGTTTTATTCTCCACTATACATATTCTATCAATACTTTAATTACCACTATCTTATGTTTTGTCCCCCATTTTAATTTAACAATAATTAAATAACTAATGGACAAAATAACTTTAATTCAAATAATTGACTATAATTTAATGACTAAAATAACCCCACCATTATTAAAATTTACTATTATACCCCTTCAGCTATAACCAATACACCTAAAATCAAACAACCAAAATATAGCAAATCTAACCATTTTTGAACAAATTTAACAACAATTCTAACAATCTTGATGAACAACCAAGAACACCATGATTTTTAACAACAAAAATTTCTAGATTCATAATAGCAACAAACAAGTAACTTCAAATCACTTAAACTTAACATATCAAACAAACTATTTTAATTCTACAATTAAAATCCGAATTTAGAATTAAGCAAAATAAAGAACCAAATTCAATCTAATAAACTTAATAATCATCTAAAAATTAAATTTAAATCTACCAACATTACAACCAAGATTTAAGATGCAAAATGATTGAACTATAACATTTCTATATTAACAACTTAACAAAACACATGATTAAAGTAAGAAAAATGAAGAAATAACCAAGAACATGATGAACAACAAGTAAGAAACAAAATCAACTATATATAATCTAAATCTGAAAATATACATATATATATATATATATATAGAAATGAAATTCCTATATATATATATATATATATATATAATATACATAGAAATGAAATTCCTATATACATATACATAATCATCCGAAAAAGATAAAAAGAAATAAATAACAAAAAATAAAAATCTGTCCGAAAATAAAAATAACAATAATAATAATAATAAAACGAAATATATATACATATATACTACCCTAAAGCAATATATATATATATATATATATATACAAAAAACCAAGAAAAATATATATATTGTCCGAAAAAAATAAAAGTAAATAATAAAAAATAATGAGAAATATATTCTGCCTGAAAAATAGTAAAATAAAATAAAATATACATATATACATATAGTCATATATATCTAATATACCCCTGTATACACGTATATACACAGAATATACATAGTATATACACATGCATAATTAGGGTTTTTTATTACTTTATTCAAACACATATATATATATATATATGTATATATATATACATGTATGCTATATATACACGTATATATATGTATATAACATATGTTTATACATATGTAAAACCAGTAGTGCAAACCCAAATCTCTTTCTGTTAGTAGAGCTGTCACACCTCCCTTTTTACTACCCCACATAAGCATACATATAAATACGTTTGTAAGGTATACCCCGACGCTCAAATATCCGAAACGGATAAAAATAACGTAAGGGAAGGAGTTTTTCCAATTAAAGGACAATCGGTTCGGGATTTTATTGAGATTAATCAGGAGTCGCCACTTGGGAATGATAATGGTGTCCCAAGTCACCGGTTAATCCCGAATCCGAGGAATTTTGACTCTTAAAAATGTCTGCGAAGCAAAGATCCGGATAAGGAACTCTGTTAACCCGAGAGAAGGTGTTAGGAATTCCCGGGTTCCGTGGTTTTAGCACGGTCGCTCAATTGTCGTTCTCGACTCTTGTTTGACTCAATTACAGATTTTTAAACAACATATATTGCTTTTTACGTTGAGTATTATTTTTTTAGAGAATTTGCGGCATCGCGAAAACACGCCTTGAGTCACACCGCAACCAGTACGCCTGTGACTTTCGGTGTATTTCAGCTTTGCCGGGATTTGGATTTGAGTCGCACCAAGTGCACACTCGTTCATAGGAAAGTACGTTAAATCGTGCCCTAAATAACGTCTATCGGCTTTTAAATCTTTTGGGAGAAGCTATGGAATTCGCTATTAGCTTTCCCGAGTCTACTTTATTATCTTATTACTAAATGGGGGCCCCGCTTGTTTAACGTTGGGCGAGGCTCGTCCCAATTCAATTTTAAAGTTCGATCCTAAGAAGTGTATACTACGTCTCTCTAATTGTGTTTTTTCCTTAATCGTTTCCTAATACTAAGCATTCCCGGCCCTTCCGATTTCTATTGTTATTTGAACCTGGACCCTCACGTCAATTAATTAGATCAGCAATGGGCCAAGCCCAGGGCCTTAAAGCCCAGGCGGTCTTCAGGCTTTCTTTCAATGGACCAGTCAGTTTCGTATGGCAGTTCGGGCCCACGTTACACATAGGGTCCGAACCAAATTGTAATAACAAAGAGTATAACACAAAATTCATATAAAGAAATAAATACTCAGAATTGGAAATGAAATCAAATCACCTTTATCTATTAATAAGGAAACCAGTACACAAAAACAGTAGTATTAAGTTAATGGACTATGTACATGAAGAGCTCAATCCATTGTTATCACTATACGCTCATAACTAAGAATTTATACTAATATCTAATTATTTGCTAAGGAGGTATTCTGGAACACAACCTACTTACCTAGGAAATTAAAGTGATTTAACTAATTATTCACAACATCAAAAGAGAAACTAAACGATTAATCACAGATGTTTGCTATATTACCAGTTTCATTGCGAGCTATACCTCTCATCATCACCGGTTCATCCTAATTGAATTGCTTCAATATCTAGTTATTTTCCCTTTTAAAACTCAATCAGATTTGAACCTAGATTCACAGAAGCAGACTAATTATGTAAGCAGTAACTATATGAGTCTCTATATCTAAGCGATTTAAGGGTTTAAACAGGACCAAACAGTTGGTTTTACGGTGACTTAGTTCATTACAACGTTATTAATTCAGTTACGCTTGACTTGAACTAATGTCTTTTATCTTCTAAAACTTACTTATACTAAAATGTAGATCCACACCAGATGATTATCTACGTGATCATGGCTTATGAGACTATTGGGAAGAACATTTAACGATTTGGGAACTTATGATATGCTAACTTATGTTTTAATGTTTTTACCTAATTAAACTAAGTGATATGCTATTACTACTACGATACTACTATTATACTACTTATTCTATCACTAAGCTATTACATCTTTTGTGTTTTGTTTTTTTCTCTCTGCAATCTATTGTAATACACTACAAATAAACTGCAAATTCAAACTAACACTACAACTATTAAGCTAACAGTACACAATTGTTAACACGAAAACTTAAAATGAATCTTCATTTTTATTTCATCCAAATCATCAATACAGCTTCAATTGTAGAGAAGTGTACCTCGTTTTGAAAGGAATGGGAAAATGGCAAATCAACAAGGCGGTGAAAATACAGCAACAACAACAGTAACAACCAGCAGTAGCTTCAACACCTCAATCCCGAAAATCCCAGCAATACGGAGAAAAACAAAAACAAACCAGTAAAAAATAGAAAGGAAATATATTTTCCAGATTTTCTCTTTGTTTTGGCTTTCTAGCTTTGAACTCTTTTCACTTCTCAAAAGAAACTCTCAAAAATTGCATTTTTCGCCATGTATACTTTTGTGTCCAGAATGTATATCGAGTGTATACTACAGCAGGAAAATTTTTTTATTTTTACTTCTCTTCCTATTTTTCCTCTCTTTTTTTTCCCCTTTTTTTCATAAATCCTCTCTTCTATTTATAGGCAAGAATTTCGAAAATTTTCAGATTTTTTATTAAAAAGAAAATATTTTTTTAATTTAAAGAAAACCCACTAATCCATGTTTTCCTCTCCTTGTTTTCTTCCTTGATTTCCTTGCCCCCCACTACTTTATGTCATGTAATTATGATTATTTTTTGCTAAAAAAATCTGAAATTTTCTTCTTGGGCCAAGGAGTTTTGGGTTGGGTAAGGGTTCTTAGGATTGGGCTTGTAACATAATTTGCAAGATGGCCCAATCCAAATTTTTTCCAATTTGTTCTTCTCCATTATTCAACTTCCTAATTAATAAAGCCCAAAATACTAAGATTAATTTATAAAAACTAAAATTATCTTGAAATATTAATCTCATAATAATAATTGTCACCTAATTTTAAATGGTAATTAAAATACAATCACACAATTTGGACATTAAAGGCTAAAATGCAAAAGATGCCTATTTTTTGTGATTTTCATTTTTGCAAGATAAAATTAATTACTCCTAATTGTAGAATTAAATCCTAAATGCAAATGATATATATATATATATATATATATATATATATATATATATATATATATATATATATATATATATATATATATATATATATATATATATATATATATATATTGTCATTATTTTTAAAAATGACACTAAATTCACAACAATTGCAAACAACACAAAACTCTTTTATTTTAAATTTTTGGGAGTAATTCTCATATAGGGCAAAAATCACGTGCTCACAGCTGCCCCTCTTTGCGCGTAAACACGAAGAGTTTCTGTGCACAATCTCACAGTCGCCTTGCAGTGCCGTTAAAGGTTTTTACTCACAAGACTCTCTCATTTTTATTTCTCTCAATTTCACAGTCGCCTCACGGTGCCGGTTAAGGTTTTCACCGATGAGACTCTCTTATTTTTTTTGATTTTTTCGTTTTTCCTTTTGTCTTTTGACCACTGATGTTGTCCAATATACCGATCTCCCTTTTATTCATATTGCATTTTGTTGTTTTCTTGAAATTGATTAGAAGGTCTTTCTTTGGACTGTAACGTGGCTTTTGGATGGGTTAAGAAAGAAAGGTATAAAAGGCTCAAAACTTACGAGGGTTTAAAAAATATTTACAACTCTCGGAAACATAAAATATAACTTCTGTCCCAGTTTCAATATGTGGGGGATTTTTGGATTTCTTCTTTATTGTGACTGAACCTCAGTGAGGCTGCCTACATACCCTTTCGGGATCAAGTCTAACATAGTTCAAACTACGCCATCAATTCATGGATTTCTTTTGACTTTTTCCCGATTTCTTTGTCTTTTTCTTTTGTTTGCATTTTGCTTTTTCTCTTTTTTTTTCTTTTTATTTCCTTTTTTGTTCTCTTTTATTCTTTTTTATGTGCTACTTTCTTTTTGTCATAAGCAATTCCGAGAGAGGGGTATGAAAGAATATATCGAACACGGCTCAAAGGGGATGTCAATGGATAAATTGTTTGGATAGAGAATAAAATGCCTTCATCATTTCAATTCCAAAATCACAGCAAAATACAATCATACAATTGAAAAGGAATCATACATAGTATCTTTTGACCGCATCTGAATTGATAGCAGTATCTACGCATTTCCCTTCAATGTCTGTCAAATATAATGCCCCATTGGACAACACCCGTGATACCATAAATGGCCCCAACCAGTTTGGCGCGAATTTGCCCTTTGCTTTAGCCCAATGTGTTAAGATACGCCTCAATATAAGTTGTCCAACTTCAAACTTCCGAGGACACACCTTCTTATTATATGCTCTGGCCATTCTTTGTTGATACAATTGCCCGTGGCAAACTGCTGCCAACCTCTTCTTAATAATCAGACTTAATTATTCCAGCCGGGCTTTTACCCATTCCTCGTCGTCTATCCCAGATTCAGCTATGATTCGTAGTGACGGTATCTCTATTTTCGTGGGTATAACAGCCTCTATCCGATACAGTAATGAATAGGGTATGGTGCCGATAGAAGTGCGCATTGTTGTGCGATAACCTATAAGAGCGAAATGTTATTTCTCGTGCCACTGTCTAGACTCCTCCACCATTTTCCTAAGGATCTTCTTTATATTCTTGTTTGCGGCTTCTACTGCCCCATTTGCCTTTGGCCTGTACGGTGTAGAGTTACGATGTAGGATCTTAAATCTCTGGCAAGCTTTCGCCATGAGGTGACTGTTTAGATTGGCCCCGTTATCTATGATGATGTTGGGAATTCCGAATCGGCATATAATATTTTCATGCACAAAATCCACCACAGCTTTCTTCGTCACCGCCTTGAATGTCTTTGTTTCCATCCACTTAGTAAAGTAATCAATCGCAACCAAAATGAATCTATGTCCATTAGAAGCTGCAGGCTCTATTGGTCCGATAACATCCATGCCCCAAGCAACAAATGGCCAGGGTGCAGACATCGTATGCAATTCATAAGGTGGGGAGTGGATTAAATCTCCATGTACTTGGCATTGGTGACATTTCCTCACATACCTGATACAGTCTTGCTCCATGGTGAGCCAATAATACCCGGCTCTCAGAATCTTCTTTGCTAAGATATACCCGCCCATATGGGGTCCGCAAGCTCCAGCGTGCACCTCAGTCATAATCTTATCAGCTTGTTGCGCATCCACACATCTTAACAATCCCAGGTCTGGTGTTCTTTTATATATAATTCCTCCACTAAGGAAGAAGCCATTCGCTAAGCGTCTTATAGCTCTCTTCTGGTCCTCGGTGGCTTGCTCTAGGTATTTTCCTGTCTTCAAGTATTCCTTGATGTCATGGTACCATGGATCTCCATCCGACTCTCCTTCCACATCAAAACAGTAAGCATTCTGATCATACACCTGGATCTGAAGTGGATCTATATAGGCTTTGTCCGGATGAATGTAACATAGATGATAGTGTGGCCAGAGCATCTGCAACTTCATTGTGCATTCTTGGGATATGTTTGAACTCTATGGATTGGAATCTTTGGGACAACTCATGTAGACAATGCCGATAAGGTATTAATTTCAAATCTCTTGTCTCTAATTCTCCCTGAATTTGATGTATCAAAAGATCCGAGTCACCCATGACCAAAATCTCTTGAACACCCATGTCTATTGCCATCCTCAATCCTAATATACACGCCTCATATTCGGCCATATTGTTGGTACAGAAAAATCGAAGCTGAGCGGTGACGAGATAGTGTTGACCCATTTCTGAAATAAGCACTGCTCCAATACCAACTCCTTTACTGTTGACGGCTCCGTCGAAATACATCTTCCATCCTGGCTTTTCACTTTGTTCTATTTCTTCGACATTCATTTCCTCCTCGTCTGGAAAATATGTCTTTAATGGCTCATATTCATCATCCACTAGATTCTTTGCCAAGTGATCTGCAACTGCCTGTGCCTTCATCGCCATACGAGTTACATAAATGATGTCAAATTCTGTGAGCAGAATGTGCCATTTAGCAAGTCTCCCTATAGGCATGGGCTTCTGGAATATATACTTCAGAGGATCTAACCGTGATATCAAGTATGTGGTGTATGCTGACAAATAATGCTTCAATTTCTGAGCCACCCAGTTCAATGCACAACATTTTCTCTCTAGCTGAGTATATTCTACCTCGTAAGATGTGAATTTCTTGCTATGATAATATACTGTTTGCTCTTTCTTGCCCGTCTCATCGTGTTGTCCTAGCACACAGCCAAAAGAATTATCAAGCACTGTCAGATATAAGATCAAAGGTCTCCCCGGCTCTAGAGGAACTACCATTGGAGGATTTTCCAAATATTCCTTGATTTTATCAAAGGCTTCCTGACATTCATCGGTCCATTTCACTGCTGCATCTTTCTTTAACAACTTGAAAGTAGGCTCACATGTTGATGTCAACTGAGCGATGAATCGGCTAATATAATTCAGCCTTCCTAATAAGCTCATTACTTCCTTCTTGTTCTTCGGCAGAGGCAAACTCTGGATGGCTTTTATCTTTGATGGATCTAGTTCAATGCCTCGCCGACTTACTATAAATCCCAATAGCTTCCCTGAAGGTACCCCAAAAGCGCATTTCGCAGGATTGAGTTTAAGATTATACCTTTGGAGTCTTTGGAAAAACTTCCTCAAGTCCCTGACATGATCATGTTGCTTCTTGGACTTTATGATGTCGTCGTCCACATACACTTGAATTTCTTGATGCATCATATCATGGAACATTGTGGTCATTGCCATCATATAAGTAGCTCCGGCATTCTTTAACCCAAATAGCATCACTCTATAGCAGTATGTTCCCAAGGTGTAATAAAAGCAGTTTTCTCCGCATCTTCCTCGTCCATTAGGATCTGGTGATAACCCACATAGCAATCTACAAAAGAGCCAATTTCATTCTTGGCTCAATTGTCAATTAGTATGTGGATGTTTGGTAATGGGAAATCATCCTTTGGACTGGCCTTGTTGAGGTCTCTGTAATCCACACACACCCTGGTTTTTCCATCTTTCTTTGGAACTGGCACAACATTTGCTAACCAGGTGGGGTACTTAGTAACTCGTATGACCTTTGCCTTGAACTGCTTATTCACCTCTTCTTTTATCTTCACGCTGATGTCCGTTTTGAATTTTCTCAATTTTTGCTTTACTGGCCGGCATTCAGGATAAATAGGCAACTTGTGTACCACTAGATCAGTGCTAAGTCCGGGCATGTCATCATAGGACCAGGCAAAGATGTCCTTGAATTCATGCAACAACTTTATTAACTCTTTCCTGAGTGAGGCTTCTAAATGTACACTGATTTTTGTCTCCCGGACGTTATCCTCACTCCCCAAATCGATAGATTCTGTCTCACTCAATTACGGTTTGGGTTTTTTCTCATATTGATTTAAGTCTTTACTTATTTCCTCTAGTATTTTCTCATCCTCATATTCTACCTCACTCTCATTCTCAATTTCTTCTATTATAATTCGATTGTTAGAACTGGGTCGAGAATCCTTCATGCATGACATATCATTAGAACCAGCGCATATTGAACTGTACAAAAGGAAGAAAAATAAAAATAAGGCAAAAATGAAGAAAAAAAGGAAACTGCATTTCATTGATATTTCAAAAGATGAACAAATATTGGGTTCATTTTGATTTCAAGGGGGGGGGACTACAAAAAATAAAATTGCTTTTTGGGAAATGATGATATATTTCGAAAGTTAACTACCAAGACTCCTTCTTGATTAGGAAAGAAGTGGCTTTCCAATTGTTGAGTGCAACACTAGACCCCACAAACTGAAAGTCTATCTTGCTGGTACCCTCGCCCATCGCCACCATGTTCACGTCCCCAAATAACATTTCAAACCTCGCTAAGAGTTCTTCATCAGGTCTAGTCTCTGCATACCTTGACGCAGTAGATGTTAGATGTCGTTTTGTACCAGGCTTGGCGAAGGTGTCAGATAGTTTTGGGACTGGTTTAGGAAGGGTCCAATTTTTCTTTTTGGTTCTTTTGGCTTTCTGGATGTCGGTGTGGGTAGGTTTGAAGCCCAAGCCAAAGGTGTCATTGTTTACCGATAAATGGATTGGTTGAGTTATTCCTTGTAAGGCTATTCCTAGCCCTTTTCCCGATGTAAATCCATTCTTGATCATCTCTTTGGCTACCATCACAATGGCAGGTGCCATTGTAGGGATTGGCATGTTCTCCCCTTCTGCTATCTTGTTCACTATCACAGTATCTGTCACCTGGTACACCCAGGGACCCTTGTCCCCATCAGCTTCCTCGAAGGGCATTATGGTATTGCAAGCGTCTTCCTCTCCATGCACTATAATTTTGTTGCCGCTCCCATTCGAAGTTTACCATTTGGTGTAGGGATGATGGTACGGCCTTAGCTGCATGGATCCATGGCCGACCCAACAATAGATTATAGGACACAGTGACGTCTAACACCTGAAATTCCATGGTAAAGTCTACCGACCCAATGGTGACCTCCAAAATGATATCTACCAAAGTATTTTTGCTTCCTCTGTCAAACCCTCGAACACTCACACTATTCTGTTGGATTCTATCAAGATTAATCTTCAGCTTTCTGAGAGTCAAAAGTGGACAAATGTTTGCACTCGACCCATTGTCTATTAAAACCCGAGCGACCACTGATTCCTCACTTTTGACGGTTAGATAGAGTGCCTTGTTATGTTCAGTCCCTTCAACAGGCAATTCATTGTCAGAGAATTTTATCTTGTTCGACTCAAAAATCTTGTTGGTAATCTTCTCAATATGGCAGACTGAGATCTTTTCGGGGACATGTGCCCCATTTAATATATTCAACAATGCCTTTCTGTGTTCCTCTGAGTGAATTAACAATGAAAGCAATGAGATTTGTGCATGCGTCTTTCTTAGCTGTTCTACTATCGAGTAGTCTTGAGATTTTATCTTCTTCAGAAATTCTTATGCTTCTTCTTAGAGACCGGCTTCTTCACATGACTCCCCTTTACCACCTTCATTTTTCTTAACTCTTCCGGGGCAAAGCACCGCCCAGAACGAGTGTGTCTGTGTGTCTCGTTGACCTCTCCTATAACTTCTTTTCCCTTGTAACTACTGCAACCTTGTTGTGATTCCAAGGTATGGCTTTAGTATCAACCACTGGCATTTGCACCACTGGCTTTATAATCATCGGTTCCATGCATGCTCCTTTTACTGTCAATAATAACTTAACCCCTGGCACCATAATTTTCAAAGTTTCAACCACTGGCGGCTTTTTCACTGCTACTTCAGCTGTTGCTTTCTCTTTCTCTACTTTGCTATTGCCTTTTATCATCATAACTGATTGGGACGGCTTCCTGCTACTCTTTTCTTGTTCTAACTCTATCATGTGTGTCTCATGATGAGTCGGCAATGGATTCTGAGTAATGTTTGGAGTCTCTGGAGCCTGTACCTCAATCCTACGACTGTCAAAAGCTCATGTATAGCAGTTTTCAAGTGCCAACACTTTTCAGTATCGTGCCCCGGTGCCCCGGAGCAGTATTCACAGTTGACTGACTGGTCAATGTTTCTGGGAGGTGGGTTTGGCAATTTTGGTTCAATCGGATATGGCATCCCCAATTATTTCAGACGATGATAGAGACTGGTGTAAGACTCCCCCAATGGGGTGAATGTTTTCTTCATTTGGGCTCTGTTTCTCATCTCTGGATCAGGTCGGAAGTTGGGTATATTTGGGTTCTTGTAGGCTCTGGAAGGAGGGTAGGTGTTCTGTGTATGATAGACATTTTGTGGGACCTGGGCTCGCCATATATGAGGGGGTGATGGGTAAGGTTGGGCTTGTGGAATGAGGTAGTGTGGAATAGTGGGTGGATAATATGGTGGAGGTGGGTTGTAAGGTGCTGGCAGGTATGGTTGGTATGGGCGAGGTGGGTGATGGTATATGCTTTGGCTATGAGTCCATGGTTTACTTTCCACAACCGAAACCTCTTCCTTTTTCTTCTTTCCAATAGATTCCCCGTTCCCTGTCTGTATAGCCTGATTCGTGGCCTTGATAGCAGAAAAGCTCATGATTTTGTTGGTTTTCAACCCATCTTCTACAAAACTCCCCATTTTCACTATTTCATTGAAATTCTTACCAATAGCCGACACCAAATGGCCGTAGTAAGTAGGCTCTAAGGCCTGCAGAAAACAATCTACCATTTCGGTCTCCTACATAGGCGGATCCACTCGTGTCGCTTGTTCTCTCCATCTATTTCACCGGGCTTCTTCTCCATCTTGGAAAGCGACAAACCTATCCGGTATTATCTCTAAGTTGTACTGGAAGTGGTTGGCAAATAATTGCGCTATATCGTCCCACATGAACCATCTAGTGTGATCCTGACGTGTATACTACTCCAACGCAGAACCACTCAAACTCTAGCCAAAGTACGCCATCAAAAGTTCATCTCTCCCTCCCGCGCCACGCATCTTGCTGCAATATCCCCTGAGATGGGCTACAGGATCCCCATGCCCATCGTACATGTTGAACTTAGGCAATTTGAACCCAACCGGGAGCTACACCTCTAGGAACAGACACAAATATTTGTATACTACGCTCACTTGGCCTCCTAGCCCTTGTATGTTATGGAAAGACTGTTCTAAACTCCTCATCTTCCTGGCCATTTCCTCCTGTTCCAAGTTCTTGACGGGCTTTTCTTCAGTTGTCTCCATCAGTGGGGTATAAGATTCATACTGCCTAAATGTCGGCTCCGGCGGATAATAATGAGTATCTTGCACATGGAACACTGGTTCACTTGATGACTTATGCAGAGCAACGGGTGGAGGTGCTACATATACCGGGGCAACTTGTGGTGGCTGGGGTGGAATCTGTTTGGATAGTGGTGGTGTTGCCTGAGAAGTGGAGGCATAATAGTGGTGGTAATCTGGATACGTGGATGATGAGTTCATGGTGGGTGGCTCGGGATTAGGATTGACAGAAGGGACATATGCTGGGTTAGCGGGATATGCGGGTAAGGGTTGACCCCTGGACCAAGCTTGGTACATCTCAGACATCTGCTGCTTGTTCATTTCCTCCTTCATCCATGCTACATCCACGACCTCCTCTTCTTGCACAGGGTCCATGATAGTCGGTTCAATTTCTTGAGACACATCCTTTGTCATGGTCTTAGATCGTGTGTTGTAATGATGATTTGCCAGAATACCAGTTGCCAGCTGAAATCTGATTCCGCATAAACAACAACACTTGTTAATAGTTAGTACATAAAAGGATAAGATGCAACGATTGGAAAAATCACAACTTTTGCCTTTGATCGTCATGCATCATCCCGGCATTTATTCCATTTCGAACCAACATCAATCTTTTTTCTTTATTTTTCTCTCTTTTTTTTCTTTTTTTTCTTTCCTTTTTTTCTAATTTTTTTTCTTTTTTCTTTTCTTTCTTTGTTCTCTTTTCTATTTCCTTCTTCTTTTCTTTATTGATTTTCGTTCCTATTTATTTTCTTATCATACAAACAATTGATATAAAGTGAAAAAGGATTAGCAACAACTTTTGATTTTTCATTGATATTCAAAAACATTGATTTACAAGATGGTGTTGTGCTACTAATGCATAAAGAAATACAAATACAAAATGCATTCCCTATGAATACATTAATGCTCCTAGTGCCCGCGAGACGTCGTTCGGTCTTGCCGCGGGCCTATATGCTAATCCACTTTGGAGCCTATCTAGGTCGGACATGACTTGCTTTACAAAGAATTTCACAGCTAATACAAATGTTGTTCGGGACATGTCTTCACCCAGTTGTCACTTTCGGGTAATGTACTGAGCAATATGAACAATTCTCTCTCGAACGACCCCTTTCCCTTGAAGTAACCGGCTAATCTGTTCGGCACGAGCATTTAAGGTGTGCTGGTTCTCCTTCTGCAGTTGATGTATCTCGAACTCTAACCGAGCCATAGTCGTGTAACAATGCTCTCTTTCTTCTTCAAAATTTTTGATGATCTTGTTACTCTTGAGAGTGGCTGTGATGATTTTCTTTCTCAGACGATCTACCTCAACCTCATGTTTGTCCCGTAGTTGCTGAACCAAACTGGTTCTTTCCTCGGCGTCTTTGGTCAGTTGCTTCCGAACCCTGACTAACTCCTTTTCTACTTTGTCCAAATTGAAGCTGTAGTCATTCACTTTGCGCCGAAGATTTTCAATTAATTTCTCGTCTCGGGCTAAGCGAACAGGGGTCTCGGATGTAATTTTCATTTTAGCAACTGATAATAGGTGAATTTGACTATATTTATGCCCTAAATAATCACGCTTTATTAATGTTTTAATATTTTTTATGATGACAAAATGCTTTTATTAGTGTTCTTAGTGTGTTATAGGTACACATGAGCTAATGAAGACTAAAAGAGCAAGTTTTGTAGTCAAAAGATGGTGAAAAAAGCCAAAGTGTGGTACAAGTCAAGAACTTATGTTGAAAATAGCCGGGAAGGTGTGATTCCGAGCTATATGGATGTTATGGAATGTATTTAAGTGATTTGGAGCTTTGAAGTCTGAGTAAAAGCTCAAGGAATTAAGCCGGGATCGAGTTCGGGGGTCAAATTTGATAGTGTAAGTACAAGCGAAGAATGGATGAGGCATATTGCGCACTGTCTATTAAATTGGACATAACGTTTCACTCAGAACTCCAGTTTGGCTTCATAATATATAGTTGGAATGCTAACTCAAAGGGCTACAACTGTCATGTTTTGAAGTTTTTCAAATTCGCAAGGGACCAGGTTGAAAAATTGCGTTTAATTCGCGACCGCGGATGAACTGCGGAAAAACAGGCTCTCTGAAGTTTACTGTTTGCGCTCCGTCCGCGGCCGCGAACGAACCACGGAAGGCTCCGCAGAAGCAATCCCAATTGGATTCAAACTTAGTTTTTTAAGCCCTAAAACCTCTATATAAACTCCTAGTTTGCCCAGTAGAGGCATGTTGTCTTTATTTCATTACTTTTGCAAGATTTTTAGTAAGAGAGATTCCTCTCAAACTCTTTCTTTTATTTATATCAATTATTTCTTTATGATTTCAATTATTATTCTTGTTTCTTCAAGCATGAGTAGCTAATTCCTTTTCTAAGGTTTTTATGGAATCTATTGGGTGATGAACTTATCGTTTATGTGATTATAAATTGTGACTTAGATTTCTATTTGTTCAACTTCATTCTTGTTGTAGTTAATTGGTAGAGCTCCCAATTAGCGGTGCCTATTTAGTGTGCATAACTTGGAAAATAGTGCATATTTAGGTATATTGTTGAACAACACCACACCTAGGTTGTTGGAGGAATCTATAACTTTAGGCGTAAAGACGAGGTTAGGAATAACGAAGTCTTGGGTGCAATCTTAAGTGAACTATTCAAATTAAAGCTAGCTAGGGTAGCTCGGGAGAGTGCACTAGTAAATTATTGTAATTGCTCGGGAAAGGGTTACGATACACATAGCGTTCATGATTGATAGAATATATTAACAATTTGTATGAGCATAAGATAAGGGATTCCATCAATAGGGGAAATCAATACCTTAGTCCTTCTCATAATATTCTTTTTACTCTACATTCAATTCTTTCTTTTAAGCATTCTTCATTATTGCAAAATTAGATATTAGAAAATCACACAAATATATATTCAAAGTTTGGTAACTTGATTCGGAAGTACTTTTGGGGTTGTGATAGTTACAATTGGTAGGTTAATTCTCTGTGGGATTGATCTTGGACTTATTACACCAAGTTATATTGACTACGACCGTTGCTTGGACGTGAATCAATTTTGGCGCCGTTGCCGGGGAATTAACGGAATTATCAATTGCCATTGCCAGAACTTCAAGATTCTTGTGTATTCAGGTTCTTTCTACACTCTACATTGAATATTTTGACGTTTGTTGATTTGGGTATTCGGGTGCATGCCTAGAAAATCTGCAAGGACTGGAGAACTAATTGAAGGACTCTCAGACCCCGAGCAAACCTTCCGGGCACGTAACAAAGACATCAAACAAATTCAACAATCTCAACAACCAATCAAACTAGACTTCCACATGGGTGACATAGACGATCAAAAGTAGCAAGCCGGGATAAATATGCAAGAGGCACAGGAGGCACAGGAAGGGGCATTGTTCGACTGGGCATAACCCACAGCGGATAATTTGGCAACTGCCATCGTTGTGCCAACAATTCAAGCTGAGTCTTTCCAGATTACCAACAATATGCTTCACTTGTTGCAAAACAAGGGATTATTCTCTGGGTCTCAGGTTGAAGATCCACAGCAGCACCTCAAGAACTTTCTATCAATATGCAAAACACAAAGACAACCGAATGTAACTCCGCAAGCTATCAGATTATTACTCTTTCCGTTCTCAGTCACAGGTGCATCACAGATATGGCTAAACTCACTCCCTATAAACTCCATTGCCACTTGGGATGAGTTAGTCAAACAATTCCACAACAAGTTTCATCCACCTAACAAGACAACTCAACAAATTGATGAGATCGTGAGCTTCAAACAGAAACCAATGGAAACATTACATGAAACTTGGGGCAGATTCAAGGGTATGCTTGTTATGTGTCCTCATCATGGGATTCCTGAGCAGATGTTGGGCCAAAGATTCTACATGGGGCTTTCAGACAGCATGAAGAACATTGTAGATGCTTCAGCAGGTGGGGCTTTTCTGAGCAAGACTTGGAGAGAGGGCCAAAATTTGCTAGACAAGATGGCCCAAAATTCCGGGTGGACGTCCAGGAATGCTCCTATCACACCAGTGGTACACACTGTACCCCTGTATCCATCCAACATTCTGGAGGAGAACATGGAAACTCTATTGACACAAATGAGCATCCTAACAAATAAGGTGGAAGAATCAGGAGTCAAGCAACAGGTTCACATTGTAGATACTACCAATGGTGGTTTATGCACATCATGCATTAGCCAACCCATAGGTAATCCATGGGCTGCAGACCAAGAACATCATCATCAGCATGAGGATATGAACTATGTGGCTAACTATGGAGGGCAGCGACAAGGTAATCAAAATTGGGGCCAACAGGCTCCAATGCAGTACAGACCTCCCCAGCCACAATTTAATGCAGCAGGTATGAGGCCACCACACAACATGGCTCCATATCCTAGACCTCGGAATTTCGGCAATCAGCAGCAGGGATATCATCCACCCCCACCACCACATGGGGGCAGGCATGATGATGGGTTTGCAAGGTTGGAAGCTATGATGCAGTAGGTAATTGGGTCAAACGCCAAAACAAATGAGAGGATAGATGCACATGATGCCGCCATCAAGAATATTGAAGTACAGGTGGGTCAGATTGCTATGTCTCTCAACAATCGTCCTCAAGGGACATTGCCTGCAGATACACAAACAAACCCAAAGGACCAAATCCCAAAGCAGATGATGGCAGTGACTCTGAGAAGCGGTAGAGATCTTGATGCTGAGAATGAAAGTGAGAAAATCGACAGACAGGCTGAGACACCTACTCCATTGCCCATTGAACTGGATGAGTCCACAGGGTTGACAAAAGTTATAGTCCGGCCAGTTGCTGAAAATAAAGAAGCAAAGCAGGGAACGGAGAAAGTAGCTGAACAGGTAGAGCAGCAGATTGAAGAAAAAGTGATAGAAAAAAAAAAGCCCCAAGTCACTAGGAAGAAGAGGCCTCCACCACCATTCCCCTAAAGGTTGGCCAAACTCCAGAAAGAGGAGCAATACAAAAATTCTTTGAAATGCTCAAGCAGATCCAGGTAAACATTCCCTTAATTGAAGCTTTAAAAGAAATGCCTGGTTATGCTAAGATGATGAAGGATTTGATGTCGCGGAAATTTGATTTCCAAGACTTGGCCACCGTAACACTTACCCAAACTTGTAGTGCAGTGGTCTCTAGACCCATTGTTGAGAAGCTATCCGACCTAGGTAGCTTCACCATTCCATGCACTATAGGAAACTTTGCCTTTGCTAAGGCATTATGTGATTTGGGGGCAAGCATAAATCTTATGCCCTTGGTGATCTATAAGAGGTTGGGCATTGGGAGAGCCAGGCCTAATTCTATGTTATTACAGCTTGTTGACAGGATGGTTAAGCATCCATTTGGTATAGTGGATGATGTGCTCATTCAGGTGGGAAAGTTTGTGTTTCCCGTCGATTTTTTGATATTGCAAGGTGGACAAGGAAATTCCTATAATCCTAGGAAGACCATTCCTAGCCACCGGGAGAGCTCTAATTGATTGTGAAACTGGGGAACTCAAGATGAGGTTGAATGATGAGGAGATCATATTCAATGTGCAAAAATCCATGAGGCGCCCTAGTGAGTTCGCGAATTGCTCTCTTATTGATGCGGTTGATGTGATAGTGGAGACAGATGATGCAAAGTTGACCATTGAAGATCCACTTCAAGCATGCCTGATGAACTTGGAAGAGGTAAATGGTGAAAGTTTAGCAGAATGGGTACTATCTTTGGAAGGCAAGGGGTTTTGGGAGAGAGAGCTTGAATTCGAGCCTCTACACTTAGAGAAAAGAGAGACCCCTCCTGCAAAACCATCCATAGAAGAGCCACCAAAGCTGGAGCTTAAACCACTACCATCTCATCTCAGGTATGAATTTCTAGGCCCTAACTCCACTTTACCCGTTATTACTTCATCTGGTATGCTAGATGTGCAGGCTCAAAAGTTATTACAGGTACTCAAGGAATGTAAAGCTGCAAATGGTTGGACTATGGCAGACATAAAAGGGATCAGCCTTGCATACTGCATGCACAAGATTCTCCGGGAAGAGGGGCACAAACCTTCCAGGAAACGCAAAAGAAGGCTGAACCCAAATATGAAGGATAGGGTGAAAAAGAAAGTGATAAAGTGGCTAGACACGGGGTAGATCCTAGGTAAGTTTTCTCACCCTTCTGTGCTATACATGTATTATTATGCCATGAGGACATGACATGATTTTAAGTGTGGGGTGGGAGACTTATCTTGTATTGTATATTATATATAGTAGATGTAGCTGTAAATTATATTAGCTGGTTTGGCCCGATGATGGACACTTGGCGACGGGTTTCTTAAGGGTCCAAGTCGGAATAAAAAAATACAAAAAATCATAAAATTTTAAAAATCCAAAAATATGAGTAGAGGACTCTTCCCGATGACGGACTATTTAGGACAAGTACTCTTGAGGGAAGTAGTCCACGTAGGAATTTTTCTTTCTTTTATTTTCTTTTTATATGTAGTGTATCATCTCCCCCTTGGTTTTTCTTTTGACCACGGTTCTTTTCCAAGGGTTTTTATTTGAACCGTGTTAGGTAGATTTTTCTTTTCTTAGGATTAGAGGTAAAAGGGCAACATGTAACCCCGAATATGCACATTAGTAAAAGCATAAATTGAACTTGAGAATGTATCTTCTAAGCTTGACTGTAGAATCTCAATATGCCTTAAACTACACAATAATGCTTGCTTGAACATTGATAGGACTTTGTAGATGAACCAGATTCCAAATGAGTTGCATGCTATGTGTGTGTGAGGTTTTACTTACATTTTATGCTTTACATGATGCCTAGAACTTGCCCTGAGTGTTTGCAAAGCGAAATAGAAGTTGTTTGGTTGTAGAAAGGATAGAGGAATTTCTTTGTGTAACCCCATAACCCAATAGACATGAATTCACCCGTATATAATATCTTAGTTAACCCCTTTGATCTTAAAGCCTATTCTTTGATAACCCTTAAATGTTCATCAAATTATTATGTTGTTCTACTTTATCTCTTAAAAGGACTTGTATTTAATTGAATATGAAAAAGTCTAAGTGTGGGGTGAAGGGAAATTGAAAAAGGAAAATCAAGAATGAATGGTAGAAAATAGTGAACTGGCCAAAATAATGTAAATGTGTTGCAAAGCAATAAGAAAAAAAACAATTTTGAGAAAAAGAGCTAGATCAATGTATTTATGAAAATTAGAAAGGCCAGTTACACCAACAAAAGAAAAGTGGGGATTAAAAGTAAATAAAGGTGAAGGAATGTTTAGGGGAGACATAAGGAGAAAACAAAAAAAAAAGGGAAGTTGTGAAAAGGAAAAGAAAAGTGCTTAGGGAGGATAGTCACTATAACCAAAAGTATCCTACCCGTGCCATAGCCAACATTACAACCCTTAAAGAGCTCTTGATCTATGACTAAATAACTCGATTAGTGGAGTATTACACTAGGGGCAAGCCTATGGTGTGTCTTTATGCATATGAATGTTCTTTGTTAAGAGTGGGTGAATTTTCCGATATTTATAAGTTCCATGTTCTTCATTGTTTATGTGTGGGAACTTCTCTCAATAAATTTTGTGAGAGCATTTAACTCAAGAGGAAGAAGGTAAATTTGAAAGTTTTTGGTAATAAGTAGAGTAAGTAATAATGTGCTGGCATGAGAGTTTACGGTTAGGTAAGGATTGTGCATATCTTAGGTTAATCATGAAAAATTGCTTTTGTGACATAATTTGGGGGAGAAATAAATAAAATTGGCCTAAAGTGTGATTAAGGTTGCTCGAGGACGAGCAAAGGTTTAAGTGTGGGGTATTGATAGTAGATGAATTTGACTATATGTATGCCCTAAATAATCACGCTTTATTATTATTTTAATATTTTTTATGATGACAAAATGCTTTTATTAGTGTTCTTAGTGTGTTATATGTACACATGAGCTAATGAAGACTAAAAGAGCAAGTTTTTGAGTCAAAAGATGGTGAAAAAGGCCAAAGTGTGGAACAAGTCAAGAACTTATGTTGAAAATAGCCGGGAAGGTGTAATTCCGAGCTATATGGATGTTATGGAATGTATTTAAGTGATTTGGAGCTTTGAAGTCTGACTAAAAGCTCAAGGAATTAAGCCGAGATCGAGTTCGGGGGTCAAATTTGATAGTGTAAGTACAAGCGAAGAATGGATGAGGCATATTGCGCACTGTCCATTAAATGGGACATAAAGTTTCGCTATTAACTCCATTTTGGCTCCATAATATATGGTTGGAATGCTAACTCAAAGGGCTACAGCTTTCATGTTTTAAGGTTTTTCCAATTCGCAAGGTACCAGGGTGACAAATCGCGTTTAATTCGCGACCGCGGATGAACCGCGGAAAAACAGGCTCTCTGAAGTTTACTATTCGCGGTCCGTCCGCGGCCGCGAACGAACCGCGGAAGGCTCCGCAGAAGTAATCCCAATTGGATTCAAACTTTGTTTTTTAATCCCTAAAACATCTATATAAACTCCTAGTTTGCCCAATAGAGGCATGTTGTCTTTATTTCATTACTTTTACAAGATTTTTAGTAAGAGAGATTCCTCTCAAGCTCTTTCTTTTATTTATATCAATTATTTCTTTATGATTTCAATTATTATTCTTGTTTCTTCAAGCATGAGTAGCTAATTCCTTTTCTAAGGTTTTGATGGAATCTATTGGGTGATGAACTTATCATTTATGTGATTATAAATTGTGACTTAGATTTCTATTTGTTCAACTTCATTCTTGTTGTAGTTAATTGGTAGAGCTCCCAATTAGCGGTGCTTATTTAGTGTGCATAACTTGGAAAAGAGTGCATATTTAGGTATATTGTTGAAAAATACCACACCTAGGTTATTGGAGGAATCTATAACTTTAGGCGTAAAGACGGGATTAGGAATAACAAAGTCTTGGGTGCAATCTTAAGTGAACTATTCAAATTAAAGCTAGCTAGGGTAGCTCGGGAGAGTGCACTAGTCAATTATTGTAATTGCTCGGGAGAGGGTTATGATACACATAGCGTTCATGATTGATAGAATATATTAACAATTTGTATGAGCATAACGATAAGGGATTCCATCAATAGGTGAAATCAATACCTTAGTCCTTCTCATAATATTCTTTTTACTCTACATTCAATTCTTTATTTCAAGCATTCTTCATTATTGCAAAATTAGATATTAGAAAATCACACAAATACATATTCAAAGTTTGGGAACTTGATTCGGAAGTACTTTTGGGGTTGTGATAGTTGCAATTGTTAGGTTAATTCTCTGTGGGATCGATCTTGGACTTATTAGACCAAGTTATATTGACTACGACCGTTGCTTGGACGTAAATCAGCAACCTGAGCCTTCAGAATTTCATTCTCCTTTTCAGCTGCTTCTTCTCTCCTTCATCAGATACTACCTGTAAATCGCTCTCAAACTGGAGATCTCGCAACTACTTTTCTAGCAAGTTGATTTTGGCCTTATACTCGCTTTCTTTGGCCGCCCAATTTCTGTTTTCCTTAGACTGCTCCGCCAAATCTTGAAAGTGAGGTCTTTTTGATGATCTATCATGCTCAATACCCCGTTGATACCATGCAGCGTACCCTGATGATACTTGTTCCCGAGCTCTGTCTGACACTCGTTCCAAATCTGTCGGACCTTTGCTTCCGGGAATTGCCCGTCCGGACTAATCTCTATTACTTGCAAACTGAGGTCCCCGTCCTTTGGTATAACTTTACATTTTCCAAGCTGTCGTAGGACCCTGTATGAGGCATAAGGCTGGATACTTTTCAAACCCATGATCAAGAAGTGTGACCCTTTCGTCGGTATGTAAATCACCTCGTCGAGGGGCAACCATCCTTACGCCTAATCGATTTGGCTATCGATCAACAATCGTGGATATGAAATCCAATCCTTAACCCCCTCCGGCAACTTAACTTCATTTGTTCTTGTATAGAATTCTTCGAGGCACGTTCTTTTTGTCGGCCCATAGCTTGAGAACGAAGGATGATGGCGTAGATGTTCTATCAACCAGATTTGCAGAATCAAGTTACATCCCTTAAAGAAGTTGCACCCTGCTTTACATGTAGTCAGGGCACGGTATATGTCTACTATAATCATTGCCAAAGTACAATTATCTTGTACAACCAAAGTGCTGGCTACCCCGGTGACTTGTGTATCAATGTGCCCATCCTTTCTTGGAAATATAATAATCCCGAGAAACGCCACTAGGAAAGCAAATCATCGATGCTCCTCCCATTTTGCTTGGTTGGACTTGCTACAAAGCTTGTTCGTGGGGTCATTGAAACCCCTGACATGTCCATATCTATTGTAAATGAAGTTTAGGGAGCAAAACCCACTAGCCAAATCCTCGTTGTGGATGTTTTGAGCAATCTTCAAAGAGTCCAGGAAACGGTGCACCATTATTGCTCTGGGAGCCACCGGGTATTTCTCTTTTAAGGGGACCTCATTTTTTCCTATATAGTAAGAAATTACCTCGAGAGTGGGAATGAGTTCAAAGTCCGAAAATTATAGAACGTTGTGCGCAGGATCCCAGCATGTGACAAGTGCTCGGATTATATTGCCTCGGGGAATTATGTCCATTAGTCCCGTAAGATCCTTTAGATAGCATTTGATCCAATTCTGTCCTTCCTATCCCATGTCGTTCCTCCATAGTCTTAGCTCCAAAGGGATTCTATTCATTAGCGTGAAGGGTTCATTCTGTATCGTGCTCATCCTGCACATTTGTTAAGGCGATTTTTATTTAGAAAAAGAAAATATATTTTTCAAAGCAAATTTTAATTTTTTTTGTTTTGAAAAGGGAAAAACATGACTTTCGAAGTGGCCATTTTTGCCAAAATAGCCTTCCGGAGTGTCACGACCCGGATTTTACCCCAATATCGGGATCGTGATGGCGCCTACTCGTGGTAGCTAGGCAAGCCACTGTATTCATACTATCCTGTTTTTAACACAATTTTAATTAAATAAACGCGGAATACTTTATCGAAATGGAAATAACAAATCACAAGGTAAAAATCATACTGAAATCCTCTACCCAAGACGTGGAGTCACCAACTCACAAACTACTATGGAATACTACACATAAAAGTCCGAAGGAAATATAACATAATTCTGTTAGTCTCGGAACAATGAGACTACAGCTATTAACATAAATAAAGAAAGAGACGCCGGGCCTGCGGACGTCTGCAAGCTACCTCGGTCTCAAATGTGATCAACTCCCACGCAATCTATTTACTGCTGCTGCTGCTCCTGATCGTAACCTAGACCTGTGCAAAAACGCACAGAAGTGTAGTATCAGCACAACCGACCCCATGTGCTGGTAAGTGCCTGGCCTATCCCGGCGAAGTAGTGACAAGCCTAGGACCAGACACCCACATAACCTGTACAATTCAATATATATATATGTGTACCACAAAATAACAAGAAATAATCAAGTATTAACACAATAAGGAATATCTTAAAGAATTCAACAATTAACCACAGTTAATAATTTCACAAGGAAAAACAAAGTGTAATGTAAACACAAGTAATATCAATTGAAGAAATAGCAGAGACAGTTGCACGGCATCACCCTTCGTGCTTTTACTCTCATCCTCACCAAATAAGCAAATAAAGTACACGGCATCACCCTTCGTGCTTTTACTCTCATCCTCACATCCATGGTACGGCATGATCCTTCGTACATGGTTCAATAATAGGGCACGGCATGATCCTTCGTGCATAAATAAATAAATAAACATGGCACGGCATCACCCTTCGTGCATTATCACTCTTCCTCACCCAAATAACAATCAAATAAGTTCACAAGGAAAACAAGGTATAATGGAAACACAAGTAATATCAAGTCAAGAAATGGCAAACAATTGCACGGCATCACCCAAATAAAATATAATGGAAAAACAAGTAATATCAAGTCAAGGAATAGCAAACAATTGCACGGCATCACCCTTCGTGCTTTTACTCTCATCCTCACCAAATAAACAAATAAAGTACACGGCATCACCCTTCGTGCTTTTACTCTCATCCTCACATCCATAGTACGGCATGATCCTTCGTACATGGTTCAATAACAGGACACGGCATGATCCTTCGTGCATAATCAATAAATAAACATGGCACGGCATTAACCTTCGTGCATAAATAAATAAACATGGCACGGCATCACCCTTCGTGCATTATCACTCTTCCTCACCCAAATAACAATCACGGTTAAGGGCAGAGAAAGAAACAACAATTCATAAATCGTCCCATCAAGGGCAATCAATAATTATCTTCACAACAAATCCCAACAAGGGAGAACAATAACAATTCACCTGTAATATATCTCAAAATATCATTTTCCAACGACTCACGGTCATACTAGACGCCAGAGTGTATGGATGCTCGTCACCACAGCCCATACACCGCACTCGATCACATAACACATAACACATAATCCTATTCCCTCAAGCTAGGATAGAACAAACACTTACCTCAAATGCTTATGAACAATTCACTCCGTGGAAATGTCTTTTCTTTCAATTTGGCTCCAATCCAACCGTATCTATACACAATTGATTTAATATCATCAATTCTACTCAACAAACTAATTCTTAATACCAAATACCACTTTTACAACATTCTGCCATGAATAGTAAATTTCAACCCCGGGCCCACATGGTCGGAATTCGGGGTTAGGACCAAAATCCGGTTACCCATCCCCCACGAGTTCATGTATATAATTTGTTTCAAAATCGGACCTCAATTCGAGGTCCAATTCCCCAATTTATGAAAACCCCTATTTTCTAACAAAAACAAGAATTTTACCATGAAAACATTTGATTTCTAATGAAAAACATGTTTAATGATGTTAGGAATTGAAAGAATTAAGTAAAAAGTGACTTACAATCGATTTGATGAAGAAGAAATCCTTGAAGAATCGCAAATGGGTGTTTTGGTTTTGTAAAAATGTGAAGAAATGATTGAAATCCGTGTTTTTCAGGTCTCTGTGTTCGCATTTGCGAACATGGGTTCGCAATTGCGAACCCCGACCAATTTCCGGAGTTTGAAAAATAAGCTAAGGGTGGGAAGTTCGCATTTGCGAACATTTCTTCGCATTTGCGAAGCCAAGGCAAAATTGGGAAGTTCGCATTTGCGAACTATTGTTCGCAATTGCGAACACAGGCTAAATATGGGGAGGTTCGCATTTGCGAACTATTGTTCGCATTTGTGAACCCAGGCGGAATAGTGGCCAGTTCGCATTTGCGAACTATAGCTCGCATTTGCGAACACAGGCATAGAAGGGTCAAGTTCGCATTTGCGAACTATTGTTCGCATTTGCGAACACAGACACAATAGGGGGAGTTCGCATTTGCGAACTATTGTTCGCATTTGCGAACTCTGCAGAATAGTGGGGAGTTCGCATTTGCGAACTATTGTTCGCATTTGCGAACTCTGCAGACCAGTTGCAGACAACAACTTCTAACATGAAAAATTGATCTCGTGGCCTATCCAAAGTTCACCCGAGCCCTCGGGGCTCCAAACCAAATATGCACATAACCTCAAAAACACATTATGAACTTGTTCGTGCGATCACGTCGCCAATATCACCTCGTTTTCATCAAATCAAGCCTCAAATGCATGATTTTCATACCTTTAGTTTTCAAAACTTTCAAACTTGGGACTCAAGGTCCAAAACATCTCAAACGACATCCAAATGTCACCAAACTTTACAGAAATCACATATATAATATTTAAGACTTGTACCGGGCGTCGGAACCAAAATACGAGCCCGATACCAAGGTCAATTAATTTATTTCCTTTAATAATTGCATCAAAAACAATTTCACATAAAAATTCATAACTCGGGCTCTAGGCCTCGGAATTCGACTCCGGACGCATGTCCAAGTCCCATATTTTCCTACGGACCTCTCGGGACCATCAAATCTCGGGTCCGGATCCGTTTACCAAAAATGTTGACCGAAGTCAACCATATCAATATTAATATCATTTTTATCCAAATTTCTCATAGAATTCATATTTTCTATCATAAAATCTTTCCGGCTACATGCTCGGATCGTGCACGTAAATCGAGGCAACATAGAATGAGGTTTTCAAGGCCTCAGAAGCTCGAAATGATTAATTAAATAAGTGATGACCCTTTGGGTCGTCACAATCTCCACCTCTAAACATTCGGCTATTTCCAAAAATAGCGATCACCTCGATTATTTGAAACAAAAATATTTTTGGTCTTTTTTAAAAAGGGGTGGTTGGACCCGTTCAAGGGTTTCCTACGTATCCCGCCTCATGTCGAGAATCAAACCTGCGTAGTTCGGTCAGATTAATTGACCAATTATTTCAATAACAACAAAGCCATTTTTTCCAAATTTTCAGATTTTCCGACAGCTCTTTTATCACTAATTATTATCTCTCTCTTTTATTTTTCATTTTTTGAACATTCTTTTTCTACTCTCGGGAATTTTGCCGGTCCGTATAACGATCAAGGACAACTAAAATGCAACACATAGTATGCTCGATCATTAATTACCAGGTCACCTGTCTTAGACGGACCCAACCCCTGTGTTGAGTCCCCTAGTCAGTTATGATGGAAATAATCGTCCTAGACCTATGTTCAATACCTTCTGGTTTCATATGGTGCTAGACCGTGTACCCGAGCGGACAACTCGAATTTAGGAGTGGGCTACGTACCGGTGACCCGCAGAGTCAATAAACTTTGTAACTTATCCGGCCTCTGTTTCTTAATTTAGGGGCGACTTAACAGAAAGGGGAATCTCAACCATTAAGCACATCCCCGGGGGTGAAGAAGAGAAGGGTTTTCAGCACAATTTATATACAATCCATATAATATCAAAGTGGAAAAACACATAGCATGTTGTTCAAAGCATATAACAAAGTCAAATAATATCAAGGACGGTGATTCTAATGAGCTCGAATTCTTAAACCCTGAAACCGAAGTTCTGGGTTGGAGATTCCCCAGCAGAGTTGCCAGAGCTATCACACCTCCCTTTTTACTACTTAATTTTAGTACTGATCCATTTGAAAAGATACGTTGGGTATACCTCAAGGTTCAAGTACCCGAGAAGGATATAATAACAAGGAGGAAGGGGTTTTTCCACATAAAGGACAATCGATCTGGGATTTTTGTTTAATTGTTAGAGTCGCCACTTGGGAAGATAATGGTGTCCCAAGTCACCGGTTAATCCCGAATTCGAGGAAATTGACTCTGTTATTACAGTCCGCGAAACAGAAACCTGGATAAGGAATTCTGTTAAACCGGGAGAAGGTGTTAGGCACTCCCGGATTCCGTGGTTTTAGCACGGTCGCTCAACCGTCGTTCTCAATCTTATTTGACTTGTTATAAACTTTTAGCAATATGTATGTGTTTTCAACTCTGATATTTTAAGAATTGCGATGTTCCGAAAATGTATTTCGAGTCACACCGCAACCAGTACGCCTGTGACTTTTAATACATTTCGGCTTCGCCGGGATTTGAGATTTGAGTCGCACCAAGTGCACACTCATATTTAAGGAAAGTATATTAATTCATGCCTAAATAACGTCTAACGGCTTTTAAATCTTTTGGGAGAAGCTATGGAATTCGCTATTAGCTTTCCCGAATCTATTCGTAGATATTACTTCATTACTAAGGGGGCCTCACTGTTTTGGTATCGTGTGAGGCTCACCCCGATTAAATTTTATGGTCCACACCTATTGTATCACTATGTTTTTCTATTCTTGTTCTTCCCTTAGTTATTTACAATCAACTATAATTTCAAAATCGAATCCAGGCCATTGTTATTTCTATTGTTATTGAGCTTGGATTTCTGAAGTAACACTTAGTAAAACACCATAGATGTCTAGGTCTTAATAACCCAGACCGGACTTGGGCCTTTAGTCAGTGGCCCAATGAACTTTCGAAGACAGTCCAGACCTAGGTCGTATATCAGGCCCAGACCAGGTTGAAACAATAATAATGAGAATGAATAACTTATAACAAAGACAAACATCTGGACTTAATAAATGAATTCAAATTGCATTTTTATTATCAAAGGAGAAAATCTATACAAGTAATCGATGTTAATTCTTAATTATAACTATCTAATGTACATGATAATCAAATCAATAACTGTTTTTTTGCTTTATTTTCTAATAGCGAATTTACACTAATAATCAAGTTACCTATTAACTAAGAGATTAAGAAATGGTTTAACTATGCAAAAATATGATTAACTAAATTGTTCAATTACTTACCTACAATATTCAGATTATCTAAAGTTAAAATGTGTTATTCACAGACGCACAGTGATACTACTGGTTTTACTACAAATTTAGCTTGTTTGATATCACAAAGCCGGTTTCAACTGAGTTATTACTTTATTTAGTTGTTTCCCCTTTTTTGAACTTGTCCATATCCAGATATCGATCTACAGATCTAACTAACTATGAGAGCATGATTGATATTACTACTGTGAGCATTGTAGTTATCGATTCATATTAAAGTCATTTAGCTTTGTTTTATGAGTTTACATATTTAACTAAGCGATTCGACTACTATGATTATTCTACTGCTACTAGTCACTATCTATTACATTGTTTCCATCCAAACTTTCATTTATACATGCAATACTACACTAACAAATTACAAATCTAAGCTAATGCTAGACAGCTAATTAGAAAACAAAAATAGAATGCAGAGGACAATCATAGATTTAAACTTGAACTTCATTTCACCAAGCTTCAATGTTACATAGCTGCGATCAAAGCGTGTACCTGATTTAGCAGGATAGATCGATGAGTTCTAAGGGGAAATGGAAATAGGCAGAGCAACAGACTCGACATGCAAATGAAATAGTGTAGAATTGAGTTCCAAATGAGCAAAATAACACATCAATCAACAGTAGAAAACCCAGCAGAAACGAGCAAAAATTCCAAAACAAACTCCAAATATGAACTTCAACTCAAAAAACCAGGGAGCTATTAGCTATTCTAGTGTGTGATTCTCTAAAAATCAAGTTTATTATACTCTATATTTTGTCTCTGAATTTTTCTATTGAAAGCCCAGCCGTTAATCAATCTTAGAAAGTGGGTATTTATAGGTGAAGATAGGTGAAATTTTTTGGGGGGAAAAGATAGGGAATAATCCCATTTCCCTCCCCTCTTAATTTACCAAATCTACACTTTTCACCCTAAATCTGTTACAAGATCCCTTCCAGCATGTGCTGGAAGGTTCTTTTTTATTCTATTTTGGGGCTTTTACTAAGGTACCCCTACTTGTTATTGTTTTTACTATTTTACCTTTTCATTGAGACCATTATGCCCTTAAATCTCTGCAGAATTGCAGAAATCAGGAGCACAAATGTCTCCTATATCCATATATGCTCTATTTAATCTACCAATTTGCCATTTCAAGTTCCTTATATGCCCTTAAGGGCATTGCTGAATTACCCGACCTACCTAGGTCAAGTTTTCAGGGTTTTAACTCTTATTTAACTAATGGCCAGTCTTTGTATTAGTATTTAAGGACTGGCCACATTTGACTTAAGAACTTATTTAAATTTTAACCACTTTATTTTATTTTCTGTTAATTAAACTAAATTGCAGGACTAGCCTGCTTTATTGTCCTATTAAACTATTTAAAACTTGGCCAATCCCAAAGTTGGACTTGGGTTTGACATTTCAAGGCCCATTACTGAATACAGTCCTGGCAAAGACCTTTGCAGGTCTAGCCACCTATGATCATGGCTTAATTAGGGCCTTGGTAAGTCTAAACTTTCAGACTTAAACCAATTATTACACAACTAGCCTACTTAAATGTTGGCCAGTGTGTGAGAGACCTAACAGAGTAGGTCAATTGCAAAATTGACCACTCTTATTTAATTTGTAACCTATTTTTTGTGATTTTCAATTTTAACCTATTCTAAAACACTTCATATATGTTTTCAAAGTTAACCACTTATGAGTCTTAATACTATTGCAGCTATAACCAATTCACCTAAGCAATGATAGGCATTAACAGTGTTCATGTTAACACAAAGCTATTACAAACATAGCCATTTTCAACAAATAATTGCACACATAGCCAATGAAATCAAATTTGTTCATCAATTAATCGGAACTCAGAGAGAAGGTTGAGTATTGTTGAATCTCAATCAATTAGACTTACAAATTTAATTTTTCATAACAAAGTGTCAATTATCATTAAGCAAGCTTAGTTAAAAACTTCTTTATGCTAAATAAATCACTGAAAAACCCAAATCATACTTAAGATGTTCATTGCATAAACACATAAGTACAAAACCCATAAAGCAGTAAAGGAAGAAGACATGGTCTACACAGATCAAAGAACAACCAAACTAACACAAATATTGTTCTAACAGAGTAGACATGGGGAAATAGAACAAACATCAAAGTTCTTAATCTAACCATACGAGTGATAAGAATGAGAGATATGAAGTAAAGATGATAAGAATCAACTAAACAAGATTTTCCAAAGACCAAACCCTAATCTAAAACATGCAAGGAATATATAAAGAAGAAGAACATATCCTTTAAACAGAAAAACATGGAGAACAAACAGAGAAAATCCCTAATCTAAAACATGCAGTCTAATAACACAAGAAACAACATTCGAAGATAAACAAAAATAAAGAAGAACAGATCTTTAAACAGGAAAACATGGAGAACAAACAAGAACTTTCCAAAGACTAAAAACCCTAGTTTATTCGACTATCTTTATCAGGAGAAGCATGTTAAACACACAGAAGAAATAACAAGAAACAAAACAAAACAAGAAGAAAAATAATAAAGAAAGCAAACAAAGAGGGGTGGGAAACTTAGCTCGCAGGGCCTGTCCCCTGAGCTTCCTATTTCCTTTTTTCTTTTTCTTCTTTTCTTTTCCAGTTTTCTTTTCTTTTTTCTTTCTTTATTTTCTTTTCTGATTTTCTAGTCAGACTTCAAGATGAAGTCTTTGTGGTTTTCTGGTTAGAGAGGGGTATTCAGAAAGGGGAAAGGTAGGATTTTTTGGGTGGTGGTTTGTTTGAGTCGCCGGAGTTAGGGTTCCGACGACTTTCTTTCAAATATTCGAGGAGATGGAGAAAGATTCGAGGGAAACTAGGTGTAAGGGGTGATAGATCAGGTCAAAAGGGTTTTATGGTATTAAGCTAGGATGGGTTCTCATTGTTTGGGTCACCGGAGATGAACTCCGATGATCAGAGTTTCAAGAAAGGGAGGGGTTTCAGGGGTTCTTTAGGTTTTGGGGTGGTTTGTAGTGAGGAAGAAGATGAGAGAAGAAGAGGAAGAAAGGGCTGGCCGGAGATCGACATGGGAGGCGGCAGTCTCCATGGCCGATTGATGTTGCGGAGGCGAAGAAGAAAGGGAGAGAATAGGCGGCTACGGTTTGGGGGTAATGAGGAATGGCCGGTCTCAACAGAGACCAAGGCCTTATATACTTGAGGACATTGAGGAGATCTTGGCCGTTGGATCATTGATGATCAACGGTCAAGATTGACCATCACCCAAACGACGACGTTTTGTTTCAAATGAGACCAATGCCCTCTTCCGTTAGATCATATGCTTGGACAGCTGAGATCAAATCTCAGAAATTAACTAACTACTTAATATTCCCATAATTTTCTCAGTCGTTGGATTTGTCAAATGGACGGCTGAGATTAACCTTACCCAATGTTGGACCGACTCTCTTTGGGCCAAACATTTTGGGCCATTACTTCAAAACCAAATTGGCCCAATGCTATTGTATATTTTGTTTTTTGTATTTTTGGTATTTTAATTATTTTGTGATAATTTCTTTTGTATTTTCCTTTTTCCTTTTTTTGTGTTATCTCAATTACTTAATTTCCTACCTTCACTATTTTTTGATATTTTTTGGCAATTTTCTACTATTTTTCTATAATTTCCGCTATTAATGCTCTTTTTTGTTGATTTTCTTCTTAAAACTAATTAATTCAAAAAATGCAAGTATTTCTCCTTTTTTTTCTAATTTTTCTAATTATTCAAACACACAAAATGTATCTAATTTCAAACAATACATGCAATTGCACTCAAAAATATTATTTTATTTTTTTAATTTTGGAATTTTATTGCTTAGTGCAAAAATCACGTGCTCACACCAGGAATTAATATCCTTGTCATACCGTTTCAGTTTATTAACAAGTTGTTCCATTTACCCAATTCCTTTCCGATTCATCTTTAATTTAATATTAGCCTTTACTGTAGCACCACAATACCTCAACTCATGTTACCACACGAGACTCGTACATAAGACCACACGGTCTTAAGACCCATAGGCCACTGAATACTCTCTCAATGTTTCCCAGATGTACCACATTCTACAATACTTTATTTTGAAGAACTTCCTGCGATTTTGAATTTGTTATCATCACCTACCAATACGGATACATAGAATCCCATCATTCACATGATATAACACAAGCCTTGATCTTTTCTAATGAAACCACCGTCTTTAGCCACATACACAATCTTAGGACACCTGACTGTTACAAGCAAAATCTTGAACACCGCAAAAACCATTCTCGGGTGTCATGCACCTTTATTCAGCTGTAGTTCAACTGTCTTATTGAACAGAACCACTCGTGACTTGTTTGAACTCTGGCATTGCAGAACATGATTACCTGCAGATACGATTAGCTATCTTTCTTTTCTATACACCGAACATTCTTTACCAACAGCAGTTCAAAACATCCTAGTATTTCTTCACATCTATGAAGCACCATAACCTTTGTCAGAATTTTCCCAACATACTTAAAGACAGAACCAACATAGCACACAATAGTGCAATCAGTTAATCAATAACTACCTCCCCAACTTGGCTCGGAGCCGTACATCAAAGCACTTTCAGCCACTCATAGCATTCTTACTCAAATGATGCCATAATGTTATAGTGACATTAAACTCAAGTCATTTACAAGCTTTGGCGGAGACTCGAATCATCAAAAATCGTAATTCTTTTGTACTTCTTGTATTCATTCACACACAACAGTTAAGCCCATTCCTTAGGTGAAAAAATCTTTTCTAAGTCTCAAATTTTTACAAAAATTTTGACAGAGTTTCCTTCGTAATTTGGCCTATCCACCTATCAGAGAATCACCAAAACCATCCTAACAATACATCGGCAATTGACAAGACATCGTAATGCACATAGCACAATAAATTTGATCTTTCTGAGTCTGAACTCATACTACCACATGTAATGCACTTTACCTTTCCACTAAGAGACATGAACATATTCACCATGCCCATAGCTAGGGGCTACCCAACGGATCACAGTAAGAGTCTACACCTAACAACTCATCCACTATCAAGCTGCCATTTTCACAATTTAGGATAATACTGGTCATATAAATTTCATAATACCAGCTCGTAAAATCAGCACTGTGGTGCTCAAGTCATAGACAAGATTTGGCCTCAAGTTCTCCGGACTAGCCCAACATGAACTCACGGAGATTATATCTCATCCCTCGATCGGGGAATCAAAAGCCATCAAGGCAATTATATTATTGAGCACTTAAATGCGCACACAGACATGTGGAAGGAATTTCAAGAATTATATCTCAAGCTGAATCAAGTACGCACGAGAAGAATTCCAACATTGTGAAGTGTTTCCTAAAAGGTTTGCAGCCTCCCGAGGATAAGCACAGGCGTCCCCGTACCGATCCACGAGACTCTACCAACCGGATCGCGACTCATGAGGCCTAGTAACCTATGCTCTGATACTAACTTGTCACGACCCCAAAACCCGATCGTGATGGTGCCCAGCACATTGCTAGGCCAGCCTGACCAATCAACTATAACTCAGAGCTATCAGCTCACACTTTACCCCTTTTAAAACATAAATAATAAGAATATAATGAAAACAATATCCAACGCATCGGGATTAGACATCCAAAAACCAGTATAAACCTCCCACTGAATCAGGAGTCATAAGTCATGAGCCTCTACGGGAATATAAAGCTGTGATAGTGTATACAACTGTGTGCAAGTGTAAATTAGACTAACAAAATAAAGAAAAAACTGGAGAGTCAGGTTGCAGATGCTGGCAGCTACCTCGACTGTCCAAGTAAAGCTCTCCGAGCAGATGTGGTCTCAGCTCTACTGTGATGTACCTGGATCTGCACACAAGGTGCAGGGAGTTGGGTATGAGTACGTCCAACTCAGCAGTAATAAAAGTAAATAATGCTAAGGAAGAGAAAACCACACAAAGCACTATCTCATGCTATATAATACAGAACCGTCTTTAAACTAAAATACACTATCATTTTATTCCTTTTCAGCATATGTGAGTAGATTACTTAGAGTTCTCTTTTTAACGTTTTTTCCTTTCATTATGACAGCTCAATACTTGGTACAACCTCAGACATTGCAAGTCTGCACTCAAATCTACCCCTTGGGCTTAACATTCCTTAACAATTTCCACTAGGGGATCTAGTCAATAAGGTAGATAATGTATGTATGCCAGTAATGTATGAGTGCTAAATGTTATGCCACATATTACAAGTAAACCAGTGTATGCCATGCAATGCATATGACACTGTGGCGTACAACCCGATCCATGCAAAGGCGTCCGCACTCACTATGGGGGTTCAGACTCCGGAGGGGCTCCTATAGCCCAAGCGCAATATCAATATCACTCCTACTGTGGCCTGCAGCCCACTCCATATACTACTACAGCATGCAGTCTAATCCATGCATGTATATGCATATGCTCACATATCACTCGAGGCTTGAAAGCCTCCTTACATAAATCGTCATGCCCTCACATATGGCCCTCGGCCCCAATCGGTCTAACGAATAATCAAGAAATCCCCTCGGGCAACAGTATCATATTAGCCCACAGCTAAAAATGTCATCAAGACCTTGTTCAAATTTTTCATAACCTTATGAAAATGCTGAGTAGCAAAATACCATTTAAAACCTTAAATTGAGATAAAAATATGCACAGTGTTATCAAGACAAGACAGTGATACCAATCTCTGAAGGATTTAGATAAACGGCACGAAGCCCAAAGCATGATAATCAGTCCAATTCATGATAATTATTATCTTTATTAGGGCGTCAATTCAATTTCAAGCAATTAGGTCAGGGGCGGATCTATGTGGAAGTTTTCGAGTGGTACGCCACCCGCAAGCTTCGGCAAAAACATTACATATATATGTATATATGTATAATAAATAGGATATATATTTAAAGTGCCACCCTATAAAACAAAAGTGGCAAAGGTGCCAGTGGCAAAAGCCTGTGTTTTCATTCAATAGGGCACGAGTTTGATTCCAGGTGGGAGCAAATAATTTTTTGGCTTACATTCAGTTGCAATTTTAGGGGGTCGGCACCCGTAACCCCTAAATCCTGGATCCGCCTCTGAATTAGGTGTTATTATTTATTAAGCCGGACAGACCAAGTCACAATCTCCAATGGTGCTCTACCCCATGCCCGTTATCCGGCGTGTAAGTCACCTCAATACAACACTAGGATGTGCAAGTCCGTGGTGTACTAACCCTCAGGACATCATTTACAAGTATTACCCACCTCTAACCGACGAATTCTCTAGCCCGCAAAGCCTTTGCCCCTCAAACCAGCCTCCACGTGCGTCAAATCTAACCAAAGTCAAGGCAAATATATCACAATATGCTAATGGGACACAACCCAATCGAAAGAACTCAAAAAATACTAAAAATCACGAATTTGGCAAAACTTGGGCCCACATCTCAAAAAGTTATGAAATTTATATTTTCGGAATTCTCGTCTCTCCACGAGTCCGTACATACCAAGAACTCCCAAATCCGATCACCAATGACCCTTCAAATCCTAAATTTTCATTTTTGAAAAGTTTACAAATTTTCTCCGATTTCTTCCGTTTGATTCACTAATACTTGATAAAAATAATCATGGAATCATTAAATATAATTACTTTTGGATATAGAATGCATAGCCCCATCCATATGGTCAAAATCGCTTCAATCCGAGCTCCATAGCTCCAAAAATGAAGAAAAATCTCGGACTGCCCCAAATTAAATGCCCAGCGATTTTCGCATCTGCGGTTACTGTTCACCGCAGGTGCGATTTCACTGTTCACCGCTTCTGCGGTACTGTTCATCGCAGAAGCGAACAAGCACTGTTCACCCGCTTCTGCGGGTACTGTTCATCGCAGAAGCGAAAATACCAGATTTGCCCCAGAAAATTGCAGCAGCTTTTTATTTCACTAAAAATACTATAACTCAATCATACGAACTTGGAATTTGACGATTCTTTTTACTATGGCTCCGTAATTTCGATACGGATTCAGTGGTTCAAACAAAACTGAATTTGGATCTAATTTACTCACTGCAACATTAATTTTGCTCGTTAAACAATTAACTCACGTTTCTCATAAAAACCCCAATCGCGACTTGATAAAATTAAACCAAAATTTTCAGATAAGTCCTATAATGCATTACTGAAATTTTCAAAGTCACGAAATAAAATTTGGATCTCTAGAACTAAAAATAGACCTTTGGATCATAACATTTATGCTCAAAACGGCAAAAATCTTCCAAAAATGACCCGTTGGGCATCCGAATTTACCCCGAAGCCTCCGGGACCTCAGCCAAAAGTACCAACACCTCTTATAACATCATTCAAACTTGTTCCAATTGACAAAACACATTCAACAACACTAAAATGATTAAATTATCACGGATTCAAGTCTAAATTTATGAATTTCTTCTAAAACTCATATTCGATCCGAAACCCAACCAAACGACGTCTGAATGACCTGAAATTTTGTGGACAAGTCCAAAATTACCTAACGAAACTACTACAACTTTCGGAATTCCATTCCGACTCCCGAATCAAAATATTACTTATCAACCGGAAATCGCCAAAATACTAACTTTGCCAAAATAGGCTAACTTCTTCACCGGACCTCCAAAATTACTTCCGATTGTGCTCCTAAGCCTTAAATCATCAGCCGGAGCTAACCGAATCACCGGAATTCAATTCCGAGCCCTCTAGCTCATAAGTCAATATCTAGTTGACTTTTCCAACTTAAGCCTTCTTAAAATAGGCTAATTGACTCATTTCTTAATAAAATTACTCCAATTAAATTCTAACGCAACCAATACCAGTAATAAAATATAAAGCAACACAATAAGGGGGAAATAAGGCGGTAACTCATGAAACGACAGGTCGGGTCGTCACATAAATAAAAGGTTTTATTCCATTATAATTGACCGCAAATTAATAAGAATTCTCTCTTTATATTTTTTTTCTACAATATAATACTCTTTTTTTTATTGATTTATAACACATGTATTAAGTTTTCATTATTCGAACAGCTTGTGGATGGGACAACCTTGGTATGCCCAAATCTCTAGAAATATAAAGATCCTTTTGATATACAAAAATTTATTTAAAAATCATATTAGAGTAACCTGTAAGGTAATTATAAACACATTTCTTATAAGTATTAGGTGGTAATTCAATAAATATAATAATTAATTTGCTATGATATTAACTATATTGATAATGGAAAAACTATGCAGCCAATATCTACAACAAATCCTTGGAAAGATAGCTGACTTGTCCGCAAAAGTTTCAAAAAGAAACGGAAAAAGCCCTTACTCTCACTAGATGCTTTTAACTCTTTACTAGGTATATTTTTCCGAATATAAATATTAGTGGTTTTTGTGACTTGAATTCTTCAAATAATCTATCTATATTATATTAAAAGGAGAATAGTTTGTATCTATATTATATTAAAAGGAGAATAGTTTGTAATGTGGTTAAGCCAAGTGGCAAGCTAAATGGATGCCACTTGACAATTCTAAAACAACAATGATAATTTAAAATTATAAATGGAAACTTAATTAATTAAAATAGTAGTCCAATTTTTTTTGTAAATTGAATTTCATTCTTTAATTAATCAAAACCAAATATTTTAAAATTTAAACAAAAATGTTCTCTTAGAGAACATGTTGGACGTTAGATTGTGTATAATTTACTTTGTAGGAATTATTATTTAATAAAGACTTAATTAAATAAATATTTTGTATCTTAAATCTATCTATATTATATTAAGAAAAATATATGAAAAAAGTTCATAAAATAATCAAAGCCAAATAATTTAAAATTTAAACAAAAAAAGTTCTCTTTTGAGAACATGTTGGACGTTAGATTTTGTGTATAATTTCCTTATGGTAGGAATTATTTTAAAAAAATACTTAATTAAATAAATATTTTGTATGTTACATCTATCTATATTAAAGAAAAAAGACTAAAAAAGTTCATAAAATCATCAAAGTTAAATATTTTATAATTTAAACAAAAACGTCCTTTTTTGACAACCTGTTGGACGTCAAATCAAAAAACTATTTTGTCAGATTATGGTAGGTATTCTTTTTTGAGAAAGAATCAATTAATATAATTCTAAGTACCTTACACATTAATGTTAAGTTGAAATAATAATTTTGCATTTAGTCTTTGTATCTGACTTTATATGCATCAATATACATTAATTTAGGTATCATTTAGATATAGTAGGAATTCCTTTTTAAGAAAGAATTAATTAATTAAAAAAATTATATCTTAATAAATATTTTGTATCTTACATCTATATTATATATGAAAGAAATAAATGAAAAAAATTCATAAAATAATCAAAGCCAAATATTTAAAATTTAAACAAAAAATGTTCTCTTTTGAGAACATGTTGGACATTAGATTTTGCGTATAGTTTACTTATGGTAGGAATTATTTTTTAAGAAAGACTTAATTAAATAAATATTGTGTATCTTACATCTATCTATATTATATTAAGAAAAATAGATGAAAAAAGTTCATAAAATAATCAAAGCCAAATATTTTAAATATTTAAACAAAAAATGTTCTCTTCTGAGAGCATGTTGGACGTTAGATTTTGTGTATAGTTTACTTATGGTAGGAACTAGTTTTTAAAAATACTTAATTAAATAAACATTTTCTATCTTATATCTATATATATTATATTAAAGAAAAAATACTAAAAAAGTTCATAAAATCATCAAAGCCAAATATTTTAAATTTAAACAAAAAACGTCATTTTTTGACGATCTCTTGGACGTCCAAATCACAATAATATTTTGTTTGATTATGGTAGGTATTCATTTTTGAGAAAAAAGCCAATTAATATAATTCTAAGTACCTTACACATTAATGTTAAGTTGAAATAGTAATTTTGCATTTAGTGCAAGCTTTGTATCTGACCTTATTTGGGAACAATATACATTAATATATGTATCGTTTAGATATCGTAGGAATTATTTTTTAAGAAATAATTAATTAATTAAAAAAATTGGTATCTAAATAAATATTTTGTATCTTACATCTATATTTTATTAAAGAAAATAAATAAAATAATTAAAGCCGAATATTTTACAATTTAAACAAAAATGTTCTCTTTTGTGAACATGAATTATTTTTTAAGACTTATTTTATATGGTAGGTATAACTTTTTAATAAAGAATTAATTAAATATCAATATTTTGTATCTTGTATCCCTATTTGTATCTTCCAAGAAAGATCACACATTAAAATTTATACCAATGATCCTTATAAATTAGTTTACTACTATAGTCTTTTCTTACAAATATTTATTTAAGTAACTTTTACTTAGGTTTGGCTTTTCTATATTGCTTAGGCTTTAGCTCTCACACAAATTTCGCCAAAAATATGGCTCCAAACTATAACTATATGAGCGAAATAACTGACCAAAATGAGTTGAAATTTGAAAGTTACTGCTGTTAGATTGTGGCACATTCCATACAGCGAGAAACCAAAAAATTCTAATTCAATCGAATTAATTATTCAAGATGAAAAGATGCATACTCTTTTGTATATTGTTATTTTTTTTCGAGTTGTGATATATTTTCTTCAACTTATGCGATTTACTAACTTATTTTCATATTTTTTTTATTTTAGGGCGATCGAATTCATGCAACTATTGACAGAGCTGTTATGCGTATTTTCAAAAATAAAAATACATGAAATAGGATCGTATGTTATGAGGAACTTTGTGGTTGGACCAAACAATATGAAAATTAAAACCAAGAAACATAAATTGAAACTGACATTCTCTTATAGGACGAGTGTGGATGAAATTAGTGATCCACAATTTAGTTTGAATATTTTTAATTTTAAGCCTTTTCAGCATCTCACAAATCAAGTTGAGGTTGATGAGAATGGATTTTCGGTAATTGTTTTATCTTTCGCTATTTTTTGTTAAATGTATTATCACCTTATTCATAACTATTATTTAAATATGGTATATGTCATAGGAGAAATTATTGATCATGGTATCGTAGAATCGTATAATCAAGGTGGTAAAATAAGTACCTTTATGAACTTGGAGCTCGAGGATCATGAGTACGCTTGCAATCATGAATTGAATTAGTTGTAGAATCAATCACTATCATTTTTTCATTATTAATTTCTGTATTTTACATATATGAGGAACAATATTTCAGCAATATTTTAGGAAGAATTTGTAGATGAAATCTTGCCCCACTTGGATGGATCATCCAATCAGTGTGTCATAGTAGTTATGAAGCTATCTATATTATATTAAAAGAAGAATAATTTGTAATGTGGTTAAGCCAACTCTAAGACAACAATGATAATCTAAAATTATAAATGGAAACATAATTAATGAAAGTAGTAGTTTTGTTAGTAGTCCAAAATTTTTTTGTAAATTGAATTTCATTCTTTAACTAATCAAAGCCAAATATTTTAAAATTAAAAAAAATGTTCTCGTTGAGAACATGTTGGACGTTAGATTGTGTATAATTTACTTATAGTAGGAATTATTTTTTAAGAAAGACTTAATTAAATAAATATTTTGTATCTTAAATCTATCTATATTATATTAAAAAAAATATATGAAAAAGTTCATAAAATAATCAAAGCCAAATATTTTAGAATTTAAACAAAAAAAGTTCTCTTTTGAGAACATGTTGGACGTTAGATTTTGTGTATAGTTTACTTATGATAGGAATTATTTTTAAAAAAATATTTAATTAAATAAATATTTTATATCTTACATCTATCTAATTATATTAAAGAAAAAAGACTAAAAAAGTTCGTAAAATCATCAAAGCTAAATATTTTATAATTTAAACAAAAACGACCTTTTTTGACAACCTGTTGGACGTCCGAATCACAAAAATATTTTGTTAGATTATGGTAGGTATTCTTTTTTGAGAAAGAATTAATTAATATAATTCAAATACCTTACACATTAATGTTAAGTTGATATAATAATTTTACATTTAGTACAAGCTTTATATCTGACTTTATTTGCGAACAATATTCATTAATTTAGGTATAATTTAGATATAGTAGGAATTCCTTTTTAAGAAAGAATTAATTAATTAAAAACATTGTATCTTAATAAATATTTTGTATCTTACATGTATATTATATTAAAGAAAACAAATGAAAAATTTCATAAAATAATCAAATCCAAATATTTTAAAATTTAAATAAAAAATATTCTCTTTTGAGAACATGTTGGACGTTAGATTTTGTGTATAGTTTACTTATGGTAGGAATTATTTTTTAAGAAATACTTAATTAAATAAATATTGTGTATCTCGCATCTATCTATATTATATTAAGAAAAATAGATGAAAAAGGTCATAAAATAATCAAAGCCAAATATTTTAAAATTTAAACAAAAAATATTCTATTATGAGAACATGTTGGACGTTAGATTTTGTGTATAGTTTACTTATGGTAAGAATTATTTTAAAAAAAATACTTAATTAAGTAAATATTTTGTATCTTATATCTATATATATTATATTAAAGAAAAAAGACTAAAAAGTTCATAAAATCATCAAAGCCAAATATTTTAAATTTAAACAAAAAACTTCATTTTTGACAATCTGTTGGACGTCCAAATCACAAAAATATGTTGTTTGATTATGGTAGGTATTCTTTTTTGTGAAAAAATCAATTAATATAATTCTAAGTACCTTACACATTAATGTTAAGTTGAAATAATAATTTTGCATTTAGTACAAGCTTTGTATCTAATCTTATTTGCGGACAATATACATTAATATAGCTATCGTTTAGATATTATAGGAATTTTTTTTAAGAAATAATTAATTATTTAAAAAAATTGGTATCTAAATAAATTGTATCTTACATCTACATTTTATTAAAGAAAACAAATAAAAAAATCATAAAATAATTCAAGCCAAATATTTTAAAATTTAAACAAAAGACATTAGGTATTCTTTGCATATAGTTTACTTATGGTAGGAATTATTTTTTAAGAAAGAAATATTTTTTATGGTAGGTGTAACGACCCGATCGGTTATTTTTTAAATTTACGTCCCGATATCCAATTTAACTATTCCCCTAAGTTCGTTTCTGCTATTGTAGTTTGTCGGAGGTTTGGTTCTAGAATTTGGAGTGTTTTGGGGCACTTAATCCCTAAATGAGAACTTTATAGTTGAAAAACTGGCCCGTATTTGGAAAAGTGTAAATACGACCTCGGAACGGAGATCCGATGATTCCATTAGCTCCGTTAGGTGATTTCGGGTTTGGGAGCGCGTTCGGAATGTATTTTGGATGCCTGTAGCTCAATTAGGCTTGGAATGCCGAAGTTTATAATTTTTGAAAATCCGGTCGATAGGTGAGATTTTGATCCGGGAGTCAGAATGGAATTTTGACAGTTGCAGTAGCTTCGTTAGGTGATTTTGGATATGTCAGCAAATTTTCAGTTCATTCGGACATCGTTTGGTCGGGTTCTTGATAACATGTAGGTTTCAGAAGTTTTGGTTGAAACTTAGGCTTGAATCCGCCTTAATTTAATGATTTTTGTGCTTAATGATATGTTTTTATGAGTGGAACGAGTTCGTATCGTGATGTGGGGTGGGTTGGTGCTTTTGGTTGAGGTCCTGGGGACCTCGGGATGAGTTCGGGTGATTAAACGGCAGGAAAAATTAGAAGTTGCAGCAGTCTGGTTTCTGCCTTCTGTTGTTTTCGCTTCTACGGAACTTGGACCGCAGAAACGAGTCCGCAGAAGCGACAATTGTCGCGCATGTGCGAGATTTTGGGAGGCCAGCTGAGTCCGCAGAAGCAGACCATGGATCGCTGCAGCGTTCCCGTAGAAGAGGAAAGGCTTCCGCAGGAGCGAGAGTTGGCCGTTTGGGATCTTCCGCAGAAGCGGACATTCGTCCGCATAAGCGAAGTCGCAGGAGCGACGTAGATACCGCAGAAGCAGAATCTTAGTTTTTGGCCGGGGTCACAGAAGCGACCAGCTTCTCCACAGAAGCGATCTCGCGGAAGCGGGTCTGGCGTCGCAGAGGCGGATATCGTATCCGTAAATTAGAAATCAAAAGTTAAAATTTCAGAATAGTCTAAAACGCTAAGGCACCATCTAAGAGGCGATTAAGGGGCAATTTTCAGAGAAATCAAAGGGGTTCTTCAGGTAATCATCTATGGACCTAAATTATGTCATTTCCTTGCTAAATTATGGTATTTTTTTTTACTGAAATTGTAGGAATTAGGGGTGTATTAATGGAGGTTTTCACCCTAGGCCTAAATTATGAAAAGTTATTGATTTGAATGGGCAAACGAAGTCCGATTTTGGTAAATTTTATATGCATAGACTCGTGTTGAGATAAGGGAACCGAAATTATAACTTTCATAATTTTTCGAGAAGTGTGCCCAAAGTCGGGTTTCGGAAATTTGTGATTTTTGGTGTATTTCAAATTGTTTCGATTGGATAATGCCCAATTGGCCTATTTTGATGTATTTCTATTAATTTTGATCAGATACTACACTTGTGGAGGCCGATATTCGTGGAAAGAGAGTTGTCTATTAGCGGTTTCGTACCGGAGTTGAGGTAAGTGGCTTGTCTAACCTCGTATGGGGGAACCTTCTCCCCTAGGATATTATGTGTTAATTTAAATGCCTTGTACTGTCACGACCCAAATCCGGTCGTGATGGTGCCCAACAACTAAGCTAGGCCATCCATACCAACAATTGTTTATCACAATGAATATCAGTCCCAAATGGACATCCCAAGAAGAATATATGAGTCAAAGAACTCCAATAATAATAATACGAATGAAAATACTGAGAAGTGCGAAAAACAGCTAACACTCCCAAAGATCTGGAGTCACAAGTCTAGAGCCTCTAAACAAAACCGAACAAAATAGAGAATAATGTATAAAAGTTCTCAAATCTGAACATAAAATAGCAACTGAAAAGAGAGGAGAAGCTAGGTTCTACGAACGTCGGCAACTACCTCAACAACTCGGTATGACTCTGCAAAAGCTGAAAATGCTCGTCTACTTCTCCTGAGTGCCTGAGTCTGCACCCAAAAGGTGCAGGGAGTAGGGGTGAGTACTAAGTACTCAGTGAGTAATAAATATATATAAGTAGCTGAAAGGAAGAAATCCACAGAATATCACAATATGAAGCTAAACTACAATACGATCCTCCTACGAACTAGCAACATCAGTACAACACAATTATCACAGATAATTCAACATATAAAGATGCAATGCAATGCACATAACCTCTACGGCGTGTAGCCCGATCCATTTAATGTCGACGGTGCTCACTGAGGGTGTGTACAGACTCCGGAGGGGCTCCTACAGCCCAAACGCAATATCGCTGCGGTGTGCAGCCCGATCCTCATATCATAACAACTGCTGCGGCGTGCAGCCCGATCCATCCTTAGTCCACAACAATCATGCAAGTCACAAAACAACTCAATTATTTATTTCCCAGGTTTCAGTTCATAAATTATGAAAATACTTTAACATTTATTTAATTTTTGCAAAACAGGCGACTTAGCATTTCAATACTGTGATTTCAAAACCAGGACTGAGATCAGTGATTAAGAAAGTATAGCTATCACATATATACTATCCCCTAGGGGTACTACAGGTCGGCACAAGGCCCCAAACAAGGCTTATAGCCCACAAATACGTGAAACACAGTGTTTTTCCATCACTAATAACATATTATTCATATCCGGGATGGACCAAGTCTCAATCCACAGCCACAATCATTCCCGCACCTGCCACGGGGTGCGAGCCACACCCTACTAGCGTCACAATGTGCTAAGCCGAGGTTTCGAATCCTCAGGCTACCATATACACAAACTACTCACCTCTAGCCAGTCGTAGACTCATCCGCAATGCCTTTCCCTTTAGAATTCGCTGCCTCGCATGTAGAATCTATTCAAACCACAATAATTATGTCATTTACGGGTCGAAGAAACATAACCCAATTCAATTTACATGAAAAACACATAAATACACTAAGTTGGTAAAACCCGACCCTGGGCCCGCTGTCCGAAAAATTCCGAAACTTATACCAACACAATCCTCGTCTTGCCACGAGTCCGTGCATATAAAATTTATCGAAAATGGAGTTCGAATGGCCTTTCAAAACTAAAACATTTGTTTTCAATACCTAGGCCATAATTCTTCACAGTTTCCACCCAATTTCATAAAGATTGATGTTAATTCTACCCTAAAATTACGTTTTTGAGTCAGGACACTTACCTCAGATGATTACCCTATGAATTCCCAGCATTTTCCCGTGAGTTCTTCTCTCTAGGTTTCAAAATTTGTGTTTTTGGTGAATAAACCCACGACTACACTGTTTCTGCAATTCAATTTCACTGATAGACACGTTACCCTACGCGTCCGATATGGTCCTCACGCGTCCGCGATGGCTTGCTCAGTCAACTCATCGTGAACGCGACGCCCAGTCACGCGTTCGCAAAGTACAAAATTTCCCAGCCGTCGGATTCCTTCTACGCGAACGCGTAGATCCTCATGCGAATGCGAAGCTTCGCCCTTCCCTCCTTCGTGAACGCGACCATCTCTCACGCGAACGCGATACATTAGCCTGCCTGGCCTTCGCGAACGCGACTACCTTCACGCGAACGCGACTACCTTCACGCGAACGCGAAGGCTTATTTCTTGCTGCGTAGACCTGCAATTTTCTGCAGGTTTTTCCAAGTCTAAAATGCCCGGATGATGGTTCGAGTTCATACCGAGGCTCCCGGGACCCCAACAAAAACCACCAACATACTCCAAAACATAATACGGACTTGTTCCAATTACAAAAACACCATCCTAAACATCAAAATCACCATTTCCACATGGATTCAAGCCTAAGTTTCTTCAATACTTCCAAAACTAACATTCAATCCAAAACCAGATCAAACGACGTCCGAAGGACCTGAAAATTTGCAGATATATCCAAAATCACATAACGAAGCTACATAAATTGTCGGAATTCCATTGCGGCCCCCGGATCAAAATCTCACCTACCGTCCGGATTTCGCCAAAATTTAACCTTAGCCAATTCAAGCCTAAAACTACACCGGCCCTCCGAATTCGATTTCGATTGCTCCCCTAAGTCATAAATGAGCCCCCGAAACTAGTCGAATCATCAGAATCCGATTCCGAGCAGTCAACTCCATGTTGACTTTCCATATTCAAGCTTCATTCAAAAAGGCTATTTACCTTATTCGCAAACCGAATCACTCCTAATTCACCCGATAAACTCTAACACTGATATAAAAGCATAAAACATGTAAATGCAAGATAACGGGGTGGTAATTCTCATAACGACGGGCCAGGTCATTACATTCTCCCCAACTTAAACAAATGCTCGTTCACGAGCGGGTTAAGAAACATACGTGGTGTATCAAATAATTGTGGATATTTGCTCCGCATCTCCTTCTCGGTCTCCCAACTTGCTTCCTCCATGGGACGACCTCTCCACTGCACTTTCACTAAAGCCATGTCCTTGGATCTCAGCTTACGAACCTGTCGACCCAAAATGGCTACCGGCTCCACATCATAAGTCAAGTCCTCATCTAGCTGTATCGTGATGAAGTCTAACACGTGAGACGGGTCTCCAACATACTTCCAGAGCGTAGATACATGGAACACCGGGTGGACTCCCGACAGACTAGGTGGCAAAGCAAGCATATAAGCCACCTCCCCAACTTTCCTAAGCACCTCAAAAGGTCTAATGAACCTTGGGCTCAACTTCCCTTTCTTTCCAAACCTCATAACGCCCTTCATAGGCGAAACCTTCAGCAACACCTTCTCACCCACTGAATAAGACACATCTCGGACCTTCCGATCCGCATAACTCTTCTGACGCGACTGAGCTGTGCGAAGTCTCTCCTGAATCACCTTCACCTTGTCTAAGGCATCCTGAACTAACTCTGTCCTAAACAGTCTAGCCTCATCCGGGCTCAAACTAACCGACTGGATACCTACACCGTCTCCTATATAAAGCTTCATATGGTGCCATCTGAATGCTGGACTGATAGATGTTATTATAAGAAAATTCTACAAGAGGCAAGTAATCAGCATATGAACCACCAAAATCAATGACACAAGCACGCAACATGTCCTCCAATATCTTAATAGAATGCTCAGACTGCCCATCCGTCTGTGGATGAAATGTTGTGCTCAGCTCTACCTGTGAACCCAACTCTCACTGAAATGTCCTCCAAAACTGAGAAGTGAAATGGGTACCTCTGTCTGATATGATAGAAATGGGAACTCCATGCAATCTCACAATCTCACGGATGAATATCTCTGCCAACCACTCTGAGGAGTGTGTAGTACACACTAGAATGAAATGAGCTGACTTGATCAGCCTATCCATGACCACCCAAACCGAATCAAAATTCCTTGCTGTCCGATCGAGTCCACTAACGAAGTCTATAGTGATCCTTTCCCACTTCCACTCGGGAATATCAATACACTGGAACACACCACCAGGTCTCTGATGCTCGTACTTGACCTGTTGACAGTTTAGGCACCAAGCCACATGATTCACAATATCTTTCTTCATCTTTCTCCACCAATAATGCTGTCTCAAATCCTAATACATCTTTGCGGCTCCTGGATGAATAGAATACCGTGAGCTGTGGGCCTCCTCCAATATCAACTCAAGAAGGCCATCAACATTGGGCACGTATATCCAGCCCTGCATCCGTAACACACCATCACTATCAATAGTGACATCTCTGGAATTATCGTGCTGAACCCTATCCTTAAGGACAAGTAAGTGTGGATCATCATACTGGCGCTCTCGAATACAATCATATAAAGAGGAACGAGCTACTACACAAGCCATAACCCGACTGGGCTCAGAAATATCCAGCCTCACCATCTGATTAGCTAACACCTAAACATCAACTGCAAGGGGTCTCTCCCCAACTGGAACATACGCCAAGCTGCCCATACTAATAGCCTTCCAGCTCAATGCATCGGCTACAACATTGGCCTTCCCGGGTGATACGAAATGGTAATATCATAGTCCTTAAGCAATTCAAGCCATCTCCGCTACCTCAAATTGAGATCTTTCTGCTTGAACAAATGCTGAAGGCTGCGGTGGTCTGTATATACATCACAAGATACACCATACAAGTAATGCCTCCAAAATTTCAAGCATGAACAATAGCAACTAACTCTAAATCATGAACAGGGTAGTTCTTCTCGTGGGGATTTAGCTGACGAGAAGCATATGCAATAACTCTGCCTTCCTGCATCAACACACAACCGATCCCATCTCTGGAAGCATCATAATATACTGTATAAGACCCTGAAGTTGATGGCAATACAAGTACTGGAGCTGTGGTCAAAGCCTCCTTGACCTTCTGGAAGCTGTCCTCACATTCATCAGACCACACAAATGGAGCATTCTTCTGTGTCAACTTAGTCAACGGTGAAGCAATAGATGAGAAACCCCGAACAAACTGGCGATAATAGCTTGCCAAGCCGAGAAAACTCCGAATCTCGATAGCTGAGGAAGGTCTGGGCCAATTCTGCACTACCTCGACCTTCTGTGGATCAACCTGAATAGCATCACTCGACACTACATGTCCCAGAAAGGTCACAGTATCAAGCCAGAACTCACACTTAGTGAATTTTGTATAAAGATTTTCTTCTCTCAACCTCTGCAATACCACCCTCAAGTTATGTGCATGCTCCTCCTGACTGCGTGAATACACCAGGATATTATCAATAAACACGATCACGAAAGAATCAAGGTATGTCCGAAATACACTGTTCATCAAGTGCATGAATGTAGTAGGGGCATTAGTCAGCCCGAAAGACATCACCAAAAACTCGTAGTGCCCATATCGCGTTTTGAATGCTGTCTTCATAATGTCTGAGTCCCTAATCTTCAATTGATGATAGCCCAATCGGAGATCAATCTTAGAAAATACACTAGCTCCCTAGAGTTGATCAAATAAGTCCTCAATACGAGGCAATATGTACTTATTCTTCACTGTTACCTTGTTCAGCTGCTTGTAATCAATGCACATTCTCATTGTGCCATCTTTCTTCTTCAAGAACAATACCGGTGCACCCCAAGGTGACACACTCGGGCGAATGAAAACTTTATCTAAGAGCTCCTAAAACTGTTCTTTCAATTCTTTTAACTCCGCTGGTGCCATGCGATAGGGAGGAATGGAAATGGGCTGAGTGCCCGGCACCAAGTCAATACCAAAGTCAATATCCCTGTTAGGCGGCATGCCCAGCAGGTCTACTAGAGATACATCCGGAAACTCACACATAACGGGGACCGAATCAAGACTGGGTGTCCCAGCCTCGACATCTCCAATGAAGGCCAAATAATACAAACAAACCTTCCCAATCATTCGTTGGGCCTTTATAAAAGAAATCACCCTGTCGGACACATAATCCATCAAGCCACGCCACTCGATCCTCGGATTACCTGGAATAGCTAGTGTGACTGTCTTGGCATGACAGTCCATAATCGCATGGTAAGGAGATAACCAATCCATGCCTAGAATCACATCAAAATATACCATGCCCAATAGCAATAAATCAACTCGCGTCTCCAGACCCCAAATAGTAATAATACATGATCGATATACCTGATCCACAATAACAGTATCCCCCACCGGGGTAGACACTTGTACGGGCAAGGCAAGAATACCACAGGTCATACCCAAATGATGTGCAAAATAAGAAGAAACATTGGAATAGGTATATCCGGGATCAAATAATACAGAAGCATCCCTGTGGCAGACTGAAATAATACCTGAAATGACAGCATCTGAAGCACTAGCGTCCTTCATATTCGAAAGAGCATAGAAACGAGCCTAGCCTCCACCGGTATGATCCTCGCCCCTAGGGCGACCCTTGGCCACCTGACAACCACTCCTAGCTGACTGTGCTAGTGCTGAAGAAACAGGAGTAGAAGACGAGGGCTGGCCCTCTGCTGAGACCGCCTACGAAGCCACTAAGGACACTCTCTCTTCATATGGCCCAAATTTCCACACTCGAAACAACGGCCTGAAGATGGAAGAAGGGGCTGATGAGGACCCCTCGCTGTAGATGAATCCTGTGCTGAGGAAGCTGGAGCAGAGCTCTGGGCTGAAAGAGCACTCAATGCAGGCTGACTCTGCTGATGACCTTGATGGCCCTGACGACCACGATCTGATGATACTCCACTAGACTCTGCATGTCCTGACTGATGAGATCTGAATGAACGACCCCAGCTACTGCCAGTACTACAAGGCCTCTTAGCCTCTCTCTCCTCATGCTCTCTGCGGCGATCTGTCTCAATATGACGGGCAGCATCAACCACCTCCTCAAATGTAACTGCTAAAGCTCTCTCCCTGGTCATCAACATATGGATGAGATATATAAGACCATCTATAAATCTCCTGATCCTCTCTCTGTCCGTAGGAATCATCCACATGGCATGACGGGCTAGCTGTGTGAATCTCATCTCATACTGAGTAACCGTCATATCCCCTTGCTTCAGCCACTCAAACTGACGACGCATCTCCTCTCTCTGGGACTGAGGCACATACTTCTCTAAAAATACCATGGAGAACTGCTGCCAAGTGAGGGGCGCTGCCCCAGCGGGCCTACGCCTCTCAAAATCCTCCCACCACTGAAATGTTGGACCTGTGAACTGAAAAGTGGTGAAAGAAACACCGCTGGACTCCAAAATACCCGTGGTGCAAAGCATACATTGACATTTATCAAGAAAACCCTGGCCTTCCTCGCCCTCAGAACCACTGAATGCTGGAGGCTGTAGCCTATCAAACCTCTCCAAACGATGCTGCTCATCGTCAGGCATAATTGGAACCATATGAGCAGGGGCTGGTGCAACGGGTGCAGCTGGTTGAACTGGAGCTACCCTAGGTACCTGAATACCCTGAACTACCGGCTCGGCTGTGCGAGCCACGGGGGTCTGATTCCCTTCCCCTGCCTGTGAAGAAGCTGCTTCAGTAGTGGCTGCAACTACCTGACCCAAGCCAGTGCATACTGATAGAATCTGAGCCAAAGTCTCCTGACCGGTATCACAATAGGAACTGTCGGTGCCTGAATGTGAGCTGCCGGAGCGTCTGCAGCTGGAACATGATCCTGAACCTGGGCCACCGGTCATGGAATCTGACCCTGAGTCTGGTCAGCTGGTGGGTCAGCAGGTGCTGCTACTACTGCCCTACCTCTACCACGATCACAGCCTCTGGGTGCCAATGGTGGTCGTCCCCCACGTCCGCTAGCACGTGTTTTCGCCATCTGCGAGAGAATAGAATATGGAAAAATTTAGTTTCACGATAACACAAACCGCACGATATCAATCCAAGAAAAGTGAGGTTTTTCCTAAAGTTCTATAGCCTTCCAAGGATAGATACGGACGTCTACGTACAGATCCGTGCAAGCCTACTAAACCGGCTCATGACTCGTGAGTCCTAGTAACCTAGGCTCTGATACCAACTTATCACGACCCAAATCCGGTCGTGATGGCGCCCAACAATTAAGCTAGGCCAGCCAGACCAACAATTGTTATCACAATGAATATCAGTCCCAAATGGACATCCCAAGAAGAATATATGAGTCAAAGAACTCCAATAATAATAATACGAATGAAAATACTGAGAAGTGCAAAAAATAGCTAACACTCTCAAAGATCTGGAGTCACAACTCTAGAGCCTCTAAACAAAACCGAACAAAATAGAGAATACTGTATAAAAGTTCTCAAATCTGAACATAAAATAGCAACTGAAAAGAGAGGAGAAGCTAGGTTCTGCGAACGTCGGCAGCTACCTCAGCAACTCGATATGACTCTGTGAAAGCTGGAAATGCTCGTCTACTTCTCCTGAGTACCTAGAGTCTGCACACAAAAGGTGCAGGGAGTAGGGGTGAGTACTAAGTACTCAGTGAGTAATAAATATATATAAGTAGCTGAAAGCAAGAAATCGACAGAATACCACAATATGAAGCTAAAATACAGTCTGATCCTCCTACGAACTAGCAACATCAATACAACACAATTATCATAGATAATTCAACAGATAAAGATGCAATGCAATGCACATAATCGCTACGGCGTGTAGCCTGATCCTTTTAACGTCGATGACGCTCACTGGGGGTGTGTACAGACTCCGGAGGGGCTCCTACAGCCCAAACGTAATACTGCTGTGGCGTGCAGCCTAATCCTCATATCATAACAACCGCTGCAGCGTGCAGTCCGATCCATCCTCAGTCCACAACAATCATGTAAGTCACAAAACAGCTCAATTATTTATTTCCCAGGTTCCAGTTCATAAATTGTGAAAATACTTTAACTTTTATATAATTTTTGCAAAACAGGTGACTTAGCATTTCAATACTGTGATTTCAAAACCAGGACTGAGATCAGTGATTAAGCAAGTATAGCTATCATATATGTACTATCCCCTAGGGATACTACAGGTCGACATAAGGCCCCAAACAAGGCTTACAACCCACAAATATGTCAAACACATTGTTTTTCCATCACTAATAGCATATTATTCATATCTGGGATGGACCAAGTCTCAATCCCCAGTCACAATCATTCCCGCACCTACCACGGGGTGCGAGCCACGCCTTACTAGCATCACAATGTGCCAAGCCGGGGTTTCGAACCCTCAGGCTACCATATACACAAACTACTCACCTCTAGCCAGTCGTAAACTCGTCTACAATTCCTTTCCCTTTAGAATTCGCTGCCTCGCGCGTAGAATCTATTCAAACCACAATAATTATGTCATTTACGGGTCAAATAAACATAACCCAATTTAATTTACATGAAAAATGCATAAATACACTAAGTTGGTAAAGCCCGACCCCGGGCTCGCTGTCCGAAAACTTCTAAAACTTATACCAACGCGATCCTCGTCTCGCTACGAGTCCGTGCATATAAAACTTTTCGAAAATGGAGTTCGAATGACCTTTCAAAACTCAAAAATTCGTTTTCAATACCTAGGCCATAATTCTTCACAGTTTCCACCCTATTTCATGAAGATTGATGTTAATTCTACCATACAATTATGTTTTTGAGTCAAGACACTTACCTCAGATGATTACCCAAAAAATTCCCAGTGTTTTCCAGTGAGTTCTTCTCTCTAGGGTTCAAAATTTGTGTTTTTGGTGTATAAACCCAAGACTACACTGTTTCTGCAATTTAATTTCACTGACAGACCCATTACCCTACGCGTCCGCGATGGTCCTCATGCATCTGCGATGGCTCGCTCAGTCAACTCATCGCGAACGCGACGCCCAGTCACGTGTTCGCGAAGTACAAATTTCCGAGCCGCCGAATTCCTTTTATGCGAACGCGTAGGTCCTCACGCGAACACGAAGCTTCGCCCTTCCCTCCTTCGTGAATGCGACTATCACTCATGCTAACACGATGCATTAGCCTGCCTGGCCTTCGCGAACGCGACTACATTCATGCGAACAATAAAGGCTTATTTCCTGCTGCGCAGACCTGCAATTTTCTTCAGGTTTTTCCAAGTCTAAAATGCCCGAATGCTGGTCCGAATTCATCCTGAGGCTCCCGGGACCCCAATGAAAACCACCAACATACTCCAAAATATAATACAGACTTGTTCCAATCACAAAAACACCATCCTAAATATCAAAACCACCATTTCCACACGGATTCAAGCCTAAGTTTCTTGAATACTTCCGAAACTAACATTCAATCCAAAATCCGATCAAACGACGTTCGAATGACCTGAAAATTTGCAGACATATCCAAAATCACATAACGAAGCAACAAAAATTGTTGAAATTCCATTTCGATACCCGGATCAAAATCTTACCTACCGTCCGGATTTCGCCAAAATTCAACCTTAGCCATTCAAGCCTAAAATTACACCGGACCTCCGAATTCGATTCCGATTGCTCCCCTAAGTCATAAATGAGCCCCCAAAACTAGTCGAATAATCAGAATCCCATTCCGACCACTCTAACTCAATAGTCAACTCCATGTTGACTTTCCATATTCAAGCTTCCTTCAAAAGGCTGTTTGCCTCATTCGCAACACGAATCACTCCTAATTCACCCGATAAACTCTAACACTGATATAAAAGCATAAAACATGTAAATGCAAGAAAACGGGGTGGTAATTCCCCTAACAACAAGCCGGGTCATTACATGTACGCGAGGTGACGGGCGTGTACATGCACAGATTTTTGGAACCCACCTTACTTGAACTATTCAATTCGTGATATTTCTGTTCTTAGCTGATTAAATTGTGACATTTACTTAATATTCGTAAGAAAAACATGGTTAGATAGGATTTATCTGTCTATGTGTCTAATTGTTTACTTGAACATCTTGATATCTGTTGATACTGGCTTCGGTGTAATTGTAGTTATGCATATCATATTTCTCTATGCTTTCTTTTTATTATTTGCGTTGGTAGACTGCGGGTTCAATTCCCGTAGATCAAACGGCTGCAGGTTCGATTCCCGGAGACTCAGAGTTTATTGAGATATTGAGTTACAGACTGCGGGTTCGATTCCCGGAGATCCTGAGATATTGAGATATCGGACTACGGGTTCGATTCTCTAAGATTCTGAGATATTGAGGTACGGACTGCGGGTTCAATTCTTGGAGATCCTAGGACTGCGGGTTCGATTCCCGGAGACCCAGAGACACTGATGTAGGGACTGCGGGTTCAATTCTCGGAGATCCCGAGTTGTTGGATATAGAGGGGGACTGCGGGTTCAATTCCCGTAGATCCTGGACTTGCTGATTTGACTTTATGTTTGTTGGTTACTTGTTTTTAGCTTAATTGTAGACAGTTGCAGTAATTACTTTATTGTTGTTATTTCAGACTCGTTCTTATTTAATTTGCTTATTATTGTTATTATCATTATGTTATTGTCTCTCGGTAGGGCCATGACCTTCCTCGTCACTATTCCATCGAGGTTAGGCTTGGCACTTACTAAGTACCGCCGTGGTGTACTTATGCTACTCTTCTGCACACTTTTGTTGTGCAGATCCAGGTACATCAGATCAGGCTCATTTCAGGTGATCTAGTAGCACTTCAGGAGACTTAAGGTACGATCTGCTACGTTCACGGATCCAGAGGGTCTCTTTTATTTTCATTAGTGATAGCAGTTATTTTCCTTATTCTCGTTGTTTAGACATTCTTGATGTATAGAGCCACAGTTGTACTGTTCTTTTAGTCTGTGTTGCCCGTGGGTTTTCGGATCTTGGTAGTATGCTATTTAGTGTGTTTTGACAAAGTGTATGTGCCAAGAGACACTTGTTACATTTCTTTTACATTATTTCGCTATTACTTTATCTCTTATTTCATGAAATTGTACATTCCGCATCGTGTTAGGCTTACTTAGTCGCGAAGACTGGATGCCGTCATGACAGGTTCACGATTGGTGAACTAGGGTCGTGACAAGTTGGTATCAAAGCTCTAAGTTCATAGGAGTCACAGGACACAGACCGGTTACTTAGAGTCTCGCTGATCGATACAGAGACATCTGTATTTATCTACGAGAGGCTATGTAAATGTTTAGGAAACTCTTCATTTCTTTTGGATTCCTTGTCGTGCGACAATTTTGGGACCAAATCTAAACTTCTGCTTTCTATTCTCTCACATATGGCGATGACACATGCTACTTGTGAGGATCAGGCACACGCGCCCACTGCTGCCGCCGCCAGAGTCTGGGGCTGTGGTAGAGGACGAGGGCGTGCCCAAGGTGCAGCCACAGCACCCGTGCACACTACCGCTGAGGTACCACCGGTGGATCAGGTTGGAGCGCAGGCACCTAGTACATCGACTACAAGTGCTACTACTCTAGCACTCTAGGAGACCATGGCCCAGTTCATGAGCATGTATACTACTTTAGCTCAGGCAGGGTTACTTCCTCTCACTGCAGCTACATCTCAGGCTGGAGGAAGGGCCCAGACTCCCGCAGCCGCTACACCTGAGTAGCGAGTGCCCGTGGAGCAGGTCCCAAAGATTATTGTTATGCCTCCTGCCGGCCCAGTACAGCCCGAAGGTGGGCCAGCTGCTTCCGAGGATGAGTAGCATAGATTAGAAGGTTTAAGAAATATGATCCTCCAGTATTCGGTGGATTGGCTACAGATGATGCATTGGGTTTTCTGGAGGAGTATTATCGTATCCTTCGTACCATCGGAAGAGTAGAGACCGGCGGGGCTTCCTTCACTACTTTTCAGCTTCGTGGGACCGCTTATGATTGGTGGCGCACGTATGAGTTGGATAGTCCAGATGAGTCTGCTTCATTGACCTGGACGCAGTTTTCTGATATGTTTTTGAGGGAGTTTGTTCCCCAGAGCCTTAGGATTCTTGGCGGTTGGAGTTTGAGAGGTTACGATAAGGCTCCATGACAGTATCAGAGTATGCTATTAGATTTACCCGTCTAGCTAGGCATGCACCGACCTTGGTAGCCACGGCCCGAGAGAGAGTGCGGAGATTTATTGAGGGTCTTATTCTGCCGATTCAGTCCAGCATGGCTAGGGAATTGGAGATAGATATACCGTATCGGCAGGTGGTAAGCCTTGCCAAAAGGATAGAGAGTATGCTCCCTAGAGAGCGGAGAGAGAGGGAGGCCAAGAGGTCTCGTTAGTCGGGCCATTTCTCTAGTGCTCGCACTTTAGCAGCCGGTCGTTTTGGCAGGGGTTATTCCGGTCGTCCAGTTCATTCAGCATTGCCAACAGCTGGTAGTAGTCTAGTTCTTCTAGCACCTCATAAGCCTTATTCTGCTCCCCCAGTTTCCAGTGCGCCTCCTGCGCGGAGTACCTCCAGGGGTCAGACTAGTGGGGGCGAGGTCGGTCAGTCAAAGCCACTGTGTCCTCCCAGAGCTTGTTTTGAGTGTGGGGATACTCGCCATCTATTTAGGGAGTTCCCCAGGCATAGGAGAGGAGCTCAGCGTAGTTCACAGGGCCAGCAGGCCATCATTCTAGCTCCAGCTGGCACTCTACTTGCCTAGACTGCCAGGGGCGGGGATCAAGGTGCTATAGGCCACCCTCGAGAGAGGGGTCAGGCCAGATTTTATGCTATTCCTGATTGCGCTACAACTGTTGCATCTAATTCTGTTATCACATGTATTATTTTGGTTAGTCATAGAGAGGCATCGGTTCTATTCGATCCTGGCTCCACTTTTTCATATGTGTCCTCTTATTTTGCTTCACATCTGGGTGTGCCTCGGTATTCTTTGAGTGCCCCCATTTATGTTTCCACTCCGGTGGAAGATTCTTTGGTCGTGGACCGTGTGTATCGGTCATGTTTGGTCACAATTTGTGGTTTTGAGACCAGAGCGGATCTATTGTTGCTCGGGATGGTCGATTTTGATATTATTCTAGGCATGGACTGGTTGTCTCCCCATTATGCTATTCTTGATTGTCACGCCAAGATCGTGATACTGGCTATGCCAGGCATTCCACGTATTGAGTGGAGTGGTACTCTAGATCACACCCCCAGCAGTGTTATTTCCTTTCTCAAAGTTCAGCGTATGGTTGTGAAGGGGTGTGCTGCTTATCTAGCTTATGTGCTGGATGTCAGTATTGACACTCCTTCTATTGATTCCATTCCAGTGGTACCCGATTTCTCTTATATATTTCTAGCTGATCTCCTGGGCATGCCGCCCGATAGAGATATTTATTTTGGTATTGATTTTTTACGGGGCACTCTGCCCATTTGTATCCACCGTGCCGTATGGCTCCTCCTGAGTTGAAGGAGTTGAAGGATCAGTTACAGGAGTTATTGGGTAAGGATTTCATTCGACCCAGTGTTTTGCCTTGGGGTGCTCCTATGTTGTTTGTGAAGAAAAATGACGGTTCTATGCGTATGTGTATTGACTACCGTCAGTTGAACAAAGTTATAGTGAAGAACCGGTATCCTTTGCCACGTATTGATGATTTATTTGACCAGCTACAGGGCGCACAGGTGTTCTCCAATATTTATTTGTGCTCTAGTTATCATCAGCTGAAGATTCGGGAGCCAGATATCCCGAAGACTGCCTTCAGGACTCGGTATGGTCACTACGAGTTCCTCGTGATGTCTTTCGGGCTGACTAATGCCCCAGCAGCTTTTATGCATTTGATGCACGGTGTGTTCAGGCCATATCTGGACTCGTTCATGATTGTTTTCATTGATGATATTTTGGTATATTCCTAGAGTTGGGAAGAGCACGAGCAGCATCTGAGGATAGTGCTTCAGACTCTAAGGGAGAAGCAGTTATATGCAAAGTTCTCTAAATTTGAATTCTCGCTGAGTTCAGTGGCATTTCTAGGCCACGTGTGTCGAGCGATGGTATTCAAGTGGATCCGAGAAAGGTGGAGGTCATGCAGAGTTGGCCCAGACCCTCCTCAGCTACTGAGATTCGCAGTTTCCTTGGCTTGGCGGGTTATTACCGTCTCTTCGTAGAGGGGTTCTCTTCGATTGCAGCACCTATGAACAGATTGACCCATAAGGGTGCCCCTTTCCAGTGGACAGAGGAGTGTGAGGCGAGCTTTCAGAAGCTCAAGATAGCTTTGACTTTGGCCCCTATCTTGATGTTGCCTACAGGTTCGGGGTCCTAGACAGTATATTATGATGCCTCACGAGTTGGACTCGGTGCTATATTGATGCAGGACGGTAGGGTGATTGCCTATGCATCCAGACAGCTGAAAGTACATGAAAAGAACTACCCTGTTCACGATCTTGAGCTAGCTGCCATTGTTCACGCCTTGAAGATTTGGTGTCATTACTTGTATGGGGTTCCTTGTGAGATCTACATTGATCATCGGAGCTTGCAGCACTTGCTCAAGCAGAAGGACCTGAACATGCGTCAGAGGAGATGGTTGGAGCTATTGAAGGACTATGATATTACTATACTCTATCATCCGGGCAAGGCAATTGTAGTTGCCGATGCCTTGAGTCATCGTTCGGAGAGTTTAGGGAGTTTGGCATATCTACCAGCTTCGGAGAGGCCTATGGCGATGGATGTTCAGGCTCTAACCAGGCAGTTTGGTAGACTAGATTTTTCGAAGCCCAGTCGGTTTCTAGCCTGCATGGTTTCTCGGTCTTCTCTATTTGATCGAATCAGGGAGCGTCAATTCGACGACCCTTATTTGCTTGTCCTCCAGGATAGAGTTCGGCGTGGTTATGGTCGAGATGTTACCATCGGGGATGATGGAGTTATGAGGATGCAGGGGCGCATTTGTGTGCCCAATGTAGATGATCTTCGAGAGCCGATTCTAGTAGAGGCCCATAGCTCACGGTATTCCATCCATCTGGGTGCCGCGAAGATGTATCAGGACTTGAGGCAGTATTAGGGGTAGAGGCGGATGAAGAAGGATATAGTTGACTATGTTTCTAGGTGCCTCAACTAATAGTAGGTGAAGTATGAGCATCAGCGCCCAGGTGGGTTAATACAGCAGATTGAGATTCCATAGTGGAAATGGGAACGCATCGCCATGGACTTTGTATCTGGACTTCCACGGACTATGAGGAAGTTTGATTCCATTTGGGTCATTGTGGATTGGTTGACCAAGTCCGCCCATTTCATACCGGTGAGCACTACTTACTCATTGGAGCGACTGGCGGAGATCTACATCAGGGAGATAGTTCGGCTGCATGGTATTCCAGTTTCCATCATTTCAGATAGAGGCACTCAGTTCACTTCACGATTCTGGAGAGCTGTGCAGTAGGAGTTAGGCACTCGGGTTGAGTTGTGCACAGCGTTTCAACACCAGATTGATAGCCAGTCCGAGCGCACTATTTAGATTTTGGAGGATATGCTCCGTGCGTGCGTGATTGAGTTTGGAGGTTCATGGGATCATTTCTTGCCACTGGCGGAGTTTGCTTATAACAACAGCTACCAGTCTAGTATTCAGATGGCACCGTACGAGGCCCTATATGGTAGGAGGTGCAGGTCTCCCGTGGGTTGGTTTCGAACCGGGCGAGGCCAGTCTACTAGGTACTGAGATGGTCCAGGATGCAATGGACAAAGTCAAGGTGATTCAGGACAGACTTCGTGCAGCCTAATCTAGACATAAGAGTTTTGCGGACAAGAAGGTCCGTGATGTGGCTTTTATAGTTGGCGAGCGGGTTCTGCTTTGGGTCTCGCCCATGAAGGGCGTTATGAGGTTTGGGAAGAAGGGGGAGCTAAGTCATAGATTCATTGGCCCTTTTGAGATTTTGAAGCGTGTTGGAGATGTTGCTTATGAGTTGGCCTTACCTCCCAGCCTAGCCGGAGTCCATCCCGTATTTCATGTTTCTATGCTCCGGAGGTACCATGGTGACCCATCCCACATGTTGGATTTCACTTCTATTCAGCTAGACGAGGATCTATCTTATGTTGAGGAGCCGGTGGCCATTCTTGACAGGCAAATCAGAAAGCTAAGGTCAAAGAACATCGCTTCAGTAAAGGTCCAGCGGCAGGATCAGCCGCCCGAGGAGGCGACTTGGGAGACCAAGCAGGATATGCACAGCCAGTACCCTAATCTCTTCACCACTCCAGGTATGTTTTCTATGATCGTTCGAGGACAAACGAATATTTTAAGTGTGGGAAGATGTAACGACCCAGCCGGTCATTTTTGAAATTTATGCCCCGATCACCAATTTAACTGTTCCCCTAAGTTCGTTTCTGCTATTGTAGTTTGTCGGGAGGTTTGGTTCTAGAATTTGGAGTGTTTTGGGGCACTTAGTCCCTAAATGAGAATTTTATAGTTGAAAAAGTGGCCCGTATTTGGAACATTGTTAAGACGACCTCGGAACGGAGATCCGATGGTTACATTAGCTCTGTTAGGTGATTTCGGGGTTGGGAGCACGTTCAGAATGTATTTTCGATGCTTGTATCTCAATTAGGCTTGGAATGCCGAAGTTTAGAATTTTCGGAAATCCGATTGATAGGTGAGATTTTGATCCGGGAGTCAAAATGGAATTCTGATAGTTGCAGTAGCTTCGTTAGGTGATTTTGGATATGTCTGCAAATTTTCAGTTCATTCGGACATCGTTTGGTCGGGTTTTTTATAACATGTAGGTTTCGGAAGTTTTGGTAGAAACTTAGGCTTGAATCCGCCTTAATTTAATGATTACTGTGTTTAATGATATGTTTTTATGATTGGAACGAGTTCGTATCGTAATATGGGGTGGGTTGGTGCTTTTGGTTGAGGTCCTGGGGACCTCGGGATGAGTTCGGGTGATTAAACGGCAGGAAAAATTGGAAGTTGCAGCAGGCTGGTGTCTGCCTTCTGTTGTTTTTGCTTCTGCGGAACTTGGACCGCAGAAGCGAGTCCGCAGAAGCGACAATTGTCGCGTAGGTGCGAGATTTTGGGAGGCCAGCTGAGTCCGCAGAAGTGCAACATGGATCACTGAAGCGATCCCGCAGAAGCAGAAAGGCTTTCGCAGGAGCGAGAGTTGGCCGTTTCAGATCTTCTGCAGAAGCGGACATTCGTTCGCATAAGCAAAGTCGTAGGAGCAACCTAGATACCGCACAAGTGGAATCTTAGTTTTTGGCTGGGGTCACAGAAGCGACCAACTTCTCTCAGAAGCGATCTCGCGGAAGTGGGTATGGTGTCGCATAGGCGGAAATCGTATCAGTAAATTAGAAATCAGAAGTTAAAATTTCAGAACAGTCTAAAATGCTAAGGCACCATCTAAGAGATGATTAAGGGGCAATTTTCAGAGAAATCAAAGGGGTTCTTCAGGTAATCATCTATGGACTTAAATAATGTCATTTCCTTGCAAAATTATGATGTTTTTGACTGAAATTGGAGGAATTAGGGGTGTATTAATGGAGGTTTTCACCATAGGCCTAAATTATTGAAAATCATTGATTTGAACGGGCAAACGGAGTCCGATTTTGGTAAATTTTATATGAATAGACTCGTGTTGAGATAAGGGACCCAAAATTATAACTTTCGTAATTCTTCGAGAAGTATGTTGAAAGCCGGGTTTCGGCTGCTTGTGGTTTTTGGTGTGTTTCGAATTGCTTCAATTGGGTAATGCCCAATTGGCCTATTTTGATGTATTTCTATTGATTTTGATCAGATACTACACCTGTGGAGGCTGATAATTGTGGCAAGAGAGTTGTCTCTTAGCGGTTTCGTACCGGAGTCGAGGTAAGTGGCTTGTCTAACCTCGTGTGGGGGAACCTTCTCCCCTAGGATATTATGTGTTAATTTAAATGCCTTGTACGCGAGGTGACGGGCGTGTACATGCGCAGATTGTTGGAACCCACCTTACTTGAACTGTTCAATTCGTGATATTTCTATTCTTAGCTAATTAAATTGTGACATTTACCTGATATTCGTAAGAAAAGCATGGTTAGATAGGATTTATCTGTCTAAGTGCCTAATTGTTTTACTTGAACATCTTGATATCTGTTGATACTGGCTTCGGTGTAAGTGTAGTTATGCATATCACATTTCTCTATGCTTTCCTTTTATTGTTTGCGTTGGTGGACTGCGGGTTCAATTCCCGGAGATCCAAGGTGTTTAACCAAAAAGTATATTTTTAGTTAAATTCGTATATATGAGAAAATTGGGCTTCTGATAATCGTAAAAGAAGTAAAGAAAAAAGAATTATTGAATAGATTAAATAATAAAGCTTGTAAATTAGAAGAATATATTCAAATCGTGCTTTGTTTACATGTTTCCTTCCCTTTTATAGGTCCCTCTGGAGGTCTATTTTACCTTCAGACCATGATGAACTCATTATGAATATTTAATGACCTTTAATGCCATATTTAATGCTACGTTGCACAATCTTATCACTTAATATAAATATTCTTTAACGGCTGCTTCAGTACTTTCTCCTCTGACGTGTATCTTTATTCTTTTATGTGTCTTGGTTCATTATCTTTTCATATTTCCTTCATTATTGTATCTTAAATAGGTACGGTTCCTTGAGTCTCTTACTCGTAGCTCTTTTCTCTTTTGCTGCTACGTACCTCTTTTTCTCCTTTGCTGCTATGTTCCTCTTTTACCCGTATCTACGTGACTCTTTGCTTTTTAGTCTTCTTTAATAGCCTCCACGTGTCATGCCACGTATTTTACTCCATATATATTAAAATTTCCCCAATACAGAGAGTCCCCCCACTTTCCATTTATTCATCAGTATGAATAATTGGGAAGTGGAGTTGCATTAAAGGAGAATTTTTGTCTTCATTAATGTTCTAAGGAGTTTTGACGATCGAACTGTCACTTCCTTTAAATGCACCCAGTACGTGTTACTTCCTCATTGGTTTCTCTGTCCTGCAGCGTTCTTTCGGGCTTTCTTTTCGTCTTCCCTCTCCACGAAGTATCAGTTATCATCATTTAGAGCCTCCCATAATTGTACTCTCTTTCCTTGTTTTCAAAATCTCCCAACACTATAAATAACCCTTATTTTTACCGTATTACTCATAAATTGAATTGCACACTTCCTTTTACTTGATTTTAATTTCACTTCTGCATCCATGGCTTCTTCGAACCCTAAGAAAACTCCGATTCTAGACAAATTTCCTAACGCCCCTACCAGACATAGAAGATGGGGTAGATAACGCAACCTGGGATCCACCCGTGGTGGTGATTCTTCAACTCCTTCTTACTCTGGTGCTTCTTCTGGGGCTAGAGGTTCTCATACCCAAAAGAATCCTCCTAAAAGTAAAGATTCTTCAGAACCGCTGTGTGAACCTCTGGTAGATGAAATTACCCCTGCCGAATTTTCTTTCCCTCACGATAGCGAGTCTCTGAAAACCCAAGTAATTGGATTAGATCGTGCCGATCCTTATCCTACTATGATTACAAGTGCTTTAGCCCCAATTGTTAGGAAAGAATGCCACTAGGCTAATGATTTTCCAATTATAATCCCTAACCCAAATCAAAGGATTACTTCCTATCTTATAGGTTACTCTTTTGTCTATACCTATCCTTTTACTTTGGGTTTTAACCCGGCCATTGACCCGGTTATTCTAGACTTTTGTCATTTCTTCAATATTTGTTTGGGGCAAATTGGCCCGATAGTGTGGCGAGTTATTGCCTGTTTAAGACACCTCTCAACAAAAGCTAATGTAGAATTTACTCTCCCTAATTTACTTCACCTATACTCCATTAGGCTTCTTCGAAATAGAGTTTTTAGCTTGTCAGCCCCAAGCAAAAAGGTGTTGGTAAGCTCAAAAGACGGCAAAGACCGTGGATGGTTTGTCCGGTATGTCGCTGCTCCTACCGTAGGTTTGGTTAGTGAGAAATACCTTCGCTTCCCAGAGGAGTGGAATTTTGCATGTAAGTATTCTTTACCGTACGTATTTTATTCTTCCTTTTCATTTACCTTACCTATTTCATTTCCCTTTTCAGTAACCATAGGTATGGTTACTTTCGTAGCTAATATCCGTGATTGAGTAGATAAGCTTTTGAAGATTGCCCCAATGGAGGGTAGAACATGGAAGAATATTTCTAAACAACATGGTTGGAAACCAAAGACCCACGGTAAGAAGTTTTCTCCCCTTCTATTTTACCGTTTCGCATCTTTTTAAACCTTTTCCCCCTTTTTCCCTTTTAGGTTTTTCCACTCGTGGACTTAACCTTGGGACCGTTTTAGCATCACGTAGCCAGGACATCTTCCTGGGTTCTCATTCAAATGTTCCCATTTCTTCAAGATCGGAGAAGAGGAAATCCGTTCTTGAAGATGATTTTGAAGTTGAAGAAGATGAAGATAATGATGGTAGTGCCTTGACAACCAAACCAAGGGTCAAGAGACGAATCGTCAATGATGACGAAATTGGAGCTGCTCCTGACCTTCCCTCATCTGATCCTGTAGTCATCCCTGATGATGATACTTCTTCCCCTTCTGATACTGTCAACTTGATAGACCAACGTTTTGATAGTGGTTTTGATAGTTCTACAGGTCCGGTTTTAGATGAAGTTCCCTTGTCTTCTTCTACCGTTCCTGATATTGTTTTCTTACCTACTTCTTCTATTACTTCACCTCCTATTTTTGCTATCCATCCATGAACAACCACTCCTCCTATTACCATTTATCCCTTTACCTCACATCATGTTGAAACATGCTCCTCAAGTAGGAACTTTAATAAGAGGAGTGTCACCATTGAAGTTCCTCAAGACAGCAGTCTCCTAAGGAAGTCCGGACAAGCAGACACGTGGATTGCTACTTTGATTGGCCCTATTGAAACGGCAAAACTTGATAGACACAGCAACACGACTCTCTTAAACGACATTGTTCATGCCAGCTTAAAGGTAAAACAAAATTATTTTCATTTCATGAATTATTCCCTATAATTTTAACCTTATACTTATTTTACTATGACTAGATTAACCTCATTGGTATGGAGCTGATGTGTCGAGTTCCTCTCTTGGAGAAATTGGCTCGTGACTTGGAAAAAGCTGCTCATGATGCTGAAGTGACTGCCCGTGATTCTCAATTGGAAGCTAATAATTGGAAAGGGCAGTATGAAAGCTTACAAATAGAGATGGATATCTTATAAGAGAGGAAGAATTATTTAGAAAACCAAGTCTAGAAGCTTATTTCTGAATCAACAACGGTAAAGGCTATCGCAGACCAATCTAAGAGAGAAAAAGAATCTCTGGCTGAACAATTGTCCACGGTTGCTGATGAGAACAAGTCTTTGAGGGCCTTGCTGGCTCAAAAGGAAAAATATGCAGAAGGGATAGCCCAAGAACTTACCCGTACAAAAGAAGATTTACGAGGTTCACATGCCAAGGTTCATGCTTTGGAAAATTCTCACTCCTCAGTGCAAACATCTTACGACTCTCTTTTGCAAAAGAATGAGGAACTCAGGAACGAAATTTCGCTTTGGGAAAAGGATTATGAGCTCCTTGAGGAGTCTTCCAATATCAGTATATGCTGGACCTTCCTTGAGAGCCGTCGTGATGCTTTAGTGGAAATGAGTCAAGAGAATTTTGACCTTAAAGGTGAATTAGCCAAGGTGAATGAGGCTATTGACAAAGCCCAACAACCACCAGACTTTTCATCCCCTGAAACCAATGTTTCCGCGGCTGAAACTCCTTCGATCGAAGCTCTCCCAGTGAATCTGCCGTGTCTGAATCTGTCCCAGTTGAGGCCCCTTATGTAATGTTTCTCCATCGGATATCCCCACTCCTGTTGTTGAGAAGGTTTCTGTTTCTGCTAATGTTGAGGTCATTGGTCAGGTTGACCAAGTTGAGTTTGCTGATGTTGCTCCTTGAGTTTTGTAACTTTATAACATTTTAAAGCGTTACTTAGGTTTCCAAGTCCCCAAGTTTTGTATAAGGGGCATATTATGAACAAGTTTAACCTTTTTTTGTTATTAAGAAGTTTTATTATGCACCTACCTTCTTTTTTCAAAGAATTTCAATTGCATTTGCATCAAATAAAAAATGCTTTTGTTATTCTCATACTTAGATAATACGAGATTCATAAAAGAGGGCCCTTTTATATACATATATATATATTGACATTTAATGAAGAAGATGCCTCAACTTCACAATAATATTTAATACGATACAAGAAATAGGAATATACACGTTTATCTAAAATAACTTGATCAAATGTTTATTTTCTAAATTTTGACAAGCTGTAAATCGTTCCTTACATGTATTTTCATTACATCTATAACTTTCACGTAATTGTTTTCCTTATAAAAGATTTTAAGAAAGTTGAATAATAGATACAAGGTTTTCTTTACAACTTGTTTTTTATCCTTAACCGTTTGATATGGTTTACCCTTAACAGATTTGCTTGGGCTTGAATCTTGATTTTTCTTTAGGCTTTTGATTTGCCTTTTATCTGCACGTGAACCTTGTACATTCCGCCAAATGTTTGAGAGCTTAAGTATGAAGCCTTGTACATTTGATAATCTTTTCAATCCAGTTCTTTCCTAAACAAGAAAGGAATACGTATGGGACTAGTGGTTGTGGTAATATATGAAGACTGCTATACCTGTATATGTTATTATAACCTTAGGCCCGGAATTTTAGCATACTCCATTCCAGAATTTCAGCATACTCCATTTGGTCGTGACTCACCACTTAGTATAGGTAAGTTTTTTGCCTATCATCTAAAACCGTTAGTAAAAAATTTATGATGCTTAAAAAATTAGAATTTAACAAGATGATACCTGGAAAAGATTTTTCCTCTTATTTTTACTTTTTTTATAAAAATAATACCTCTTCAAATGCACAGCATTCCAATGTAAGGGAAGTAGTTTCCCATCCATCGTCTCCAATTCATACGCTCCTTTACCTACAATACCATTAATTCTGTATGGTCCCTCCTAAGATGGACTTAACTTACCTGAATTAACTATTTTGGTAGACTGAAAAAACCTTTTTGAGCACAAATTCTCCAATTTTGAAATACCACATACGTGTTTTCCTATTGTAACAGCGTTCAATCATTTGCTTTTGAGCGGCCATCCTTATTAATGTTGCTTCTCTTTTGCCTTCCAATAAGTCCAAATTTATCCTCATTTCTTCATCATTAGACGTCTGTGCTACTTGTGTTACTCTCGTACTTGGCTATCCTATCTAACTGGGATAATTGCTTCGGTACCGTATACTAAAGAGAAAGGAGGTTCACCTGTGGTTGTTTTCATTGTTGTACGGTATGCCCATAAGACCCCTGGTAATAGCTCAGGCCAATTCCCCTTTGACTCTTCCAACCTCTTGTTCAGATTATTGATGATATATCGTTTTTGTTGATTCTGCCTGTTCGTTTCCTAGTGGATGATAAGGTGTTGAACTTATCCTTTTTATTTGCCAACTCTAAAAGAATTCTGTTATCTGAGCTCCAATAAATTGTAGACCATTGTCGCATACGATTTCTCTTGGTACGCCAAAGCGGCAAATAATATGTCGCCAAATAAAGTCCTTGACTTCTTTTTCACGTACGTGTATAAACGCTCATGCCTCTACCCATTTAGTAAATTAATTAGTAAGTACGAGTAAAAATTTTACCTGTCCTTTAGCTTGAGGTAATGGTCCGACAATGTCCATTCCCCATTTCATGAATGGCCATGGTGCAATGACCGGATGTAATAACTTAGCAGGACGATGTATATTATTACCGTACCTCTGGCATTTGTCACATTTAGCTACAAAGTTTGATGCTTCTTCTTCCATTTTAGGCCAATGATACCCGGCTCTTATCAAGGTTTTAACCAATGACCTTACACATGTATGGTTCCGACAATGAACTTCGTGTACTTCTCTCATTACATACTCAGTTTGAGAAGGACCTAAACACCGAGCTAATGGGCCACCGAACATTTTTTGATAAAGATTGCCCTACTTTAGACAGTAACGGGCTGCCTTTTTCCGAAGTGCTTGTGCCTTTGTCTTTTCATCAGGTACGGTACCGTATTGCAAGAATGCTACAATCTCATTTCTCCAATCCCATGTTAAGTTATTAAAATTTACCTCATCTTTATCAGCTTCAAGAACTGAATGAAATAAATGAACAACTGAATTGCTGGCGTCTTTTGCCACATCAGCTGCGGATGCAAGATTTGCCAAGGCGTCTGCTTCTACATTATCATATATTGAGATTTGAATGACTTTCCAACACTGAAATTGTTTTACCAATTCCCTTACCTTTTCCAAATATTGCTACATCCTCGCTTTTCTGGATGTATAAGTCCACAACATTTGATTAACTACGAGTTGAGAATCACTTATTATTACTATCTGGCTTATACCAAGTTCTCATGCCAACTCCAAACCTGCAACCATAGCTTCATACTCTACCTCATTATTAGTGACATAATTGCATTTAATAGCCTATCTGATGCTTTCCCCCGTGGGTGGTACCAAGACAATTCCTAAACCAACACCCTAAACATTAGATGATCCATCAACGTATAAGGTCCAAATCCCTGGGTTTGCCCTATTAAGGACTTGAACTTTTTTTTTCTGCTTCCATCTGCATTCCTTGGCTAAAATCAGCCACGAAATCTGCTAGTACTTGAGATTTTATTGCGGTTCTAGGTTAGTACATGATTTCATATTCACTTAATTCTATGGCCCACTTAGCTAACCTCCCTGATAATTTTTGCTTATGCAATATATTACGTAATGGAAATGCAGTTACTACAGCAATGGGATGACATTGAAAATAAGGTCTCAATTTCCTAGATGCCATTACTAATGCTAAAGCCAATTTTTCTAGCTGTGGATACCTTGATTCCGCATCTAACAATGATTTACTAACATAATAAATGGGAGACTGTTTACCTTGCTCTTCTCGTACCAGAACTGCATTTACTGCCACTTCTGACGTCGCTAAGTAGATAAAGAGCCTTTCTCATGTTATAGTTTTGGATAGCAGAGGCGGATTTGACAGATATTTCTTCAAATTTTTAAGTGCCTGCTGACATTCTTTCGTCCATTCAAAGTAGTCCTGCTTTTTAAGAGTTGAGAAAAATTTGAAACACTTTTCTGATGATTTTGATATAAATCTCCCCAAAGCTGCAATCCTTCCAATGAGCCTTTGGGCCTCCTTTTTACTTGAGAGTACATCCGGAATTTCTTCAATGGCTTTGATTTGAGCTGGGTTTACTTCGATTGCACAGTTAGAAATAATAAAACCTAAAAATTTCCCAGATGGTACACCAAATGCACATTTTTCTAGATTCAATTTCATATTGTATGTGCGGAGAATTTCAAATGTTTTGGATAAGTGTGGTATATTATCTTTTAAATGCAAAGTTTTAACTAACATGTCATCTATATATACTTTCATGGTTCGACCTAAATGTTCTTGAAACATCTTAGTAACTAACCTTTGATACGTCGCACCTGCATTTTTAAGACCAAAGGGCATTACCTTATAACAATAAGTTCCCCTATCTGTTATAAAAGAAGTTTTTTCTTCATCTTCTGGATCCATCTTAATTTGATTATAACCTGAGTATGCATCTAAAAAGCTTAGCAACTCATGCCCTGCAGTTGCATCAATTAATTGATCTATATGCGGTAAAGGAAAAGAATCTTTCGGACAAGCCTTGTTTAGATCAGTATAATCTACACAGACACGCCATTTACCATTTTTCTTGGGAACCACGACGGTATTGGCTAACCAATTTGGATACTTTACCTCACGTATTGATCCAATTTTAAGTAGCTTCTAAACTTCCTCCTAAATTACCTTATTTTTGAAGGTTCCTTGCTTCCGTTTCTTTTGTTTGACTGGAGGATGTGTTGGGTCTTCATTCAACTTATGAATCATTACCTCCGGTGGTATCCCTGTCATATCAGAGTGGGACCAAACAAAACAATCTACGTTATATTTTAAAAATTCAATTAATTCATGTTTTACCTATGATCCTAGATTGGCTCCAACATACACCTTCCTGTCAAGTTGGTGCACAAACATTTCCACAGCTTTGAGCTCTTCTATTGTAGTTTTGATGTTATCATTCTCCTCTGGTTCTTGAATAATATCCGGCCTTGAATCCATATCTGTTTTTCTTTCTTCAGCTAAGGTCAGAGCATCTCCTTCCTTAACTGACATCTGTAATTGCTATTTATCTTTTTGAGCAGTTGGATCTATAACAGAATTTATGCTCCTGGATGTCTGCTAATCTCCTTTGATTTGACGAATTCCCCATGGTGAAAGAAATTTGATTACTTGATGCAATGTTGGTGGTACAGCATCCATTTCATGGATCCATGGCCTCCCAAGAATTATATTGTAAGCCATTTCTATATCCACCACCTGAAACTTAGTACCTTTGATGATACCTTCAGCATAGGTAGTGAGAAATACCTCTCCATTTGTTATGACATTAGAATTATCAAAACCTGATAAAGTATGTGCTTTTGGAGCCATCTTGTCCTCAGCTTGCATTTCGCATAAAACCCGTGCTAGAATAATATTCACCATACTTCCTGGATCAATCAAAACACGTTTTACATTAGTATCAGATACTAGCAGTGATATTACCAATGCGTCATTATGCGGGGTTATGAGGCCTTCAATGTCTGCATCGCTGAATGTGATATCCTCCCCTTCCAGCACATGTCGTACCCTTTTTCCATGCATGATAGTCATTTTGGATATTTTATTAGCTGCGGTATATGAGAAACCATTAACATCTTCTCCCCCACTTATAACATTGACCGTACGTTTAGGAGAGGGCGGCTTTGGGGGTTCTTGCCTATTTTTCGTATATGCCTGTTTACCTTTCTCACTAAATAACTCAGTGAGATACCCTTTCTTTAGTAAATGATCCACCTCACTTTGAAGAAACCTGCACTCAGCTGCTTTATGCCTGTGATCGTTATGGAATTCACACCAATGGTCAGGATTTCTTCTATTAGGATTCGACCTCATTTCCTTTGGCCATTGTACTTTTATATCCCATACCTCTCAGAACAGTTACGAGCTCTGAGGTAGTTATGTTAAAATTGTAACCACCAAATCTTGCCTTCAAACTTCTATCATCATCCCGATGTCCTCGTGTTTCCCGTTCGTTGTTAAATTTTGATGAAGAACCTGCTTCTCTATGACCGATTTTTTTATCATACCTCTCTTTTTTTGATCTCTGATCTCTTCTCGCAGGTCCCAAATATGGATCGTACCTATTTTTACTGAACCTCCTTTCATTGTCTGTACGCCTGGTACCTGCTTTCTCCTCCGCTTTTGGTCGTAGGATGATATCTTCCTCGATCCTCATTTTGGTGCTATATCTATTATAGACGTCATTCCACGTCGTTGCTGGGAATTCTTCAAAGCTTTCTATGAGTCTCCTCATAGATTCTAAACTTTTCTCGTTCAAATTGCTAGCAAAAGCAATTGCTGCCCAGTTGTCAGGTACGCGTGGCAATATCATTCTTTCTCGTTGGAACCTATCGACAAATTCTCTTAACAACTCTGAACTCCCTTGCTTGATTTTAAAGATGTCTTCCATCCTTTTCTCAACTTTTTGGGCTCCGGAATGCACTTTAATAATAAATCTGCAAGCTCAACAAATGAATTTATAGAATTTTTAGGTAAAAGAGAATACCAGGTTAAAGCTCCTTTGGTAAGTGTTTCACCAAATTTTTTGACCAAGACTGATTCGATCTGTTTGGTCAAATCATTCCCTTTAACTCCTATATTAAAGGTTGTGACATGATCTTGTGGATCTGATGTACCATCATATTTGGGAATTCTAGGCATTTTAAACTTTTTTGGAATGAGTAAGTGAGCTGCACTTGGCTTCCACGATTGTTGTGAATATTTGTCAATATCCGCCCCTTTAATCACAGGTGGAACCCCAGGTATCTACTCTATGCGTTCATTTTGTTCCTTCAGCTATCTCTGCAAGGTTAGTACAAGATTTTGTAAATAAGAATTAGCGTGATTACATGGGTCTCCTTCTTGCGTCTCACTAGGAGTTCCACCACTGCCTGAATTCACTAGTTCGGAACGTGGATTCTCCAAAGTTTTATTGTTTGGAATGGGTGTAAGCGGAATAGCAGGTAACTGAGTAACAAAAGCTTGAAGGGCTCTATTCACTTGAGAAGCGATTATCTTTTGCAGTGCCTCATTCATACCTTCAACATTATTAATATGATCCTGATCATTTGGCTTGGACCCATCGGGAGTTGCTTCACGAGATCGTTGGGGCGAACCTCGTGGAGAAGCTTGAGGTGAATCATGAGGAGAGTTTCCTTGAGTTTGCACTCCTAGAAGTTCAGTGATATTGTCGTTATTGTTCGACATGATTAATTGAAACGAAGATAAGAGAAATGACGTTGATTATCAGATTCCCGGCAACGGAACCAATTTGTTTTACCAAAAAGTAGATTTTTAGTTAAATTCGTATATATGAGAAAATCGGGCTTCTGATAATCATAAAAGAAGTAAAGAAAAAAGAATTATTAAATAGATTAAATAATAAAGCTTGTAAATTAAAAGAGTATATTCCGATCGTGCTTTGTTTACATGTTTCCTCCCTTTTATAGGTCCCTCTGGAGGTCTATTTACCTTCAGACCATGATAAACTCATTATGATTATTTAATGACCTTTAATGCCATATTTAATGCTATGTTACACAATCTTATCATTTAATACAAATATTCTTTAACGGCCGCTTCGGTACTTGCTACTCTAACGTGTATCTTTATTTTTTTATGTGTCTTGGTTCATTATCTTTTCATATTTCCTTCATAATTGTATCTTAAATAGGTACGATTCCTTGAGTCTCTTACTCGTACCTCTTTTCTCTTTTGCTACTACGTACCTCTTTTTCTTTCTTTGCTGCTATGTTCCTCTTTTACCCGTATCTATGTGACTCTTTACTTTTTAGTCTTCTTTAATAGCCTCCACGTGTCATGCCACATATTTTACTCCATATATATTAAAATTTTCCCAATACACAAGGGTTGCGAGTTCAATTCCCGGAGACCCAGAGTTTATTGAGATATTGAGATACGGACTGCAGGTTCGATTCCCGGAGATCCTGAGATATTGAGATACATACTGTGGGTTAGATTCCCAGAGATCCTGAGATATTGAGGTACAGACTGTGGGTTCAATTCTTGGAGATCCTAGGACTGCGGGTTCGATTCCGGGAGACCCAGAGATACTGATGTAAGGACTGCAGGTTCAATTCCCAGAGATCCTGAGTTGTTGGATATAGAGAGGGACTGTGGGTTCAATTCCCATAGATCCTGGACTTGCTGATTTGAGTTTATGTTGTGTTGGTTACTTGTTATCAGCTTAATCGTAGACGGTTGCAGTAATTAATTTATTGTTGTTATTTTGGACTCATTCTTATTCAAACTGCTTATTATTGTTATTATCATTATGTTATTGTCTCTCGGTAGGGCCCTGACCTTCCTTGTCACTACTCTATCGAGGTTAGGCTTGGCACTTACTGAGTACCTCCATGGTGTACTCATACTACTCTTCTGTACACTTTTGTTGTGTAGATCCAGGTACATCAGATCAGGCTCATTTCAGGTGATCTAGCATCACTTCAGGAGACTAGAGGCATGATCTGCTATGTTCGCGGATCCGGAGGGTCTCCTTCTATTCTCATTAGTGATAGCAATTATTTCCCATATTCTCGTTATTTAGACATTCTTGATGTGTAGAGCCACAATTGTACTCTTCTTTTAGTCTGTGTTGCCCGTGGGTTTCCGGGTCTTGGTAGTATGCTATTTAGTGTGTTTTGACGAAGTGTATGTGCCAAGCGACACTTATTACATTTTTTTTACATTATTCTGCTATTACTTTATCTCTTGTTTCATGAAATTTTACATTCCGCATCGTGTTAGGCTTACCTAGTCGCGAAGACTGGGTGCCGTCATGACAGGTTCATGATTGGTGAACTAGGGTCATGACAGTAGGTATTATTTTTTAAGAAAGAATTAATTAAACATCAATATTTTCTATCTTGTATCCATATTTGTATCTTCCAAGAAAGATCACACGTTTAAATTGATGCCAAAGATCCTTATAAATGATTTACTACTATAGTCTTTTCTTACAAATCTTTATTTAAGTAACTTTTACTTAGGTTTGGCTTCTCTTCATTGCTTAGGCTTTAGCTCTCACACAAACTTCGCCAAAAGTATGGCTCCAAACTATAACTATATAAGTGAAATAGCTGTCCAAAATGAGTTGGAATTTGAAAGTTCATGCTATTAGATTGTGGCACATTCCAGACCGCGAGAAACTAGAAAATTCTAATTCAATCGTATCAATTATTCAAGATGAAAAGGTGTATACTTGTGATGACCCGGCCCGTCATCATATGAGTTATCACCTCGTTTTTCCCGTTATATGCTTGTTCATACTTCAATATGCTAACTTATATGTGTTTTGAAAGTTTCAATCAAATCGGAGAGGAATTAGATAGAAATGAGGCCACAAACCTCTTTATGAGAAAAATAGGTTGGAAAAGTTAACTGAATGTTGACCAATGAGTTAGACAGCTCAGAATGGAATTCTGATGATTCGACTAGATTCGGGGGATCATTTATTACTTAGGAGAGCAATCAGAATCGAATTTAGAGGTCCGGTGTAGTTTTAGGCTTGAATTGGCTAAGGTTGAATTTTGGCGAAATCCGAATGGTAGGTGAGATTTTGATCCAGGAGCCAGAATGAAATTCTGACAGTTCCAGTAGCTCCGTTAGGTAATTTTGGATATGCGTGCAAAATTTCATGTCATTCAGATGTCGTTTGGTTGGGTTTTTGATTGAATGTTGGTTTCGGAATTTCTAGATGAAACTTAGGCTTGAATCCACTTTGATTCGATGATTTCCGTGTTTAAGGGCATATTCTTATGATTGGAACAAGTTTGTATCGTGTTTTGGAGTAGGTTGGTGGTTTTCGTTGGGGTCCCGGGAGCCTCGGGATGAATTCTGGGGGTCCAAACAGACCATTTTGTGCCAAAAGGCATTGCTGTTTCTGCTGCAATAAAAATGCAGGATTTTTGTTCTTCGCGATCGCGAAGTGTCCCATGCAATCGCGTAAGGTTGTGTTTGGGTGCATCGCGATCGCGATGGTTTGTATGTGATCGCGTAAGTCTAGGATCGAAGGCAATGCGATCGCGGGTAAGCTCATGCGATCGCATAGTGTTAAAATGCCTGATAGGGAGGTTAAGTTCAGAACATTTCATCCGCGACCCACAAAACCTCCATTTTTGAGTTCTTAGAGAGCAAACTGACGGGAATTGAAGGGGATTTCATTGGGTAAAATTAAGTTTTATGGTCCAAATACGTGTTTTTATCTTAGAATCATCCTCTATTTCACTGAAATTGGAAGAAGGCAAGAGAGGAGGAGCCAATGAAATTCTTTCGGAGTTCTTCCCCGTTGACGTCTAAGCAATTAATGGGGGAATTTTGCCCTAAGCCTGGAATATGGTAAAACATTGATTTGAATGGGCTAACGGAGTCCGATTTTGATAAACTTTATATGTATGGACTCGTGTTGAGATAAGGAATCCGAATATGTAACTTTTGTAATTTTTTGAGAAGCGTACCGAAAGACAGGTTTTGGTAATTGTGGTTTTTCATGTAATTTGATTGTGTTCGATTGGGTGTTGTTTCGTTAGCCTATTTTGATATATTTGTATTGTATTTGGCTAGTTTTGGCGTGCGTGGATGCTTGTTCGAGGAGACGAGGCTTCATGGAGCTTGAGTTTTTGTCGGATCGAGGTGGGTAATACTTGTAAATGATGTTCTGAGGGTTAGTAAACCCCGAACTAGCACATCTTAGTATTGTATTGAGGTGACTTGCACGCCGGATAACGGGCGTGGGGTAGAGCACCATTGAGGATTGTGACTTGGTCTTTCCCGCGTAATGAATAATAACACCTAATTGCTTGAAATTGAATTGACATCCTAATAAAAGATATTAATTATCATGAATTGGATTAATTGTCATGCTTGGGCTTCGTGCCGATTATTTGAATCCTTCAGGGATTGGTATCAATGTCTTGATAACACTGTGCATATTTCTATCTCACTTTAAGGTTTTAAATGGTATTTTGCTACTCAACATTTTTATAAGGTTATGAAAAACTTGAACAAGTTCTTAATGACATTTCTAGATGTGAGCTAATATGATACTGTTGCCCGAGGGGCTTTCTTGATTGTTCGTTAGACTGATTGGGGCCTAGGGCCATGGGCATGACGATTTATGTGAGCATATGCATATACATGAATGGATCGGACTGCATGCTGTAGTGGTATATGGATCGGGTTGCGCGCCGTAGCAGGTGTGATATTGATATTGCGCTTGGGCTGTAGGAGACCGTCCGGAGTCTGAACCCCCAAAGTGAGCGCAGGCGCCTTTGCATGGATCGGGCTGTACACCACAGCATCATATGTATTACATGGAATACATACATTGGTTTCTTTGTACTACGTGGCATAACATATAACACTCATACATTATTGGCAGACATGCACTATTTGCCTTATTGACCAGATCCCCTGGTGGTAATTGTTAAGGAGTGCTGAGCCCAAAGGGCTGATTTGAGTGCAGACTTGCACTGCTTGAGATTGTACCCAGGTATTGGTATGTTATCATGAAAGAAAGCTAAAAAAAATGAAATTTCTAAATAATCTACTCACATATGCTGAAAGGGAATAAAATGATAGTGTATTGAAGTTTAAAGGTAGTTCTGTATTGTGTATCATGAGATAGTGCTTTGCGTGGTTTTCTTTTCTTCAACATTATTTACTTTTATTACCGCTGAGTTGGAAGGACTCACACCCGACTCCCTGAACCTTGTGTGCAGATCCAGGTACATCACAGCAGAGCATATTCTAGAGCTGCTCGGGAGGGCATTTGGACAGTCGAGGTAGCTGCCAGCGTCCGCAGGACCTGACTCTCCAGTTTTTCTGTATTTTCATTCTGTCCATGCCACACTTGTGCATAGTTATATACACTATCACAGTTTATAAATTCTGGTAGAGGCTCATGACTTGTGACTCATGTTCCATTGGGATGTTGTACTGGTTTGGGTATTTCTTTATGATTATTCTATCGTTGTTTATGCTTAAAAAGGGGTTAAATGTGAGTTGATAGCTCCGTGTTTCTATTGATTGGTCGGGCTGGCCTAGCAGTGTGCTGGGCGCCATTATGATAGGGTTTGGGGTCATGACAAGTTGGTATCAAAGCCTAGGTTACTAGGCCTCATGAGTCTTGAGCCGGTTGGTAGAGTCTAGTGGATCGGTACGGGGACGCATGTGCTTATCCTCGGAGGCTGCAAACCTTTTAGGAAACATTTCACAATCTTGGAATTCTTATCGTGCGTACTTGATTCAGATTGAGATATAATTCTTGAAATTCCTTCCACACGTCTGTGTGCGCACTTGTGCACTCGGTAATATAATTGCCTTGATGGCTTGTGATTCCCCGATCAAGGGACGAGATATAATCTCTGTGAGTTCATGTTGGGCCAGTCGGGAGGACTTGAGGCCAGATTTTTGTCTATGACTTGAGCACCACGGTGCTAATATTTTTAGCTGGTATTATGAAATTTATATGACCAGTATTGTCCTAAATTGTTGAAATGGCAGCTTGATAGTGGATGAGCTGTTAGGTGTTAGACTCTTACAGTGATCCGTTGGGTAGCCCCTAGCTATGGGCGTGGTGAATATGTTCATGTCTCTTAGTGGAAAGGTAAAGTGCATTACGTGTGGTAGTATGAGTTCAGACTCAGAAAGATCAAATGTGTTGTGCTATGTGCATTGTGATGTCTTGTCAAATTGACGATGTATTGTTAGGATGGTTTTGATGATTCTCTGGCAGGTGGATAGGCCAAATTACAAAGGAAGCTCTGTCGAAATTTTTGAAAAATTTGAGACTTAGAAAAGATTTTGTCACCTAAGGAATGAGCTTAACTGTTGTGTGTGTATAAATACAAGAATTGCAGAAAAGTCAAGGTCTCAGATGATTCGAGTCTCTGTCGGGGCTTGTAAATGACTTGAGTTTAATCTCATTATAACATTGTGGCATTATTTGAGTAAGAATGTCATGAGTGGCTAAAAGTGCTTTGATGTATGGCTCCGAGCCAAGTTGGGGGGGGGGGGGGTTGCTATTAATTAACTAATTGCACGGTTGTGTGTTATGTGAGTACTGTCTTTAAGTATGTTGGGAAAATTTTGACAAGATTATGGTGCTTCGTATATGTGAAGAAATACTAGGATGTTTTGAACTGCAGTTGGTAAGGAATGTTCGGTGTATAGAAAATAAAGATAGCTAATTGTACCTGTAGGTAATCATGTTCTGCGATGTCAGAGTTATAACAAAACACAAGTGGTTCTGTTCAATAGTATAGTTGAATTACATCAGAATAAGGGTGAATGACGCCCGAGAATGATTTTGCAGTGTTCAAGAATTTGCTTGTAACAGTCAGCTGCCTTAAGATTGTGTTTGTGGCTAAAGACTGTGGATTCGTTAGAAGAAATCGAGACTTGTGGTATGTTATGTTAATTATGGGATTCTATGTATCCATATTGGAAAGTAATGATAACAAATTCAAAATCGCAGGAAGTTCTTCAAAACAAAGTATTGTAGAATGTGGTACTTCTGGGAAACATTGGAAAGAGTATTCAGCGGCATGTGAGGCTTAGACCGTGTGGTCTTGTGTACGAGGCTTGTGTGGTAACATGGGTTGAGGAATTGTCATGCTACAGTAAAGATTGATATTAAATTTAAGATGAATCAGAAAGGAATTGGGTAAATGGAACAACTTGTTAATAAACTGAAATGGTATGATAAGGATACGATTAACCCATGGTATGTGTTCAAAGTAATGAGACTTGCAGATATGGTGCAACAAAGCTCTTGAGTGCTGGCAGTTGCGTAGCTCGACGTGGGTAGTCCTGGCAGTTAAACTTATGCAACGAATTGGAAGAAAGAAATTGTGATGTGTTTTACCATGGTTTGAAAATGAGTAAATTTCCTATCGTTACACGAAGCAAGGAATGTGTAATAATTTTCTCCCATATGGGAAGTCATTAAAATTCTCAAGCAGCGTGGGCAGCTGCAGATAATCTTAGAATCAATCTTTCTGGTGATTAAGGAAAAAAAATATGGTACTGCTATTCTAGTGATTTGGCAGAGTATATGGTCAAAAGGGCAAGGTAATGTAAACTGATGATACCTAGTGGTATTGTGGTATTCTCTTGTTGGATTGACGGTGATGATTGAGATGTTGAAGGCATAGGGAAATTTCTAAATGACTTTCGTGGTATGAATGGACGTGTGACGTGTGTTATGTATTCGTACGGTGGAGTGTAGAATCAGGCATAGTGATTCATGTGTTATATATGTGTTAGAGACTAGAAGTTCTCATAATCCGCCTACGCAGTGGTGGTATATCAAGTGTATCGGCACCGTTTAGCGGTAATTGGAAATTGGAAGCACTAGTGGCTCTTTCGTTACTTGATATGACAAATTTGAATAATGATATATGATTGCAGACTGGTTGTCAAAAGTCAGGTTGTCTAGACTGATGTGAGATGGACTATGTAAGAAAAATGTCACAAATTGCATGGCAGAGAGCATCTGATCATGCTCCAGCACGGTAGAGGTACCCTAGGGCCAGCGGACGGCTATTAGGTATTTCTTTGTCAGTTGGGCCTTCATGGCGGATGTCAGCGTAGAGGTATCTACCATTGGTTCAGTTTTGGTATTGAGGAACTTTGTTGGATGCGTTTCATGTGGCCGAGATTGAGGCTATATATGTTTATCGTAATGAGAAACTTAACCAGATGTGCGTTCCCTCTTGCTAGATTTAGGCATGGATCGAGTGGCATGCCGCCACAGGTATAGTATCTAGATCGGGTGGTACGCCGCCATATGTATGGTATCAGTGGATCGGGTGGCACGCCGCCACAGGTATGGTATCTGGATCGGGTGGCACGCCGCCACGGGTATGTCATTGGAGCGGGTTGCACGCCGCAACAGTGTAATGTAAAAATAGACTTAATTATATGTTACCTTGTATACATTACTTCCTGGCTTCTGAGGAAAAGTCCGTATTGGGTATCGCTCGGCGAATAACACATCGGTTGTGTCCTTTCAGGATTTGATAGCATATACTAATTGTTTCACCGTGGGTGAGATTGATTGCTTGGGTTCAGACATAGATCGGTGCGTGGTTGACCGTTATGATCATGGTAACTTGAGGTGCTTTATGAGTAATAGTGTTTGGATAGAATTATGAGTTGTGGCAAGGCCACGTGATGTTATGACCTTTCAAGAAGGAGTCATGTACTATATTCCTATGATGTGAGACGTGATCTCAATTCTATGTTATGATGGTATAGAGTAATTGAATTATAGCTCTGTTGTTGGAGTCAGTTGTCATGATTTGAGTATGTTCAGACGTTTCTTATTGGAACCTGTGTTGTACTCATCGCGGCTTAGGACGGTGTGGAGGTGTCATATCACCAGTGCAGTGTGTTATAACCTAAATGATCATTTGGGTCATTAATGAGTGCGAGCATGTGTGATTTAAGTTGGTTAGAAAGGTAATATCGAGATTTGGCTCCAAAATCTGTTGTGGTATGAGTTAAAAGGGAAATGGATTCATGAATGGTTGACCTGAGAGATGGGTTTGATATATCGCGTGTTCGGTTGCCGTGGGCAGGATATGAAGGTGTTGGAATAAGACTCTATCTAATGAGAAAGGTTTTTCTGCTAGTATTTGGTTATTGTGGCCAATTGTTGTGATTAGAGACCATCGTCTCGAGTGATTGGGGTTGTTTGATACATCATATGATCTCACCCGGAGCAGCGAGTATGGGTCATTACGATTGGTTCGGGTGTAATTTGAGTATAGATGTGGGATTCGGATTTGGTATATGATTTCGGAAAGTGCAATGTGGTTTATGGTTCAAATAGACTATGGAAATTCAGCTATACTATGTTATAGGGTGAAATGGTATCACCCCGAATGTATGCTTGGTAAGATCATTTAGCTAGTGTGTTGCATCTAGTACAACTCTGGGTCCGCTTGAGGATGAGCGTTTGCTTAAGTTGGGGAGAATGTGATGATCTAGCCCATCATCATGTGAGATATCAACTCGTTTTTTCCGTTATATGCTTGTTCATACTTCAATATGCTAACTTATATGTTTTTGGAAAGTTTGAATCAAATCAGAGAGGAATTAGATAGAAATGAGGCCACAAACCTCTTTATGAGAAAAATAGGTTGGAAAAGTCAACCAAATATTGACCGATGAGTTAGACAGCTCGGAATGGAATTCTGATGATTCGACTAGTTTCGAGGGATCATTTATGACTTGGGAGAGCAATCGAAATCAAATTTGGAGGTCTGGTATAGTTTTAGGCTTGAATTGGCTAAGGTTGAATTTTGGCGAAATCCGAACGGTAGGTAAGATATTGATCCGGGAGTTGGAATGGAATTTCGATAGTTGCAGTAGCTCCGTTAGGTGATTTTGGATATGCGTGCAAAATCTCATGTCATTCGGACATCGTTTGGTTGGGTTTTTGATTGAATGTTGGTTTCGAAAGTTCTAGATTAAACTTAGGCTTGAATCCGCTTTGATTCGATGATTTCCGTCTTTAAGGGCATGTTTTTATGAGTGGAACAAGTTTGTATCGTATTTTGGAGTAGGTTGGTTGTTTTCTTTGGGGTCCCGGGAGCCTCGGGATGAATCCGGGGGTCCAAACGGACCATTTCGTGCCAAAAGGCACTACTGTTTTTGCTGCAATAAAAATGCAGGATTTTTGTTCTTCACGATCGCAAAGTGTCACATGCGATCGCGTAAGTCTAGGATCGAAGGCAATGCGATCGCGGGTAAGCTCATGCAATCGCATAGTGTTAAAATGCCTGACATGGAGGTTAAATTCAGAACATTTCATCCGCGACCCATTTACACAAAACCTCCATTTTTGAGTTCTTAGAGAGAAAATTGACGGGAATTGAAGGGGATTTCACCGGGTAAACATTGGAGGTAAGTTTTATGGTCCAAATACGTGTTTTTATCTTAGAATCTTTTTCTATTTCACTAAAATTGGAAGAATTAGTGGGGGAATTTTGCCCTAAGCTGGAATATGGTAAAACGTTGATTTGAATGGGCAAATTGAGTCCGATTTTGATAAACATTATATGTATGGACTCGTGTTGAGATAAGGAATCCAAATATGTAACTTTTATAATTTTTCGAGAAGCGTATCGAAATACGGGTTTTGGCAACTTTGTGGTTTTTCATGTAATTTGATTGTGTTCGATTGGGTGTTGTTCCGTTAGCCTATTACGATATATTTGTACTGAATTTGGCTAGTTTTGGCGTGCGTGGATGCTGGTTCGAGGAGCCAAGGCTTCGCAGAGCTTGAGTTTTCGCTGGATCGAGGTGCGTAATACTTGTAAATGGTGTCCTGAGGGTTAGTAAACCTCGGACTTGCATATCTTAGTGTTGTATTGAGGTGACTTGCACGCCATATAACGGGCGTGGGGTAGAGCACCATTGGTGATTGTGACTTGGTCCATCCCACGTAATGAATAATAACACCTAATTACTTGAAATTGAATTGACATCCTAATAAAGGATATTAATTATCATGAATTGGACTAATTGTCATGCTTGGGCTTCGTGCCGATTATTTGAATCTATTGGAATCAATGTCTTGATAACACTATTCATATTTCTATCTCAATTTAAGATTTTAAATGGAATTTTGCTACTCAGCATTTTTATAAGGTTATGAGAAACTTGAACAAGGTCTTAATGACATTTCTAGCTGTGAGCTAATATGATACTGTTGCCCGAGGGGCTTTCTTGATTATTCGCTAGACTGATTGGGGCCGAGGGCCATATGTTAGGGCATGACAATTTATGTGAGCATATGCATATGCATGCAAGGATCGGACTGCACGCCGCAGTGGTATATGGATCGGGTTGCGCGCCGCAGCAGGTGTGATATTGATATTGCGCTTGGGCTGTAGGAGCCCCTCCGGAGTCTGAACCCCCACAGTGAGCGCGGGCGCCTTTGCATGGATCGGGTTGTACGCCACAACGTCATATGAATTGCATGGCATACATACATTGCTTGAGCCCAAGGGGTTGATTTGAGTGCAGACTTGCACTGCTTGAGATTGTACCCAGGTGTTGGTATGTTATCATGAAAGAAAGCTAAAAAAATGAAATTTCTTAATAATCTACTCACATATGCTGAAAGGGAATAAAATGATAGTGTATTGAAGTTTAACGGTAGTTCTGTATTGTGTAGCATGAGATAGTGCTTTGCGTGATTTTCTTTTCCTCAGCATTATTTACTTTTATTATCGCTGAGTTGGAAGTACTCACACCTGACTCCCTGTACCTTGTGTGCAAATCCAGGTACATCACAACAGAGCTAATTCTATAGCTACTCGGGAGTGCATTTGGACAATCGAGGTAGTTGCCAGCATCTGCACGAGCCGACTCTCCAGTTTATCTGTATTTTCGTTTTGTCCATCCCACACTTGTGCACAGTTATATACACTATCATAATTTATAAATTCTGGTAAAGGCTCTTGACTTGTGGCTCCTATTCCGTTGGGAGGTTGTACTGGTTTGGGTATTTCTTTATGATTATTCTATCGTTTTTTATGCTTAAAAAGGGGTTAAATATGAGCTGATAGCTCTGTGTTTCTGTTGATTGGTCGGGCCGGCTTAGTAGTGTGCTGGGCGCCATCACGACCGGGTTTGGGGTCGTGACAATACTCTTTTGCATTCTTCAAATTATGCGCTTTACTAACTTATTTTCATATTTTTTATTTTAGGGCGATCGAATTCATGCAACTATTGGAAGAGCTTTTATGCGTATTTTCAAAATAAAGATACATGAAATAGGATCGAATGTTATGAGAAACTTTGTGGTTGGACCAAACAATATTAAAACTAAAACCAAGAAACATAAATTGAAACTGATATTCTCTCATAGGATGAGTGTGGATGAAATTAGTGATAAACAATTTAGTTTGAATATTTTTAATTTTAAGCCTTTTCAGCATTTCACAAATCAAGTTGAGGTTGATGAGAATGAATTATTCGGTAATTGTTTTATCTTTCGCTATTTTTTGTTAAATATTTTATCACCTTATTCATAACTATTATTTAAATGTGGTATATGTCATATGAGAAATTATTGATCTTGGTAACGTAGAATTGTATAATCAAGGTGGTAAAATAAGTACCTTTATGAACTTGGAGCTCGAGGATCATGAGTACGCTTGGAACCATGAATTGAATTAGTTAGAGAATCAATCACTATCATTTTTTCATTATTAATTTGTGCATTTTACATATAGGAGGAACAATATTTCAGCAATATTTTGGGAAGAATTTGTAGGTGAAATCTTGCCTCACTTGGATGGATCATCCAATCAGCGTGTCATAGTGGTTATGCAGCTAATAAAAGCCCATAAATTTTACATACTCAGATCGTAATAATAGATTTGCATTCTATTTGTGTGTGTGTGTGTGTGTGTTATTTAATATAAATTAATTTTATATGCAGATTAGGAAGTGAGCGTGAATTGAATCTTGAGAGGTTTAGTCAAACAACTTCTCAATGTAGTTATTCTATTTATGAAGAATTAGCTGCTTGGAATGTGGAAGTTAAAAGCATTGGAGAATTAATTAATTTTTTTTGCAGGGAAGTAAAATGTTCTTTACATAAACTATGACTAACAAATATAGCTTTGTAAACAATGTTCTTTAGGTGCAAATTTTTTAGATTTTTAATTTACAATCAGTTGGAAATATATACATAATATTAATAACGGCACATAATTTGACTTTCACTAGAATACAAACTGTAACGACCCGAACCGTCGTTACGGGAGTTACCATTCCATTTTATTCATCTTATACTTTAATATGCTAATTTATATGTGTTTGGAGAGTTAGAAGCAAATCGGATGGAATTGAAATAGAAATGAGGCAAATAAACCTCTTTATGAGAAGAATAGTTTGAAAAAGTCAACCGAATCTTGACCGACGAGTTAGAAAGTTCGAAATAAATTTGTGATGATTCGACTAGTTTTAGGGATAACTAATGACTTATGAGAGCAATCGGAATTGAATTTAGAGGTCCGGGGTAGATTTTGGCTTGAATTGGCTAAGGTTGAATTTTGGCGAATTTCGAACGGAAGGTGAGATTTTGATCCGGGGCTCGGAATGAAATTTTAAGAGTTGCAATAGCTCTGTTAGATAATTTTGGATAAGCGTGCAAAATTTCATGTCATTCGGAGGTGTTTAGGTCGGGTTTTAGAGCAAATGTTGGTTTCAGAAGTTTTTATGAAAATTAGGCTTGAATCCGTGAGAAAATTGTATTTTGATATTTACGATAATGTTTTTATGTTGCGAGCAAGTTTGAACAAAGTAATGTGATGTATTTTTGCTTTTGAATGAGGTCCGGGGGGCCTCAAGATATTTTCGGAGGGTCTACGGAAGAAATTATGAGGTTTTTGGACTGCTGGTGTGCTGCAGCAGGTCTTCTCGCTTCTGCGGATGAGGAACCGACCAGGAGGTCACAGAAGCGGACAGGGGCTGTTCAGGAAAATTTTGCAGAAGCGGAAGGAATGTCGCTGGTGCGGGCTCGCATAAGCGAGCCCAGGTACGTAGAAGCGGAGATGGGTCGCTGGGGAAAAATCGCAGAAGCGGACATGGCTCCGCACGCACGGTCTCGCTGGTACGAGAAATTGACCACAGAAGCGGTCCTCGCCATTAAGTGGATTGTCGCAGAAGCGGCTGGAAAACCGCAGAAGCGGTGTCGCTTAAGCGTGTAAGGGTCCGCAGAAGCGGAGTTCGTCACTGAATTAAATGGAACAGTGTATCGAATTTTAGAGTTCAAAACACACACTTTTAACTTCGGGGTGAGGCAAATTGTGAGGGTTTTCAAGGAGAAACAGTGGGAAATCATTAGGTAAGGGTTCCTAAACTCAAATTATGTTGTTATAACGCAAAACCCTAGATTAAACGCCCCAAAAAAACCGAGGATTTAAGTGAAAAACATGGTGGTTAGGGCTTGGAAATTTAGGAAGGTAAAAGTGAAAGTTGAGGGATCAAATTGACTCCGTTTTTGATAAGATTTATATGCATGGACTCGTGGTGGGACGAGAAATCCGTTGGTATGATTTTCGGAATTTTTCGAAAAGTGGGCCCGGGGCTCGGGTTTTACCAACTTGGTGCATTATTGCCTTTTTCAAGTAAATTTGATTGGGTTATGTTTCTTTGACCCATATTGATGTAATTGCTGTGATTTTGACTAGATTCGACGCACGAGGCGACATATTTAAAGGGAAAAGGCATCGCAAACGAGCCCACTGCCGGCTAGAGGTGAGTAGTTAGTGTATATGGTAGCCCGGCTTAGCACATTGTGACACTATTAGGGCGTGGCTCACACCCCATGGCAGGTGCAGGATTGATTATGACTGGGGATTGAGACTTGGTCCATCCCGAATATGAATAATTTTTTATTGGCAGTTGAAACGCGCACTGTGTTAGATATATTGGTGGGTTGTAAGCCATGTTTGGGGCCTTGTGCCTACTTGTAGTATCCCTAGGGGATATATATATATATATATATATATATATATATATATATATATATATATATATATGTTTGATCACTGATCTCAGTCCTGGTTTGAAATCACTATTATGAAATGATAATTCACATGTTCTTGAAAATTTAAATAAAATTAAAATATTTTCATTATTAATGAACCGGAACCTGGAAAGAAATAATTTGAACAATTGTGTGACTCACATGCATGTTGTGGACTGAGGATGGATCGGGCTGCACGCCGCAGCATATTAGATAAATATTGCGCTTGGGCTAAAGGAGCCCCTCCGGAGTCTGTACACATCCCCAGTGAGCGCCGTCGACATTAAACGGATCGGGCTACGCGCCGTTGCGGTCATGTGCATTGCATTGCATTTTATTTGTAAATTATCTGTGCCAATTGTGATTTGCTGTTGTTGCTAGTTCGTAGGAGGTATCAGACTGTAGTTAGCTTTGCTTTGTGATATTATGTGGATTTCCTGCTTTCAGCTATTATTTTACACTCTTTACTCACTGAGTACTTAGTACTCACCCCTACTCCATGCACCTTTGTGTGCAGATTCAGGTACACAGGAGGGTTAGATGAGCACTCCAGCCTTTATTAGAGTTTATCCGAGTTGTTGAGGTAGCTGCCGGCGTTCGCAGAACCTAGCTTCTCTTCTCATTTTAGTTATTACTTTATGTTTCAGACTTGAGTATTTCATTAAGTATTTCTATTACTATTCAGGTTTTTTAGAGGCTCTATACTCGTGACCCCAGATCTCTGGGAGTGTTATTTCGATTTCGCACTTCTCAATATTTATTCATACTATTATTATTGGAGTATTTATTGACTTATATATTCTTCTTGAATTTGTCCTTTTGGGACTGGTCTTTAAATGTTTGTTGGTCTGGCTTGCGTAGCTTTAGGGTTGGGCGACATCACGACTAGATTTGGGTCGTGACATAAACATACTTTAATGAAAAAATAGGACTAAGAAACCTATATAAGAAAACATAGACTCCATGAGATTTCCCTTTTACGAAAAATAAAAAGTTAGTAAGTATTACTACAAGTGTTACATTTGAAATTTACAAATCACTTGAGATGTGGTAGGATGGATGAGATTCTCTTACGAGTTCTCGGGTTCGAGCCTCGGGAAGGGAGGAATAAAAATACGGGAGAAATTAAAAAATAGCCTAATTCAATAGTTTCTCTGTGGAGAACTACCGTGAAGCTCCAATGTGTTTTAACTTATGTTAGCGCTAAGTATAAGCAAAATACTTAATCATGTAAAACTCTTAAAGCTATGTTGCACTCTCAATTATTTTTATTGTTCATGTTATATTACATTGCTAGAAAGACTTCTTTTACTTTTTCCATTATATTAATATGCCCCAAATATTTTATTTATCATCTGCTTAGTGGAATATTATGTCAGAATTATCTGTTATTTGTTAGGTTTTAATTGAACAATAATTGTATTGATATACCTTTTTAATCCTTTACTAGATATGATTGATAATTTTGTTGTTATGTGTAAGTTATGGTTGAAGGCTTTTCTATTGTTGTTGTTAAGATATACGTTTTGACTGGAATACTATTTTGTTTGTAACAGACCACTAAGAGGGGTTGGAGGACGTGTGATGTGGAGTTTCAGTCGTGCTTTGTGCTTGATAACTTATGGGAGTCTTTTAGAGAATGGAGTGCATATGAAACTGAAATTCCAATAGTATTGAGTGAAGGTAATAGTGTAGTTCAATATCTATGTACTCTATCATTCCTTAATTATCATTTATATACAGGTTAAAAAGTAGAGTATTCAATGGATTTGCTCACGATATCACAAATATTTAAGTTATTGAAACATGAAGCTCAGATTAACTAGGAACTCTCATGTAACATTGAAATTCCCATTGGCAGCTTTAGCATCTCCCATGATTTCAACAGTGGCATAAATCCAATTTGGTGCTATTTCAGTTCCATAATTATTATTGGGAATATTTTGGCTTTGTAAATAATGATTATTTATTTTTACATGAAGTGCCGGCACACAATAGTTGTGGCATTAATGCAAAATTGTGTCTAATACTCTTCGTTAGATTATCAGCACTCAGTTGGAAAAAATGGTTATAGTGATATATTTTTTCCATTATATAAAATGCCCCAAATACTGACCTTGTTATCTGCTTAGTAGAACATTATGCTAGGATTCTCAATGCGCTATTGTACAAGCTCCTCATTTTGATACTGGTTTGCAAAAGTTATTCTTTGATGGTGTTCTGCTATTTGATTTTGTTCTCAAACCTTCTTACTGGCATTTTACTGCTTACATTAGTATTTTATATATAGCATAACTTGAATCAAAAGTATATTCATTAAAAAGCATCCATCGTTTTGTACGTAAATATGCATATGGAACCCTTTTTACCTCGAGCAAAAGAAAAACGAAATGAAAATAAAACAATATTAAAAAGTGAGATTGCAATTCGAATCTAAAATGTTTTTTGCTTTGAAATTCTGATAGCTCTAAAATATTTTTATTTTCATGAAATACACGATGAGGTCATTGATAGCTTGGTATTTATGTCAGTTTCTTTAAATGAGGAAGGATTACTCATTACATCCAACACTAAGTCACTAACTATTAGTCCAATTGTGAAGATTTAAAAGGTGATTACACATAAAATTGCTGGAAAGTAATACTCCAAAAGTACCGTCCGCGCATCGCGCGAGTTCTAATACTAGTTATAATTAAATAATAAAAATTTATTTACAAACTGCTTTCTTCCAAGTATGAAAATGAATGTGGGTGTTGAGTTTTCCCTATTCAATCCTCAGTATGGATTTTATAATTCATGTCCACAACAGCTTAATAATATGCAGATCACACAGTTCAATCTGAAAGAAACCAGTCGAAATCAATACTCAAATATCTAGTTGGTTGCATTATATTATAGTTAGAACCCGTGTCACTTTAAAATTGTCAACTTCATTTTGTTTTTTTCTTTTAAATTACTTAACAAATAACCAAACTCCTAACGACTCCCGGCTAGAAGAGTAGTTGTAGAGAGAGAGAGAGAGCAAAAACATTGTCATTTGTATTTGAAGGTATTGCCGGAAAACTTGAAGCTGATTAAGCTTATAGAATAAATAAAGAATGAGTGGGTCTCGGTTTATAAAGTGTGTAACCGTCGGCGACGGAGCAGTGGGTAAAACTTGTCTCCTCATTTCATATACCAGCAATACTTTTCCCTCTGTAAGTTCTCTTTCTCTCTACTCTACTTTATCTGTAAGTTAACGTTTGTCTTTAGCCTGTACTTGATACACTAATTTTCCCAGTGGTCCATTTCTTAGTTTGAGTTTATATCAAATTGGGGCACTTAAAATATTTTTGAAATTAGAAAAATTAAGCTAGCGCTTGGACATATATTTGATTGAAACCTCAAAGAAAAGTTTTTGAAGTTGTGTTGAAACATACATTTTTTAAAATTGAAGTTGTGTTTGGACATATATTTTATTTAAAGAAAAGTTCCAAGTTTCGTGAGAGAGAAGAAAAGTTTTCATCCAAAAACTGCCCTAGTTTTTGGGATCTTGAAATTTTTTTCCCCAAAACATGATTATATTTCATAAACAAACAATGTTTTCAACAAGAATTGAAAAAATGAAGCCAAAATATATGAACAAATGGGAGCTTAAATTTATAAATTGGGGCTCTTGAGCCAATCATAGGGAGTTATTTTAGACCCGTTTAACAACAAAAGAAGTTATCATTTTTGGTATTGTGGAAAAAAGGATAAGTAATTTCAGCTGTAGCTCTGTAGTTTAAATTTCCCTTTTTTCTTTTGCTGATGGACCATTTCTATTTTATTGTATGATCATTGGACGGTCGTTGAGTTTTGAGAGAAGAGTGTGAAAACTATTTGCAGCATAAGCTATTTCTTTTATATTTTTTGGTGTCATTTCCTATAGTGTTTGTACCAGTATATGATTGTGAATTTTTCTTAAAATTTTCCCATTGATGTGTCCTATAGCTAGAAGGGTGGGGTGGGGGGGGGGGGTTATATCTTAGAAGAGTCATAACTGTCTTTTCCTGTACATGTGATAATTTTTAGGGTCTTAATTGAAATGTATGTATTGTCTGATCATCAAATGATTGAAGATCCGGCCTTTGATTTGCCTCTGAGCATAATAGTCTGTCTTCTAAGTTAGAAGCATGGCTGTTCTCTGTTTGAAGTCATAGAAGGGCTGATTAATAATAAAATTTAAATTTATTTTCTTTCTGTTAAAACGTTTATTTATAACAGCAGTGGCTGTGAATCGTTCAAATGAAACTTTCTGATTCATCATGCTCTAATTTGTCTATAATGTTGCAAGCAGGATTATGTCCCAACTGTATTTGACAATTTTAGTGCAAATGTGGTTGTGGATGGAAGCACTATTAATCTGGGTCTGTGGGATACTGCAGGTAAGTTTTCTCTTTTTCTTTTTTCAGGACATTTCCATTTTTCTTTTACCTCATTGTGGCAGACACGCTGACTACTCCTATTGTTTGATTTGTCAGGCCAGGAGGATTACAATAGATTAAGACCCTTGAGTTATCGTGGGGCGGATGTATTTATACTAGCATTTTCTCTTATCAGCAAGGCTAGCCATGAAAATGTCTTCAAAAAGGTACAATCTCCTCTCTAGCTTCTCTAACTTTCAGTTTTCCCTCCCCCCCCCCCCAATAAATGACTGTGAGACTGAGGAAATTTTATTATGGCTATCATCCCCATTATATTGAAAGCGGTACATGAAAGAATTTGTGTTGGTTAACTTCTATTTTTAGTCGTTTGATTCAAATCGTTAGTGAAAAGACCAATAAACTTGATTATCTAGGATTCTTTTTTCATCAGAAAGGATTGAGTAAAGGATGCCTATAAGAGCAAAGAAAATTAGTGATATGTATGGTTGGTGATATTCCACAATTTCCAGGAACTAATACATTTTCCTCTTGCTATTTAATTTCAGTGGATTCCTGAATTGAGGCATTATGCTCCTGGAGTTCCAATCATTCTTGTTGGGACAAAGCTAGGTTAGTATGTCCTTGTTAATCTGGTTTTATTGTTAACTCAATTAGCTATGTACTATTTATATGTCTATTTGGTTGGGAAGGTCTCTTCATTTGTCTGCCATTATTCTAAGTATCTACTTGTTTTCATTGGAGATAATTTTCTAAAACTGTTATTGCATATTTTATATTGGACGACTTGCGTTGTATGTATAGATGAGCTATGAAATATCAGACAATCCTTGAAGACACTTTTTGTATGCCCAATCTATATCAAAAATCTGTTATGTTCGGCAGAAGGATTGTTCATATATGTTCTTATTCTGATATGTTGAAATAATTTGTTCTTGCTCTCTATACAAATATGGTCGGGGTCATCTGAGTTACAAGTCAATCATCCCTTTTTGAATCAGTTATTTGTCTATTCTCTGGACTTTGGGCATCGCATTTAGCATTTGACATGCTTCATGTGCACCTTGTTTTCTCCTCCTTCTGAAAAGTTGAGCTTATTGTCACTACAAGCACACAAAGTAACTCAGTGGTGAATAGAGATCCATAACTAGTAGTGTGTCATTGTGTAGACATTTTGCAATTGTTCTTTCGAGGGAGATTGTCTCTGTAATCGAATGACAGTTGCTTCACCTAGTAAAATTGACTGCCAAACCATAAATGCTGATATCTACTGTCAGAATTATGAAAGAATATTATGTAACCTTGATTTCAGATGAACTCTTAAATGAAGCACCTATAATGGTTGGATTTTCTCATGCTTTCTGGAGAATTACACCTAAGAACTACTTATGGTGTCGGCCATGAATTTATATTATTTGGCACAAAGATTGGTGCTCAATAACTTTATGGATGTGAAATCAAACTGCTTGAGAGATGGAGAACTTACCTGTCACAACTGAAATTTGAAGGAGAGGCGATGTTTGGTTGAAGTTCCATTTCTGCAGGACGCCTTATGCTTTGTGGTTTTAAGTTGCTTATCTAACCCTTGCCTTTTGGAAGTCATTTACAAAAAAGTTAATAAATTGCCAAGCTAATAACATAATTAGTCTCTGAATAGGAAAGAAGTGTATCGTTGAACTAACTTGTTCATAAGCTATTCTTGACGTATTCTGAAACACATTCTCTGGACTTTGAAATCCAGTATAAACAGCATGGTGTCTACTTTAGGTCATCATTGGAATTCAAGGATATCTAAGGTAGATGAGAAAAGTACATAAATTATTTTCAGTCAAACCTCTGCAACATATTCTGCGGTCTTTGAAATAAAAGCTTATAATGAGCTTAATGGTATTTTGCTGTCTACTTTGTTTTAAATAATATTCTTGCCGGTGCTCATTCTGTATTAATGTGTTTCTAGCTTGCACATTTGTAACGTCTAACTTGTAGTTACCTTCTTTCTTCCTTTTGGTTCAATTGAATGTTTCCAGTTCATTCTCTCTGTTTACTCCACTTTGCTTCTTCCAATGTGGGCTGGTTCCTTTCGTTTCCTGTCTTCTCTTGTAATTTCTCGTGCTTCTGTTTAATGGCATTAATTGTGCTTCCACTAGATCTTCGTGAGGACAAGCAGTTCTTTTTAGACCATCCTGGTGCAGTACCTATTACCACGACTCAGGTAACCAACTTTTAACATATTTCAGCATTTGTGCAGTCTATACTTTTAGACCAAAGGGTTAACGTTTGAGGGGGCTAGTCCTCTAGTATCTCATTTCTGCTTCCCTGTAAAGGGTGAAGAGCTAAGAAAGTCAATTGGTGCTGCGGCTTACATTGAATGTAGTGCCAAAACACAGCAGGTGATTTTCCTATCCAAATAAAGTTTACGTAGTTAAGTTATAAGTCACCTTGTTACATACTTATTTTGCACAAAACTGCAGAATGTGAAGGGTGTTTTTGATGCGGCTATTAAGGTGGTTTTACAACCAACAAAGCAGAAGAAGAAAAAGAAGAGAAAGGGTCAGAGAGCCTGCTCTATCTTGTGACTTTTCCAGAAGAATGACTAAGAAATGGAGATATAGACTATTGTCAACCTATTCCTACCTCAAAGAGTGCAGCATATATTTGTTTACTGCTTGGTAGTCTTGACTTAAACACACTAGAAAAGCATTGAGATATGGTATGAGCAGAAAAGAGCGCCCTTCGTCTCTTTCTGAGTTAAATTTATATAATCTATGTAACATTTGTAAGATGATTATTATGTATTGTAGTAGTGCTGATTTAGACTCTGCAAGAGGTTGGATGTGCTATTGTCATTGTGTTGAAACATTAAGATGTTGTAAACTTGTAATGTATGCTGCGTGTATATATTTAATGGTTTCTTGACGGAAAAAGGCTTATGAATATTTTATGCCAATAAAATGGGAGTAAACTTTTGTGGTGTGAACAAGTATCTGCTGGTTTTTGAATTAATTTGCAGCTTTGATCTAAGGAACTGTAATTGGGATTGATTTAGTGGAAATTAAGTAAAATAAAAAAGGGCTGACCCTGTTCAATACCCACTTCGTGGTGTCTGGGGAAGGGAATACTCTAGGCAGCCTTCCCCCTGCTTTGCAGAGAGGCTGATTCGAACCCGCGACCTGACACACAACGGCAAGCAAGCTTACTGCTGAGCCAAACCGGCCCTTCAAAAAGGAGAAAGGTTCCATTACCCAACAGTTCAATGTTGTAAGATTCTTGTGGAAGCTGCTCCTAGGTTCTAAATTTGAAGATGAAATGTGGTAGGTTCTAAATTTGAAGATGAAATGTGGATTTTGTATTTCCTCAACAGCGTGAACATCAACTTAAATATGTGGTCTTTGGTCTTTAGTTTCATATTATTTGAACAACCAAGAAATTTTTCATGATTATTATATTTTTTTTGTTGAACCTTTGGTTAAGAGACCTGGCAATGCTTGTGTGAATGCGGTCACTCTACAAAAACACTACATTAATTAAAAAGACTAAGTTATTTCGTATATGACTGTAGTATACCGACGTATATGTAAACAATGCAAACTAAAAGTAAGTCTAAAGATTAAAAACATTAACCCGACAGTATGAACCTTTAGTTCAGTTTATTGACTTACTAGTTAATAAATTCGCGCTTCGCGCACTGAAATATCTCCTTTTATAAATTTAGGTATAAAAAATAGTTCATTAAATGAAATAAATCACATAATACAAGTCAAATAGCTATTATGTTCGTTTCAAGCAAGTCGAAAAAAAATACAAACAAAAACTACAAATCAAATCTGAGGAAAAAATAAACAGCATACTATGCTATGCAAACTCTTGCCTTTCCTTCCTAGTTAAATGTTCATAAATAACATTCACTAATGTAAATAATAAGATTTATTACTATAGTAATTAGAAGTAAATATTGATCATAATTAGAGACTGTTAGTATTTATTATTTAAATATTACATTATTACCCTTATGTATTTATTAGTAATAGTAAGTAAGCAAAAAAGGAAAATAAATAAATAGAATAATTAAGTGTCATGCCACGTTATGTTGCATCATCCTTTTACCTCCTTGAGTCTTCTTATAATTACATCATTAGTTAGGTATTTTATTAGTTAATTCTTTTAGTTAACTAAATAGAAACTTGTATAAAACTTCACCGGATTGCTTTGTCTTACGTTGGCCTTCTAAAACATCTCAAGAAGTCCACGTTGCTTTTCATTAGTTAACACAATTTTTTTTAAATTTTCGACAAAATATTTTCCAACGTTGTTTTCAATTCTCAAGTGCTTTTCAAACACAACTCCTAATTTAATCTTGTTCTCTAATTTTTTCTTTATCTAATTAAAAGAATTCAAAAGATATTTTTTTCGCAATTTGTGGTATCGTTTGCATTCATAGCAAATGTCACTTTCACCTCTTTTCTTATGCAGAGAATTACTACAGTTAAGCTTTTAATTCAGCATGTACTAACAATTATTTTTCGAGAATTACAACACGCATGTACGCTCACCGTAGTGGAACAATCTTCTTATCACCAGATTTGCATCATGACCATTAAAGCTTAAAGTACTAATATGCAAATTAATAAATATTAACTATTCAAGTTGAACCAATGAATTATCATAATCTTTCAATCGATCCCTTTCTGGATCGATTTAAGAGATATGTGAGAACTTTATTAAAAAATAAAAAAATAATTTATAAAAATAATTTTTTTAAAAAAAAATTGGTCCGAAGAAAATGAAGAATCAGTGAGAATAGTAAATTGCATTCTCAACAAATAAATCATGAAATTTATGTTATAGTGTTTAGTTTTCCTTCCGTTCTTTTATTTCCGGTTTCTCTCCTCTATACACGGATTCTTTTATTCCATTCTCTTCTTTCATTATTGATAATTTTTTCTAATTTATTGCTTCTTTACTTCTTTCTCCACCCTGTAAATGTTATTAGACGCTAGAAATTTGAAATTTATTTTTTCACAAAACTTATGATAATTGTATGAGGACAAATCAGATAAATAGTGCGACTAGTTTGCACATACACGTGGCCGATCCTGATGAAGTGCAACACGAGGACGCCACCTTACGAGGACGGCAACATTCGAGGACGTCCTCATTTATGGCCGTATGC
>JASVEL010001911.1:0-62925 GCA_032618575.1 Nicotiana noctiflora | reverse complement strand
TAACTTAAAAGAATTGTTGTTAAAATATTGGTGGGGAAAATATGTATAGGAGGAAATTAAGGTGGGGAACCGTTCCACTATACCTTTATTTCGTAAAACCGTTACCACAAAGTACTCTATTTTGTCGCTTTTATAAACCGTCTCCGTAGCTAAACTTATGGTGACGGTTGTTATACTATTGGAACGATTATTATCCAGAAGTGTTCCAAAAGCATTTTGACTCTATTGGAACGGCTAAAACTGTTCCAAAATATTATTTATTGTAACAGTTGCATAACCGTTACTAAATAATTGTTCCAATAGGATCATTTTCTAGTAATGAATGACGCTTCAGATTAATCCTGATTATATCGGAATGGGAGAGAAAAATAAAAGAGCTAGTTTGTAATACAAGTTTACATGACATGTGTTTGGCTCGATGATAATGTAACCCAACTGCCCAAGAGACAAATCTATAATTAAAATCTGTTGGACAAAAAGTGGACAATTTCTGTAATATGCTTAAGCTGTAATATTTTCCATAAAAATATATTAAAGGAAATTGTTTCCATATGCCCCTTCCGGTTCAAAATAAATAATTTTTGTTTGTTTGCATATATATTAATAAACTTGTATTTTAATATTAATTAGCAATGAAATTGATCATATTAGCATTTACTATCTCTTCGCATAAACACTCATAACACACACTCCAATACTATTACTTCAAGGTTAATTTAGAAAACATAATAATTAATTCATTTTTGAAATTTAAAAAAATTACGTATTTGGACAAAAAAAATTAGCTAAAAAATTATTTATTACGGATAAGAGAGTTATAATATAAGAGGTTTTAAAAGGGTCCAAGTAACAGTCACGTTTTTTTTTTTCATGCTTCGTGATTCATGAAAGATACAAAAATTGCTTTGAATTCATGAAAGGAATGAATATTGTCGTTTTGCTAGCTAGGGCATCAATGTACAAATAATTCAATGTAAATAAAATTAGTGTCAATACTTCTACAGTTGAATATTTTGTTGTCAGCATCACAAATATCGTGTTTCATTAAGAAAATCATGACAACAAATTATGTATCATTTTTTTTTTTTTTTTTTTTTTTATAAAACCCCTCCCAAATTAGGAGGATCTATAGTGTTTCCACACTTCCCCAAATTATGTATCATATTCATATCATAATACAGGGTTTAATTTCAAAATGAAATAGGGTAATTTACTATCTCTATATTGTTCGAAAATTTGAAGGGAATATCCGATTATACAAAATCCTTGGGAGTCAAGAAAATTGAAGCAGGTTAAAAATTTACGAGATTGAAATAAAAATATCAGTGTGTCATTTCTAATTCCTTAATGCTTTTACATTTATAATTAATTGCGGCTAGTATTGAAAGAAATTCGCGGTGGTGATTGTGTGATATATATAATGGTCACTTATGATGGTTATAACTTTTGAGAAAATAATTTTATTGTGGTGATTGGTAATGATAGCGATTGTTTTTATGGTTAATGAATAGTTGCGGTTATGTAGGGATAATTGATAGTAGTAGTTAAAGGTGATTCATACAAAAATATTTAAGTGAACAACTTTAAAGTATTTAAGTTTTTTTTTTATGAGATTTGAATGAAATTTATATGTTCGTCGACTAAAAATTCTCATAATTTTTATATTGGTGGTAAAGACTAAAATTTCAACTCTTGATTTCTTCGTAGTCCCATTTTTTCTCTCTAAAATATGTTCCCATCCCAGACCCCACCTTGTGGGACTATACTGGGTAGTTGTTGTTGTAAAATATGTTCCCATGCAAAATAATAGTGATGTCAATATATGCATGCTGCATAAAAGTCATCATCATTATCATTCGATCTTGATTTCTTGTACGATAATGTTTTCAAATTATTAAAAAAATAGTTTCAATTGGAAAACATTATCCGACAACATTGCACAAAAGACACTTTACTTTAACTACAAAAACAATAACAGTAATCCATGTTTTTTTCGACTGAAAATTAAATATAAGGAAGAAAAATGTGAAAGTTCAAATAAAGGCGAACAGTTTAGCCGCCACTAAAGTGAAATATAAAAATAGATGGAAGAATAGAGTAAAATTGGAACAAAATTATTTTAAAGATTACAAATTTCATTTTTTCTTTTGTGGATAGTTACTTATAATATATTTGGTTGATCTAAATATAATATTTTTTTAACAATATTATGTCAATTAATTTACTCGTTCAATAACTTGCCTTATTTGAAGATTATAATTTTATTCTTTGTGAAGAGTTGCCTATAAATATTGTTTTAGTGACTTGATAATATCGTAAAATTTGAAAGTTACTTATAAATTTTTGGGTTATCTGATCATGTCCTTTTTTTTTTGGTTACAATATTATGTCAATTTAATTCGTTCAATAACTTGCTTTATTTTCAAGATGACAATTTCTTTTAAAGATTTACCTGTAAAATTCTTTTGAGTGACTTGATATCATAAAATTTCTCCGTGCTATCACAGCAAATAAGTTAAAACACTAATAAGAATGCAAGTAAAGGACCACAGAGGTGACACCAATTCCTCAAAATATATTTATTGAATAAATAAATATTTTGGACTCGTAGACGAGATGAGGGTCGGTGTTAACGAGAGGCTAGAGGAATGGAGACAGACTCTCGAGTCTAAGGGGTTCAAACTAAGCAGGTCTAAGACAGAATATCTGGATTGCAAGTTTAGCGTTGAGCCGAGCGAAGTGGGAGGGAGCGTGATGATTGGATCCCAGGCCATAGCCAAGAAGGATAGTTTCAGATACCTTGGATCGGTGATCCAGGGGGACGGAGAGATCGACGGGTATATCACTCACCGTATAGAGGCAGGGTGGTCGAAGTGGAGGCTTGCATCAAGAGTCTTGTGTGATAAGAAGGTGCCACAGAAACTCAAGGGGAAGTTTTATAGACCTGTGCTTAGACCTGCCATGTTGTATGGGACGGAGTGTTGGCCGGTGAAGAAATCCCATGTTCAGAGGATGATGGTTGCGGAGATGAGGATGCTTAGGTGGATGTGCTGGCTCACCAGGTTAGATAAGATTAGGAACGAAGTTATTCGAGAGAAGGTAGGGGTGGCCCTAGTGGATGCAAAGATGCGAGAGGCGAGGCTTCGGTGGTTCGGGCATGTGCGGAGGAGAAGCCCCGATGCCCCGGTGAGGAGTTGTGAGCGGCTAGCGGTGGTCGGAGTGAGGCGAGGCAGAGGGAGGCCTAAGAGATACTGGGGAGAGGTAATTAGACAGGACATGGCCGGGATGCGGATTTCCGAGGACATGACCCTTGATAGGAAAGTCTGGAGGTCTAGTATCAGGGTTGTAGGATAGGGGCTTCTAGATTTTCCGTACTCCTTTCCCGGGGTGGGCGAGGCGTGGTAGGGCCGCCCATAGAGGATTAGTTTGTGTTCACTTATGGTAGTCATTTCTGGTAGTTTATTTTAATATCATTGCATGCCTGCTTATTCATGGTACATATGTCTCGTTTGTTTAGATAATTTTTATGCGATGTATGCTGGAGTAACTAATGCGGTTTTTGTTTTTGTTTTTGTTTTGTTTGCCTTTCTTTTCCCTGCGCCGAGGGTCGATTGGAAACAGCTTCTCTGCCCTCTTGGGTAGAGTTAAGGCCTGTCTACATATTACCCTCCCCAGACCCCACCGTGTGAGAATATAGTGGATTGTTGTTATTGTTGAATAAATATCCATGTCTCGTTAGGACCTCAAATAGGGGCAGATGACTACCGAGTTCAACTGATCCCATTATTTTTTATGTGGGGCATAAATTTATGTGTAAAAAATACAATATATAGTAAATATAAATTCATAAGTTTAAATATTAAGCTCATACAACTAAAATTCTAGATTCGAACTTTATATATTAAGCTCATACAACTAAAATTCTAGATTCGCCTCTAACCTCAAACGTCATCTGGACTAAAACCGACACAAAAATGTGCATAATCTTGAAAATGACATGAATTTTCTGAAACAAGCTGAAAATACTCTTCATAGACCTCCACCAACAGCATTTGGCTTTCACTATTGAACTCTGTGCATTCAGTTGGTGGAAGACAATTATCATTCAGGAGTAATTCATCAATCACCTGAAGCTTCTCATAAATCTCATTGTCATTTTCTTCAACATTTTGGCCAGAAGATGAACAATGGACATTATTGCAATTAACAACTTCACTAGTAGAGCAAGCACTACTTGAAGAACCTGAAAATACGCATGTACTCAGCAAGGGTGTCATTTGATAACGTTTCGTACTTTTTTTTTCTTTACATACGTGTATAAATAATATATCTTAAAATTTATATACAGTCAAATTTCTCTATAATAACTTCGCTTATTTTTAGATATTTTTTATCTATTATAGCAAAGTGCAACTATAAAAAGATATATTATAATATAACATGTAAATTGACGCCAAATAAACCTTAGTCATCATTATAGTAAAGTGTTGTTATAAGGGATGGCTATTATATGAAAAGATAATAGTATAAAAGTAATTTTCTAATTATCAAAAGAGCATAAAAGTAGTTTCTAATTTAGTACTCCCTCCGGTCCAAAATAAATGATTTTTTGGATGTTTTCATACATATTAAGAAAGTTACTTTTTAGCGTTAATTAACAATAGAATTGATCATTTTAACCTTACTATCTCACATAAACACTCCTAACACATATTCCAATACTATTTACTCCAAGGACAATGTAGGAAAAACATCATTTCTTGAAATCCGAAAAAATTACTTATTTTGGACCACAAAAAATATCAAAAAATCACTTATTTTGGACCAGAGGGAATATAGAAAGTAAAACCTTAAAACCAACATGTACAGTCCAGAGCACACTTACAAGTGATACAATGATTATTCGGTTGCGCAAAATTCTGAGTATGCCACTGTTTCTCTGTCTTCTTAACTACTTCTTCTTTCTCTTCAATATTGTAACAGATTTCTTCAATCTTGCCCTTTGTATTCCTCTTCTTCTTTGCCTTGTTACTTCTTTGGTTAGTTGGGGAAGAGACATTTGCTTTGTCCTTTGGTCTTGTAGTGTATTTTGGAAGAGATTTGTGTCTTTTTGGTACACTACCTTGAGCTTTGAGTTTTTTTAGAAGATGTGTATTCCAATAATTCTTTATGTCGTTATCTGTTCGACCAGGTATTCTTCCAGCAATAAGAGACCAACGACTTCCTAGAAGATTATAAAGTCTGATAATAAGATCTTCTTCTTCGGATGTAAAATTACCTCTCTTGATTCCTGGCTTAAGATAATTTACCCATCTTAATCTACAACTTTTGCCACATCTCTGTAGTCCTGAATATACACACAACATTAATTACTTAATTAGTTCAAGTAAATTACAAGCATTAGCCTAATTGTTTTTACTATAGTGCACTCACCCAACCGTTTAACTAAAACAGCCGACAGATATATCGTAATATATGTATAATATATGTTTAATTATATATAGTCAGTTTATAATTTATTTATGCCGGCGAAATAAAGTAAAAGTAAATCCGACCCGTTATATAAATAATAACCCGGCCCGCTCCAACTCACCCACCACACCCCAAAACACACACACAAAAAACCACAACCTCCCAAAAAAATTGTCTTTGAACTTAGGGTGTTTAACAGGCGGGATGGGACGGGCTGTACACAAAAAGCCCAAGCCCGTTCGGTTAGCGGGCGGGCTGTTAGCGGGTTGTGTTTTTTTGTGTTTTTGATGGCTTGTACGGGTTCGGGCTAGTTGTGCTAAAAAAAATTTAATTAAATTTTGCTAGCAACGGTACACAAATTAAAAAAAATTAAAAAAAAAATAAATTAACCCATTAACAGGATGAATCGGACTGCAACTCGTTAACGGGTTAGCGGGTTCCGATCACCGGTATCCAAAATGTGTTCGTATAAAGCCCGCTTCCGTCTAACTCGTCCCAACCCGCCCTATATGCCACAATAGGGTACTAAACAGGGTTGAAGCGGGCTGAAAACGGGTCAGTCCGGCCCGAGTAGCCAGTATAATTAAGTTTAAGTTGGAAATAAGTTAACTGATCTCGTACTAAAATGTGGTACTGAATAGTTATCGAATTCACTTACAGTCAACTCTAGGAAAAATTAACATGTGATTTAATTAACTACGTATTCGATCTTTTAATAGAAGCCAAAAACTTCATTATCATTAAAGCATAGTTTAATATTTCTTCTCTTTTGTCATTCTTATGCAAACAATGGAGGATTGGATAAGAAGCCATTCTTTCACCTCAGAATCTACAATGCCTAAATTCTGATCTGCTACAGTATGAAAAATCAAGGATTAAAGAAAAGGAAAGTCGAAGAGGAAGATAATTAATACTCACTACTAGAAACTCGTGTTCTTTTACTAATGAACATCTCTGTCAGAAACATCAAGCTGATGTTTGTGACAGGAATCCATCGGAAACAGGAAACAGCTCCCAATGAGCATATTTCCGATGGATTATTTCTGACGAACTTAGAAATCCGTCAAAAAAATAGAATCAAACAAAAAAAAAAGTGATTACCAGCTTTTATAGGAAGAGATCTCCATCCAACTTCTCCATGCTCTTTAATATAATCAGTAAGTAGTTTATCTTCTTTTGTAGTCCATGTACCTTTTCTCAGACCTTCTTTAGAACAACATGGTTTTCTTCCCATTCCTATTATTATTCACCAAATGAAGTTTGATTTTAGATATAATTGAGGGATTAATTTGGTAATATTGTTAAGCTGATTTCAGAGAGAGTAAGGGAATTTTGTGTTTTTGGTTAAGCACAAGAAATAGAACATTAAATATTCTAAGCTACTTTTGGAATGTGTGTGTATATATATAGTAATATATTTAAGTATAATGAACAAGCTGAATTACGTCTAGAAGTTATTAAATCATTCCCCACGTGTAATGTGTCTTATTTACTTTTGTCTATTTCAAAAATATGTTATTTAATAAAATTTATGGTAAAACCCGTAGCTGCTATCTTTTCGGTATCCTTTCTCACTATGCAATAGCTCGCATAATGTTACATTCTACCACACTAGACAAACTGGTGTGATAAGCTCTGACCGAGAAGTCTATTTAAAAAATATTACATTTTATATTTAGTATAATTTTATTTCCGATATTATTATTCTATTCTTATTGACACTTTCTTATAGAAATGTCGATACATTTAAAGTCACAAGAGTTAAAAGAGCATTAATGATGTGCTATTGACACTTTTAACTTAAAATCACAAAAAAATTTGAAAAAATTACATTCTTATAATATACTTCATATTCAGTCAAATCAAAATACGTGAAGTGAATCAAAAGAAAAAAAGGAAAAACAACATATTTTTCACGCGCTGGCACAAAAAGGAAAAAAATACAAAGATAAGTAATACTATTATTTTTCTCCTACTTTTTTCCCTATGATTGGTGGCCGGTGCGGGTCGAAGGGAGAAATTAAGAGAGGGCGTTTTAAACGCTTTAAATGATTAAAGAAAAGGCAATAACAATGTTTATTAAATACTTATATAATACACTTACTTGAAATTTAGTCGAGAAAGATTAAAATAGAAAAATTATAACTAGAATCAACCTTAATAAAAGGCAAGAATAAACTAATTTCACATACAGTTTCTTTTAAAATTTATTTTTCTAATTTTTTGAGATGCAAATTTTATTTACTTTTTGATAATTGATTTCTTCTAATAATTATCGGCAATAAAAAGCCAATCCATTTAATATTTTTTCCACATTTCTGATCTCCGATAAAATTTTAATTTTAAATTTGAAAAACTTCTTAGACATCTGCTACATAGTATCACGATCGAAAATCCGACTAGTCATGATGGCACATAACCCAACCTGCTAGGTAAGCCAGTTTAACAATAATTCAACTTCAAATGAGATTTACTAAGAAAATAATAATAAAATAATTGAACTCGTAGAACTTCCCAAGGACTGGTACGTAGTACAAATCACAAGCTTGTAAGATTTAGAGTTTACAAAGCTGGTATGAAATAAATACCTCATCTATTCGAAGTATACATAAACAGATTCATACATTTAAAGCAACCAAGAACAAAAGGCAGTTATGACAGGAACGCATGTACATCTTCAATTCAAGCTCCCTCTTTACACAGCAACATCAGCATCCAAATTATGCACGCAAGGTGCAGAAGTGTAGTATGAGTACAACCGACCATGTGTACTCAATAACTAACAAACCTAACATTAGGTGTAAAATAATGACGAGTTGTGACAAAGGTAGGAGTCCAACACTAAAAGCCAACAACAGTTTATAACAAATAATTAAAGTCACAAAAGAAATTACTCAGAGATACAATGCTCTGCTCGTTCACAGTTCCGAAGGACTGGTACGTAGAACTTCCCAAGGACTGGTACGTAGTACAAATCACGAGCTTATAAGATTTAGAGTTTACAAAGCTGGTATGAAATAAATACCTCATCTATTCGAAGTATACATAAACAGATTCATAAATTTAAAGCAACCAAGAACAAAAGGCAGTTATGACAGGAACGCATGTACATCTTCAATTCAAGCTCCCTCTTTACACAGCAACATCGGCATCCAAATACTGCACGCAAGGTGCAGAAGTATCGTATGAGTACAACGGACCATGTGTACTCAATAACTAACAAACCTAACATTAGGTGTAAAGTAATGACGAGTTGTGACAAAGGTAGGAGTCCAACACTAAATGCCAACAACAGTTTATAACAATATAATTAAAGTCACAAAAGAAAATACTCAGAGATACAATGCTCAGCTCGTTCACAGTTCCAAAAAATAGGCATATTTTTCAAGTATAACAGTACAATAACAACAATAACAACAACAAAAATATACCCAGTAAAATCCCACTAATGGGATCTGAGGAGAGTAGAGTGTACGCAGACCTTATCCCTACCCCAAAAAGGGCAAAGAGACAGTTTTCAGGATACTCTCGGCTCAACAGAAAAGGCAATAATATCATAAAAGAAATAAGAGAAAAGACATATAACAATAAAAGATATCAGAAAGAAAACCAAAAAAATAAGTGAAAGGACAATAACACAAAACTATGCAAAACAACAATGTGAATACAACAAAAATCGCTGACAAACCTAACAAAGCTCTAACAGACTACCTGGTACAAAGAGGGAATAACTCTTGACTGCCCTAGCCTACCACCCTAATGCTCGACCTCCGCATGTTCTTATCAAGAGCCATGTTCTCGGAACTCTAAAGCCACGCCATGTCCTACCTGATCACCTCACCCCAATCTTCCAAGGCCGCCCTCTGCCTCTTCTCATACCTGCCAAAGTCAACCGCTCACACCTCCTAACTGGTGCATCTAGTTCTCCTCCACACGTGTCCGAACTATCTAAGTCGCACTTCCTGCATTTTGTCGTCCACGGGAACCACGCCCACCCTCTCCCGAATATCTTCATTCCGAATCTTATCCAGTCTAGTGTGCTCACACATCCATCTCAACATCCTCATATCTGCTAATTTTATCTTCTGGATATGTGAATTCTTGACTGGCCAACACTCAGCTCCATACAACATGGCCGGTCTAACCATCGCTTTATAGAACTTACCTTTGAGTTTCGGTGGCACATTCTTTTCATACAGGACTCCATGTTAACCTCCATTTCATCCACCACACTCCTATACGGTGCGTAACATCCCCGTCGATCTCCCCATCTCCTTGGATAATTGACCCTAATTACTTAAAACTTTCTCTCTTAAGAATGACCTGTAAGTGAAGCTTGACCTCCACATCCACTTCCCCCGTCACATTTCTGAACTTACATTCCACATATTCTATCTTAGTCCTACTAAACTTGAGACCTTTAGACTCTAGAGTCTGCCTCTATACCTGCATTCCCCTATTAATGTCGCCTCGCATCTCATCAATCAGAACTATATCATCAGAGAACAACATACATCATGGCACCTCTCATTGGATATAGTGCGTCAGTGCGTCCATCGCCAGAGCAAATAAGAACGGGCTGAGCGCAGATCCTTGGTGTAATCCCATAACCACCAGAAAAGGCTCTGAGTCACCTCCCACAGTCATAAATCGAGTCATAGTTCCATCATACATATCCTTTATCACCCTAATGTAAGCCACCTCACACCTTTCACCTCCAGACACCTCCAAAGGACGTCCCTAGGGACCTTGTCATATGCCTTCTCTAGGTCAATAAACATAATATGCAAATCCCTCTTCCTATCCCTGTATAGACCAACCTTCTAATAAAGTGGATAGCTTCCGCGGTTGAATGGCTCGTCCTGAACCTGAACTAATTTTCCGAACACTGCCCTCCTTATCATCATTTCCACCACCCTCTCCTAGACTTTCATAGTATGACTTAGTAATTTGGTACCTCTATAGTTGTTACAATTCTGGATATCCCCTTTGTTCTGGTACACTGGAACCATTGTACTCCACCGCCACTCATTAGGCATGCTCTTTGTCTTGAAAATAATATTAAACAACCCAGACAGCCACTCCAAGCCTTCCATATCCGCATATCTCTAAAACTCTAATGGACTCTCATCAGGTCCGGTCGCTTTGCCCCGACTCATCTTACCCATCACACCTACGACCTCTTCAACCTTAATGTGCCTATAATACCTAATGTCTCGATAATTCTCGAAGTGCCCCAACTTCCCTAACACGATATTTTCATCCCCTTCTTCATTCAGACGTCTATGAAAGTACGACTGACATCTTTGCCTGCTCTGGGCCTCTTCCATCAATACTCGATTGTCCTCGTCTTTGATACACCTCACTTGATCCAGATCGCGAGCCTTCTTCTCTCTCTCTTTAGCCAATCTAACTAACTTCTTATTCCCATATTTGCCCCCAATTCCTTATAAAGCCGACCAAAAGAAGCATTTTTAGCCTCTTCCCTAGCCTCCTTATATCTTTCTCTGTTCACTCTCCTTTGATCCTCGTCAGTGCTCTCTACTAACTTAATGTACACCACTTTCTTAGCTTTCACTTTACCTTGGACCATGTCATTCCACCACCAGTCGCCTTGGTGCCCGCGATAATAGCCTTTCAAAACTCCCAACATCGCTCTTGTTGCCTCCCTTATACAATTTGTCATCGCCGTCCAAATAGCACTAGCATCCCCATCATTCTTCCAGGCACCCATATTTATTAGCCGCCCCTCCAATGTTTGCACATTATCTTTAGATGAAGCTCCCCACCCAATCCTCGAAGGACCTCGTACAACCCTCTTCTTCCTTTACATCAAAATACCGACGTCCATCACTAGAAGCCTATGTTGAGTTGCGAGGTTCTCACTGGGGATCACCTTGCAATCCTCACACAACCCCATTCGATTTTCTTCATGTGTTGTGGCTTAGTCTTCTTTATTCGAGTGGATCAAGGCTCGCAGGTATGATGATTCACAATTTCCAGTCCTTAGAGAGATACTACTACAAGGTGATACCAATGAGGTTACTACCAATGATGATGGTATTCTCCGACTCCTGGGTCGCTTATGCGTTCATAAATGGTCTAAAGGAAATGATTCTAGAGGAGGGACACCGTTCATGATATTCTATTCATCCAGGTGCTACGAAGATGTATCGTGGCCTGTGGTAGCATTTCTGGTGGCAGCGGATAAAGAAGAACATAGTCGAGTATGTGGCGAGGTGTCTGAATTGCCAGCATGTTAAGTATGAGAATCAGAGACCAGGTGGACCACTTTAGTATATGGTTAGGTTATCGCGGACATTAAGAGGGTTTGATATCATTTGGTTCATAGTCTACGGGTTGACCAAGTCGGTGCACTTTATTCCGGTTGCGACTACGTACTCTTTAGAGAGGTTGGCCCAAATTTCTATTCAGGATATTGTCCGGCTACATGGTGTGCCTATTTTCATCATTTTAGATAGAGGCCCTCGGTTCATTTCGAATTTCTGAAGAGTAGTATAAAGTGAGTTGGGTACTTGGATAAAGCTCAGCATAGCCTTTCATCTGCAGACCAATGGGCAGTTGGAGCGAACAGTTCAAATTCTGGAGGATATGCTTAGAGCATATGTTATTGAATTCGGAGGGCAGTGGCATCAATTCTTACCTTTGGCCGAGTTTTCTTATAACAACAGTTATTAGTCTAGGGTCAAAATGGATCTATTTATGGCTTTATATGGTCGGCGATGTCATTCCCACATCAGTTGGTTTGAGCCCCACGAGGCTAGGTTACATTGTACTGAATTTGTAAAGGATGGAATGGATAAGATGAAGTTGATCTAGGTGGGACTTCGCACAGTGCAATCCAGACAAAAGTGTAACCCATATCAGAAAGCGCGTGATTTATCGTTTATCGTAAGCGATAAAGTTCTCTTGAAAGTCCCACCGATGAAAGGTATCATAAGGTTCGGAAAGAAGGGCAAGCTGAGTCCGAGGTTTATTGGCCCATTCGAGGTGTTGAAGCGAGTTGGGGAAGTTGCTTACGAGCTTGCTTTGCCTCCAAGCCTATCAGGATTGTCCTAGGTTTAGGGTATAAAAGTGTCCGAATCTCCCACCCCCCCTCTCTATTGTCTCAATTCAGTCCCACACATAAAACAGTCACCACCGTCTCTGCCATGAGCCACCGGTCGAAAATTGTCTCTGCCGGCGGCGTTCACCCAATAGACCCCAAATCTTTACCATGGCACCATCTTCCCTTCCTCTTTTCATCCCCGCAGTTGGATTTCTTCAAATATAAATCAATCACCTCAAATAACCCCTGTCGCCTTCACCGGAACCCTACCACCAGCGAAGGTAACCAACTCCAATAATCCCAAAATTAACACCAATGACTCCTCTTATCCTCATCTTCCCCTTTCCACAAACCTTTCTCCTCAAATCTTAACAGAACTCGTCGAATATCCATTTGAGTTTTTCCGGCCAAGTTGCAACTTACGTCAATGGCCTTCAAATTAACACCATAAACTCTTCTCTTCATCCTCTATCCAACCCTTATAGTCACAACTCTCAAACATAACCAGGTTTCGCTCGAATTTAGACTTGAATTTTTTCGGTGAACCCTAGTTTCATAAAATTTCATTCAACCAGTCCCCTAGCACTCTCCTCGTCTTCATCAAGATATTCTCATCATCTGTGGGGACCAATTGACCATAGATTTACTCGAATTGAGCATTGGCAGTTTCAAGCCATCAGTAAGTTTTTCAATTACTGACTTTTTTTTAATTAGTTTTGTTTCCTCTGTTATTCCAAATAGTCTAATTAGAATTTCTGATTATTCATTGTTAATTAGTTTTCCCTTAGGTTTGATTGTTTGGGATTTCGTATGTAAATGTTAGAACTCATTCTCTGTTGATTTAAAAATCCATTTATATCTCTTTGGTAGGTGTTTAAGTATGTAGTTCTTAGTTTAGTTTGTTCATTATCCCTACTTATTTAGAGTAGTAATTCCGGTTTCCTTTTTTGCTCTATTTTACAATAGCTTGCTGTAATTTTAAATACTCTTAATTGGATTCGTGTGATATTAAAATTAGTTCTATAGTTTAGATTAAATTTTTGCGATACTCTTAGTTTAATTTCAGATTTTCTTTTAGCATACTATAGGTGTTTGGTTATAGCTGATAGTTAAATTCAGTAGGTTTATTATGCTTAGTAATTTTAGGAAATTGTTAAGGCTAGTTTGGACATAAAGCAGAATGGGAAAGTCTGCAGTAATTTTAAGGGCCAGTAGGGGTAAAATGAACATTGAAAAAGGCAAAAATCTTCAGATTAGTAATTAAGGAAGGCAAGAAAGGGTAGTGTGGGTATTATATGGTTAAAAGAATCCCCTAGACCCTTCTAGAAAGGGTCTAAGTACACATTTCAGTAATTGTAGTGCATTTACTTGTTTAACAAGTTAAAAACCGAGGGATTAATCTAAAAATAACTAGGGACCAATGAGAAAAATAGAAAATCTGAGGGTGCCCTAGTTTAGGCCTAAAAGGCACCTAAATGCCTTAAAAAAAATTTTAGAAGATCTGAATATTCTAAAAACCTTCCAGCCTTTAAATTCCTTTAAAAAAATCCCTCTTTTTAGTCTAAAGTTCTGATTTCTATAGTTCCAAACTGAATAGCTTCAAGTCTAAAGTTATCAGTCCTAGGACTTCTATTTAGATTCAAATTTTCCAGAAAAAAAAAGAAGAGAAAAACAGTACTGTTTCATTAAGTCTCAAGTTCATTTTTGAGATTTGATGATTGAATATAGGCTCTAATTTAGAATCTGATTGTTGTTTGTTGCTGAGGTTCCTGAGTTATTTTTCCAGTGTATTTGAGTTTCAAGCAAGCCTATTTGTTAATATTTGGAGTGCTTTTCTTCTGACATTCAAATTTTGTTATCCTAGTGGTTTTGGTTTGAAATTCAGTTCTGTTGATTGTTGGCAACAAACTGATTATCTACTGCTCTTTGGGCTGCTACTGGCCTCCTTTATCATTTCAAATTTCCAGGAACATAACTCTCTTGAATTCCATGTATTATTGAAAGCTAATTTGAAGAAGGAAATAACATGAAACTAAAAGGCTTTAGCCTGCTATTTGTTTGATTAATATGAGATTATTAGCTTCAGTGTATTCTGTTGAGAATAATTAATGTTATTTACTTTGGACACATTGTATATTAAGCTGGACAGTCATGATTTACGCATAAAACATTATAGTCATAAGTTTTATAGTGGAAATAAGACTTTATATAAAGTCTAGGTCATTGTGATTGATTTTTAAAGTTTGATAGATTAACTCAAAGTATTTGGGCTAGAAAATCATAGCAAGTCATTTGAAAATAGAGAGTTACGTTTACATATGATCTTGTTTTTAATTAACCTTTATATTTGACTCATTGTTGAATCAATTGTTCGAGTGTATGTATATTATAATGCTTCTCATTTAAATAACGTGTTGCTTTAATCCAATCATTCTTGTGTTTGTTTGAGATTTTAATCTACTTTAATCTGCTTTAATGATTTTAGAAGCCATCTAGCTTTGTTATTGATATTGGTACATTTCTCTGAAAAGTCAAGAAATCAATTCTTAAGATGCAGATCTTTGTTAAAACCTTAACTGGAAATTTTGTATAAGCTGTGAAAAATTTACTAGCCCTTGTGTTTATCTGGGATTTAGTATAAAATACTTTTATTAGAACTCTATTGAAGTTGGGCTCAAAAGTAGAGCATAAGGGCCTGATCTGGAAGAGAAGTAAATGCATCTCAAATCATATGTTTGGGCCAATTCTCAGTGGCCCAATATGGGCAGCCTCACAGGATCAGGCCAATTTTTTAGGCCTAGGATTAAGGGTTAATTCATGCATCCATGATGTTACATTAGGATATTTTTTTTTTAAATGGTAGAATCAAATCCCTTTTAAAATAATTAGGAATATCGGGGTATGAACTTACAAATACAAAAATTGGGTCTCAAATTAGGTAGAGGTTTCAAGCTAAAAGGGTGTTTTCCTTTTATTTGAATTCGGACTTCAATTCGTGGCTCGAATTTATATTTGTAATTAATTAACCTTTAGAGACAAATAATTCATAGAAAATTATAGTTTACTTTTAGTTGGCCTTTAATAATAAAATGATATGAGCCTCGCCAAATCAAATGCAACATTGCAGGGCCCTCATTAATTACTAAATTAAAAATACTTAGAAGCTTGGGACGGGCCGTTTAGCGAATTTCACGGCCTTCCCAACAGATAATAATATGTTAGACACTATAGGCGCGTTTTTAATAATCTTACTTTCCTAATTTGGGTATGTATTTCATACAACCCTAATTTAAATCCGAAAATGTCAAATAAAGATGTGTCAAGGATCCGCGTGCATTTCATGTGACGTGATCCGAAAACTTATTTTTAGGCGACGTTAACTTTCATAAAAAATAACTAAAAAGCGGTAAATAATTATAAAATTGAACTATAGATTGGAGTATGTATAAAAATCAGATTTCTAGCCATTTATAATAATTTAAGCGACCGTGCTAGAACCACGAGATCCGGAGGTGCCTAACACCTTCCCTCGGGTCAACAGAATTCCTTACACAGAATTTCTGGTTCACAGACTCCAATTGGGAAGTCGAATAATTTTCCTCGATCTGGGATTTAAACTGGTGACTCGGGACACCAAAAGCCAATCCTTTCTCGAGTGGCAACTCTAAAAAATAAATAAATAATCCCAATTCGAATAGTGTCATTTTAATTGGAAAAATTTCCCTTTTATACATTTTACCCTTCAGGGTATGTGTGTAAAAAAAAAGAGGGGTGACAACTCTGGCGACTCTGCTGGGGACAGGAACCCAGAATTCTGGTTCAGGGTTCAAAGAATTCGAGCTTAGTTTAATTATTATATTTGGCTTTTATTTGATTTTTCTAGATGCTTCCATGCTATATGTGCTAAATGTTTACCGCTTTGATATTTGTTGAAACTGTATATAAACTGTCGCGAATCCCTTCTCTTTCTGAGTCTTCTACATCATGGAGAAGGGTGCACTTCGTGTAGCTTCTCTTCTGTTAGAGTGTTTTTTTTTTCAAAATGTAGAATGAGGTTTGGATAAGTTGCAAAGCCGGACGAGCTTCTGTATCCCGATACGCTGCCTCCCCCTCGGCCCGAGTTGTCCGCTCGGTTAAGCAAGGTCTAGACCAATAAACCTAGGGTTTAAACCTAGATGAACAATAAACTCATGTCGGATCCCTAGTAGGACGTTTATTTGCATCACGTGCATTTGACTAAGGGGACTCAACACAAGAGTTGGGTCCGTCTAGGACAGGTGACCCGTATTGAAATGACCAACATGATACATATTACGTGCTACTTGCATTTATTTTCTCGGCTTTGCATGTTGACCAGCTTGTATACAATGAGTGAAGCTTTTTGAAAAAATAACAGTGTTAGGACTAAGGGAATGTAACCATTTGCTGTGGAAAACCAATGCCCAATTAGTACCGAAATGGTGCCGGACTTTTGAAGAATGAAAAGAATATAAAGAAAATATTTGAATAAAATATATATATAGAAAGGAAATTGTTGATCAAAAATAGTTTTGATTTTGGCCAATCGACCCAAATTACGCTAGTTTGATTCTCACCGGATGTGAGATACGTAGGCAACCCTCATCCGGTCCAACCTCCCTTTTGCAAAAATAGCCCAAAACAAATGTCAAAATTTTAAGTTCTTATAAAAAATAAACTAGCCCGAACTACGCTGGTTTGATTCTCACTGGATATGAGATACGTAGGCAACCCTCAACGGGTCCAACCTCTCTTTTGCAAAAAATAGCCAAAAAATGTCAAAATCTTACTTTTCGTCATAAATAAGTCTAGTGCTGTTATTCTTGTGTAACATTAGCCGAATGTCCTCAAAAGGACGCTAGAAGGCCGCTTTTGCAAGAACAACCACCCTGAGTCATTTTTAAAATGATTTGCGGACACATCATTAAAATCTTCCTTTAGGAAGTGCTGAAAGCCGTATTTGTAAAACCGAGTCTTTGTTTTTTTAAAATAAATATTTTTGAAAAATAGCCACACTTTTTGTAAGTCAAATAAGTCATTACATGCCCAGTTTTCTTTAAATAGCCTACAGTTGACATTGAAATCTTATCAGTCTTGCGCAGACCTGCGGCGATGCTGAGTGATGCCCGCGGTCCCCAAGATTTGAAGCTTTGATGTATTCTTAGATTTTGGCTGTTTTATAATTTCCTTTGTTCAAGAAAAGTAAAATAAATAAATAAATAAATAATATATATATATTAGCTTTTGTAATCGCGGTTGTTTATTAATGAAAAACTAAAAATTCCCAAAAAAAAATTTCTTATTTTTTACATTAATTTGCAAGAACTACACTTGGTCTGATTCATGCGGGGTCATGATACGTAAGCCATCTACATAAGATTCGACCATAATCCTAAAAAAAAAATACGAGGGAAATAAATAAAAGGAAAAAACAAGAGAGAAAGAAGCACAAAGGAAGGCAATAAGGCATTGAGAGAAAAACCATGGCCAAAGGAAAGTAAAAACAGAAAAAATGAAAAAAAAAGAGGGAAAAGAAAATGAGAAAAAAAACGAAACAGAAAGAGAAAGGAAAGAGAAAATGAATAAGAGAAAAGTCGGGATGACGCATGCAATCGAAGCAAACATATAGATATTCATTTAAATGTATAGGTTCATCACACTCTAATGTGCAGTTACCTATATGTTATTTGCTTCACACTAACCTTGTTGTTGTCAATTCCAGCTGAGTTTTTAGAAGCCGTGGTGGGTTTGTGGTAAGCTGGCCTCACATCGATAATTCACTAGATCCAAAGGAAGCACCGAGATGTCGTCTGAAATGGCTCTTCCCGCAATCCTCATATTTGAAGACATCCCAGTCTCTAGGATCCCGGCCTCCGCATTCTACACAGCTGAAAAAAATTAAATACTACGTTTGCGCTTGATAGAAATGTAGGATGCTTGGACTAACGGGAAAGAACCCCTAAGCAATATCTCGGGATTCCCGGAATTGTTCCCTAGATGGGGACGGATTACCACTGTCCCTATTAGCCATCCAAATATTCGTCTAGGCCAACCTACCATGGCTACTAACTTTTTCGGAACGCCCTCTGAAACTCACCCCAAGTGTTCTCATCTGGGACTGCACTCAACATGTTTACAGCTCCACCATCTTCGACAACAACCCAACCATCGCTACCAAAACATGCTTTTGACCCTCCGGTCTTTACATTCCGAAATCCTATTTTTCAGGGTGACTCTTCTCAGTACCCTCAATACACCTACTCCCAACCACCATACTGCAAGGTTTAAGCGGACAGAAAAGTATTTCTTACAATGATCTGTGCATGTTCCCTCATGTGCACCTGCCCGTGGGATTCAAAACACCAAAGTTCGAAAAGTATGATGGAGATGGTGATCCTATTGCTCACCTCAAAAGGTATGCAATTAGTTGCGCGGGGCCGGTGGTAAACAAGAGTTAATAATGGCTTACTTTGGAGAAAGCTTGGTGGGCATAGCATCGGAGTGGTACATGGATCAGGATATATCTCGATGGCACATTTGGGATGACCTTGCCAGAGATTTTGTTCGGCAGTTTCAATACAATATAGACATTGCGCCAGATAGAAACTCTCTAGCAAATCTCAAGAAAAAGCCCTCAGTGAGCTTCTATGAATATGCAATCAAATGGCGCGAGTAGGCGTCAAGGGTGAAGCCTCTAATGGATGAAGTAGAAATGGTCATTGTATTTCTTCAGGCCCAGGAAGCGGACTATTTTTAGAATATGATGTCGGCCATGGGCAAGCCATTTGCAGAGGCAATCAAAATCGGTGAAATGGTGGAGAATGGGTTGAAAACAGGCAGAATTTTGAGCCAATCAGCTATTAGAACAACCTCCCGAGCCATCCAAGGCGGGTCTGGAGGAATGGCAAATGGTAGAACGGAAGAGGAAACGTCCATGGCGGCTTCGGGTGCGAGAATTCACCGCGCTCCTAGACCCATATTTTTAGAAAGAACCCATCAGCATTATTACCCTCATCAAGAAATGTCCTATGCTCCACAACCATATGCGGTCATGAACGCTCAACCCTTCACCCGACTGCAGCCACATGCCAACAGAAATCAACCTCCATTCCTAAGGAATCAACCTCCCTACCAGAACCACTATAATCCTTGACCTCCGCAGAATAACTTCTATCCTCGGGAACCACCTAGGAGATCCAACTATACACCAATCAGTGAATCCTACTCCACTTTGTTCGCTAAGCTTGTCCAGATGAATTTGCTGCAACCCATAACCCCAAACGGGAAAAACCCATAATCACCATCATATCAGCGGGGTGTCAGGTGTGCATACCATTCAGGGGTAGAAGGCCATCATACTAATGACTGTTGGACCCTAAAACAAGTTGTGGATAATTTAATAAAGCAAAGGAAAATTGTGTTGAAGGATGAATATATCTCGAATGTGACCAATAATCTGCTGCCCACTCACAACAACGGGCCGAAAATCAGAATGATTTGTGAAGACAAAGAATTTGATCTAGCGCTTACGGCCATAATTGCTATTGCTGATGCTGAAAGGGAGCCCAAGGTAGCTCCAAAACAAGAGAAAAGGGAAAAAAAGAGTAAAATCACCAAGACAGAACTGGAAAAGGAAATTGATGTATCCAAGAAAGCCTATGTGATATGGGGGACAATTAAACCACCTCGTCTGAATGAGACATTGATTGTTAGACGCATACCACAGAAGATTAAGGACCGTAAAAAGGAAGATGATGAGGATTTCACGATTAAAGAGAATGATGGAAAATGTGGGACAAGGCTCTGCGAAACCCACATGGTCGAGCCAGGAGAAGGGACTAGCACCGTTGAGATGCTCTACATGGGACCAGACGCTAAACTCCGAAACTGGAAGGCTATGCCATTCCCGATCAGGCGGGAGTCCCAGTAGAATTGTCCTGCCGCATTTTTCTGCATCCCGAGTTATTTCAGGGTGTAACTCGGATGTTTATTTTAACTTTCCATCTTTAAAATTCTAGAATGTAAACCCTGTTTATCCTTCCAATTCCAAGAAATGAAATTAATATTTCATCGTCCATTTCCTTTAATTCTTTCTGATTTTGGCAGTTTTCTTTTTCACTTCTCTGCAGCTTTAAATAATATGACATGCTTGCGGACTTCATGCCTAGATCCCAAAACACTGTCAAACTTCAGAATAATGAAGAGTCGAAATGCACAAAAAGGTTAGTTTAAGGAAATGAAACAAAGAATTGGAATAAATGAAGGAAAATTGGTTCGCGTACAAAAGGGTGTGTTGTACTCAGGGAATACCCGGGTAGTTGTACCAACAAAGAATGGCTCATGCTTACAACAAGAAAGTGCGGCCCAGGAATCTCGAAATAGGACAACTGGTGTTAAGGGGCATTCTTCCTCATCACCAGGAAGCAAAAGGAAAACTCGCTCCTAATTGGAAGAGTCCATACATCATTTGAAAATATTGCCGAGAGGAACACTGCATCTAGGAGACATTAAAGGAAATGATCTTGAAAAAGAAGTCAATGCAGATGCAGTAAAAAGATACTATGTCAAGACCTCCTACGACAATGGCTTTTGTGTAATTGAGATGATGAAAGCTTTCTTTCTCGCTACCCCAAACATTAATCAATTCTTTGTAAACCCTTTGAGCCAGTTCCATTTCTTTGGATACCCTCTTTGGAACCTGGAAGTATAAAAAAAAAATCAAAAAGAAAAGAAAGAAAAAAAAACAAAAAAAAATAAAACAAGAAATAATGTTTTCCTGAACTATGTTCTGACTTTATCCCGAAAGGGTACGTAGGGAGCCTCTCACTGAGTTCAGTCACACCAAAATAAAAATCCCAATTTCCCCAAAATTGAAACTGGGGCAGATGATATGATGATTCGGTTTGAATCCGCCTAAATGGTTCCATTGTTGTAGTTCCGCCCAAAATCCTTTTTACCTAAAGACCTTGTTCAAGTCCTTCCGATCAATTGGCAAAGGCAGGGAAATGAAAAAGCGTCATTGATGGAATCTAATACAACTCAAATGGAGAGAAATAAAATGAGAGAGTCTTATCGGTGAAAACCTTCAGGCACCATAAAGCGATAATGAGTAGAGAAATTGAAAATGAGAGATTCCGCTTAGTGAAAACTTGCAAAGAGCACTATCGGGCGACGATGAGTAGAGAAATGAGAGAGGTCGATTGGCGAAAACCCGCAAACTGCGCTGTCGACCGAAAAGAAGACATCTCATCACTAAAAGAGTCCTGGCAAGGTTCCTTGGTTTTGAAATACAAATCAAGGGATTCATGTGAAGCTGGAAAGTTTGTGTTGGTCGGCGTCCAGCCCAAGAAGCATGTCATGTTCATTTGAAGCCAGCATCCAACCCAAATAAGTCCTTCTTTTCGCACTTGTATTTAAACTCATTTGCTTGCCTTTTGAATATTTATTCTTTGAATACCTTTCGGTTTAACTCTAGTTCTGAAATTATTACAAAGAAAAGGTGACAGGACCGGTTTCACAGGGCTCCGCCTGGCAAAGGCCAAAGAAGATACCCATCCTCAGCGGGTGCGTCAGTCCAATCCCGATTGACCATGAGGGTTGATTGCTTCCAAAACAAATATATTTGAAAAGAAAGAAAGTCAAAGGCAAAGGTCTCAAGGCAGAAGGAAAAGGTTAGAGCCCATATGGTCGAGTTGTAATGAAATTCCGAAAGTTGAATCATGGCGGTTTAAAAGGCAACTTGTCTACGAAGCCAACAAGCAACAAAGTTCTCAACAGAAATGGAGGCCTGAATTAAGCACTGGAGATGATCAAGGCCACAAACCACCAATTGTTTCAAACTAACAAAACTGTTCTTTATTGAAAACAGGTCTTACACAGAGCAACCGTGCAAGAAGCAGGTGCAACCCAAAAAGAAATTAAATGTGCAAGCGCTCAAACAACTTTGCAACTGGAAAATGACCAAAAGGGAAGTTTTCCCAAATTTTTTCATGCGTTTTGCTAAATAAAAATGAAAAAAAAAGAAAAAAAAAAGAAGAAAGAAAATGAAAATGAAAAAAAAGAAAAACAAATCATGGTAGCATAGGACCTCATTCCTTAAATATCCCGTCATAACCCGTGTATCTCCCTGGCATAACCCAAGAAGCTTTTTCTTTCTAAAATCCCAGCATAACTTGTGGATCTCCCTTACATAACCCAATGAGCCTTTTCTTTCCAAATTCCGGCATAACCCGTGGATCTCCCTGGCATAACACAAGGAGCTTTTATCTTTTCTAAATCCCGGTATAACCCAAGGATCTCCCTGGCATAACCCAAGGAGCTTTTTCTTTCAAAATCCCGGCATAACCCATGGATCTCCCTGGCATAACCCAAGGAGCTTTTTCCTTTCAAAATCCAGGAATAACCTGAGGATCTCCCTCGCATAACCCAATGAGCCTTTTCTTTCAAAATCCCGGCATAACCCGGGGATCTCCCTCGCATAACCCAAGGAGCTTTTTCTTTCCAAAATCCTAACATAACCCGTGGATCTCCCTAGCATAACCCTAGGAGCTTTTTCTTTCCAAAGTCCCGGCATAACCCGTGGATCTCCCTAGCATATCCCAGGGAGCCTTTTCTTTTCAAATCCCGATATAACTCGTGGATCTCCCTGGAAAAACCCAAGGAGCTTTTTTCTTTTCCAAATCCCGGCATAACCCGAGGATCTCCCTGGCATAACCCAAGGAGCTTTTTCTTTCCAAATCATGGCATAACCCGAGGATCTCCCCGGCATAACCCAAGGAGCTTTTTCTTTTGAAATCCCGGCATAACCTGTGGATCTCCCTGGCATAATCCAAGGAGCTTTTTCTTTTCAAAATCCTGGCATAACCCGAGGATCTCCCTGGCATAAACCAAGGAGCCTTTTCTTTCAAAATCTCGGTATTACCCGAGGATCTTCCTAGCATAACCCAATGAGCATTTTCTTTCAAAATCCTGGCATAACCCGTGGATCTCCCTGGCATAACCCACGAAGCTTTTTCTTTCCAAAATACCGGCATAACCCGTGGATCTCCCTGGCATAACCTAAGGAGCTCTTTCTTTCCAAATCCCGGCATAACCCGTGGATCTCCCTGGCATAACCTAAGGAGCTTTTTCTTTCCAAAATCCCGGCATAACCCGTGGATCTCCCTGGCATAACCCAATGAGCTTTTTCTTTCCAAAATCCCGGCATAACCCGTGGATCTCCCTGGCATAACCCAAGGAGCTTTTTCTTTTTAAACTCTCGGCATGACCCGAGGATCTCCCTGGCATAACTGAAGGAGCCTTTTCTTTCAAAATCTCGGCATAACCCGTGGATCTCCCTAGCATAACCCAAGGAGTTTTTCTTTCCAAAATCCCAGCATAACCCGTGGATCTCCCTGGCATAACCCAAGGAGCTTTTTCTTTCCAAAATTCTGGCATGACCTAAGGATCTCCCTGGCATAACCCAAAGAGCCATTTTTTTCAAAATCCCGGCATAACCCGTGGATTTCCTTGGCTTAACCTAAGGAGCTTTTCTTTTCAAAATCCCGGCATAACCCATGAATCTCTCTGGCATAACCCAAGGAACTTTTTCTTTCCAAATCCTAGCATAACCCGAGGATCTCCCTGGCATAACCCAAGGAGCTTTTTCTTTTCCAAATCCCAGCATAACCCGTAGATCTCCCTGGCATAACTCCCGGCATAACCCGTGGATCTCCATGGCATAACCCAAAGAGTTTTTTTTTTTTCCAACATAACATGATCATTTTTTAGCATTCACAATGATTCATAAGCCTGATTTGATCGCTTAGACATATATGACAACTAACTCACAAACTTTTCCTAGTAAAAACTAGGGCAAAAAAATTTCATTCGTTTGTTTGTTTTGATGTTTTAATCAGGTATTACCTCAAGGCACAAGATTCTAGATGACCAAAAGAATAAGTCTCAATCCAGAATCAAGAAAATAACAAAAGGAAATGAACTCAGATGTGAAGCAAGTAAAATTGCGGAGTGTTCAAAATCTGATCAAAGTCACAAGCTCCGTTAATTTTGTTTTGACCCAATGCATCTTGAAGAAGTAAACACCTACAACTTGTGAGCATCAAGATTCAGATCGGAAGTCCACAGCAAGAACCAACTAAGACTCAAGATCAAGCTTTAAGACAATTATAGATAGGAATCTTGTAACTCATAGTTGATAGGCATAGCTAGCTTAGCTTTAATTTTCCTTTTGGTGTAATAAGGAGGTTAGCAAGTAGTAACAGCAGCAACAGCAGTGACAATCACAGCTCCCAGTAGTCCCAGCTACCAAACTCTCCAGAACTACACTGACCTGATTCCTTTATAGCCAAGGATATATAGGCAACCTTTGAAGTAGAGTTCGGTCAGGTGGTTTTCAAAATGGTTCTCATGGAATAATGAGCGGGCAAAAAGCCTTCATGGTGCTCATTATCTTTTCCCGAAAACCTGTCGTGTCTTGAAGCAAAGAGGGGCAGCTGTGAGCACGTAATTTTTGCCACACTTAATTTACTCCTATAAATTCATTAAAATCAGAATTTTTCTTTTATTATTTAAAATTTTTAAGAATTATTTGCATAATCGTGTGTCTTGTTTGCATTTTTGCATACATTTTTAGCTGATATAGTTCATAAAAAATTATATAAATAGCATGCGTGCATTTGAGATTAATAAGATAAAATAACAAAAAAATATATATAATAATAATCCTTTTGCCATTTTAATCTTTTTGTTTGTTCTCTTTAATTTAGGAATTAGTATTATTTAGAAATTAATTAGTACAATTTTAGATTTTTATTTTTTCTGGTATTACATAAAAAATGTACATAATAATAATACAACATATAAAATACAAAACAAAATAAATAAAAGAAAACAAGAAAGGAAAAATACAATTGATAAAAAAGGCTGCCCAAACCAATTCTTTTCTCCTTGCCCAAAACACACCCATTTTTTCTTAGCCCAAACACACACTAGCCCAGACCCAAAATTACCCAGACCCGACCTAGCCCAGCTCAGGAGATAGTAGAACGCGATGTTTGGCCTTCGTTGAATCTGGACCATTAGTGATTATTGATCCAATGGTTAGGATTCTCCTAGGTTTAGGGTATAAAAGTGTCCGAATCTCCGACCCCACCCCCCTCTCTATCGTCTCCATTCACTCCCACACATAAAACAGTCACCACCGTCTCTGCCATGAGCCACCGGCCAAAAATTGTCTCTGCCGGCGACGTTCACTCAATGGACCCCAAACCTTCACCATGGCACCATCTTCCCTTCCTGTTTTCATCCCCGCGGTTGGATTCCTTCAAATACAAATCAATCACCTCAAATAACCCCTGTCGCCTTCACCGGAACCCTACCATCGGCGAAGGTAACCAACTCCAATAATCCCAAAATTAATACCATTGACTCCTCTCGTCCTCCTCTTCCCCTTTCCACAAACCTTTCTCCTTAAATCTCAACAGAACTCGTCGAATATCCATTTGAGTTTTTCCATCCAAGTTGCAACTTATGCCAACGACCTTCAAATTAACACCATAAACGCTTCTCTTCATCCTCTATCCAACCCTTATAGTCACAACTCTCAAACATAACCAGGTTTCGCTCGAATTTAGACTTGATTTTTTTTGGCAAACCCTAGTTTCATCAAATATTGTTCAACCAATCCCCTAGCACTCTCCTCGTCTTCTTCAAGATATTCTCATAGTCTGTGGAGAACAATTGACCATAGATTTACTCGAATTGAGTAGTGGCAGTTTTAAGCCATCAGTAAGTTCTTCAATTACTGACTTTTTTTTTAATTAGTTTTGTTTCCTCTGTTACTCCAAATAGTCTAATTAGAATTTTTGATTATTCATTGTTAATTAGTTTCCCCTTAGGTTTTTATTATTTGGGATTTCGAATGTAAATGTTAGAACTCGTTCTCTCTTGCTTTAAAAAATCCATTTATATCTCTTTGGTAGGTTTTTAAGTACGTAGTTCTTAGTTTAATTAGTTCATTATCCCTGCTTATTTAGAGTAGTAATTCTGGTTTCCTTTTTATGCTCTATTTTACAATAGCTTGCTGTAATTTTTAAATATTTTTAATTGGATTCGTGTGATATTAAAATTAGTTCTATAGTTTAGATTAGATTTTTGTGATACTTTTAGTTTAATTTCAGATTTTCTTTAAGCATACTATAGGTGTTTGGTTATAGCTGATAGTTAAATTCAGTAGGTTAATTATGCTTAGTAATTGTAGGAAATTGTTAAGGCTAGTTTGGACATAAAGCAGAATGGGAAAGTCTGCAATAATTTTAAGGGCCAGCAGGGGTAAAATGAGCATTGAAAAAAGCAAAAATCTTCAGATTAGCAATTAAGGAAGGCAGGAAAGGGTAGTATGGGTATTATATGGTTAAAAGAATCCCCTAGACCCATCAAGAAAGAGTCTAAGTACACATTTCAGCAATTGTAGTGCATTTACTTGTTTAACAAGTTAAAAACTGAGGGATTAATCTGAAAATAACTATGGACCAATGGGAAAAATAGAAAATCTGAGGGTACCGTAATTTAGGCCTAAAAGGTACCTAAATGCCTTGAAAAACAAGTTTTAGAAGATCTGAATATTCCAAAAACCTTCCAGCCTTTAAATTCCTTTAAAAAAATCCCTCTCTTTTGTCTGAAGTTCTGATTTCTATAGTTCCAAATTGAATAGCTTCAAGTCTGAAGTTATCAGTCCTAGGACTTCTATTTAGATTCAAATTTTCCAGAAAAATAAAAAAAAAACAAAAAAAAAAACAGTACTGTTTCATTAAGTCTCAAGTTCATTTTTGAGATTTGATTATTGAATATAGGCTCTAATTTGGAATCTGATTGTTGTTTGCTGCTGAGGTTCCTGAGATATTTTTCTAGTGTATTTGAGTTTCAAGCAAGCCTACTTGTTAATATTTGGGGTGCTTTTCTTCTGCAATTCAAATCTGTTTATCCTAGTGGTTTTGGTTTGAAATTCGGTTCTGTTGATTGTTGGTAACAATCTGATTGTCTACTGCTCTTTGGGCTGCTATTGACCTCTTTTATCATTTCAAATTTCCAAGTACATAACTCTCTTGAATTCCATGTATTGTTGAAAGCTGATTTGAAGAAGGAAATAACATGAAACTAAAAGGCTTTAGCCTGCTATTTGTTTGATTAATATGAGATTATTAGCTTCAGTGTATTCTGTTAAGAATAATTAATGTTATTTACTTTGGATACATTATATATTAAACTGGATAGTGATGATTTAGGCATAAAACATTATAGTCATAAGTTTTGTAGTGGATATAATACTTTATATAAAGTCTAAAGGTCATTGTGATTGACTTTTAAAGTTTGATAGATTAATTCAAAGTATTTTGGGCTAGAAAATCATAGCAGGTCATTTCAAAATATATAGTTACGTTTACATATGATCTTGATTTTAATTAACCCTTATATTTGACTCATCGTAGAATCAGTTGTTCGAGTGTATGTATATTATAATGTTTCTCATTTAAATAACGTGTTGCTTTAATCCCGTCGTTCTTGTGTTTGTTTGAGATTTTAATCTACTTTAATCTGCTTTAATAATTTTAGAAGCCATCTAGCTTTGTTATTGATATTGGTACATTTCTCTGAAAAGTCAAGCAACCAATTCTCAAGATGCAGATCTTTGTTAAAACCTTAACGGGAAATTTTGTATAAGCTGTTAAAAATCAACTAGCTCTTTTGTTTATCTGGGATTTAATATTAAAAAACTTTTATTAGAAGTAGGCCCAGCATAAGATCCTGGTTAGGAAGAGAAGTAAATGCATCTCAAATCAAATGTTCTGGCCAATTCTCAGTGGCCCAATGTGGGCAGCCTCACGTGATCAGGCTAATTTTTGAGGCCTCGGATTAAGGGTTAATTCATGCATCCATGATGTTACATTAGGCTATTTTTTTTAAGTGCTAGAATCAAATCCCTTTTAAAATAATTAGGAAAATCGAGGTATTAACTTACAAATATATAAATTGGGTCTCGAATTAGGTAGCGAGTTCAAGCTAAAAGGGTGTTTCCCTTTTGTTTGAATTCGGACTTGAATTCGGGGCTCGAATTTGTATTTGTAAATTAATTAACCTTTAGAGACAAATAATTCATAGAAAATTATAGTTTTTTCTTAGTTGCCTTTAATAATAAAATGAGATGAGCCTCGCCAATCAAATGCTATATTGCGAGGCCCTCATTAATTACTTAATTAAAAATACTTAGAAGCTTGGGACGGGCCGTTTGGCGAATTTCACGGCCTTCCTAAAAGATAATAATACGTTAGACACTATAGGCGCGTTTTTTAATAATCTTACCTTCCTAATTCGGATGTGTATTCCATACAACCCAAATCCAAATTCGAAAACGTAAAATAAAGATGTGTCGAGGATCCGGGTGCATTTCATGTGACGTGATCCGAAAACTTATTTTTAGGCGACGTTCATTTTCGTAAAAAATAATTAAAAAGCGGTAAATAATTATAAAATTGCACTATAGATTGGAGTATGTATACAAATTAGATTTCTAGCCATATATAATTATTTAAGCGACCGTTGCTAGAACCACGGGATCCGGGATGCCTAACACCTTCCTTCGGGTCAACAGAATTTCTTACAGATAATTTCTGATTCGCAGACTCCAATTGGAAAGTCGAATAATTTTCCTCGATTTGGGATTTAAACCGGTGACTCGGGACATCAAAAGCCAATCGTTTCCCCAGTGGCGACACTAAAAATAAATAAATAATCCCAATTTGAATAATATCACTTCAATTAAAAAAATTTCCTTTTATACATTTTACCCTTCGGGGTATGTGTAAAGAAGACACACCCTAAAAATACTTTGATAGCATTATTTTCTCCTCCTTTTTTCCCTATGATTGGGTGCCGATGGGATAAATTAAGAGAAGGCATTTTAATTTTTTAAATGATTAAACAAAAGGCAATAACAATGTTACGCACTAAGTCCAAATTATTAAATACTTATATATTACACTTACTCGAAATAAGTCCAGGAAAAATAGACAACGTATAACTAAAACCAGACCGAATAAGAGGCAAGTTTAAACTAATTAGACATATAGTTTATTTTGAAATTTATTTATCTAGTTTTATTTTATTTTTTTTGAAATGCAAAGTCTTTTATTTAATTTTTTATAATAAATTTTCTTCTAACAGTTATCGACAATAAAAAGTCAATCCATTTAATAGTTTTAATACACTATTGATCTTAGATAAAAAAAATTAAATTTAAAATTTGAGAAACTTCTTAGACAATGGTTACATAAATGATTATACATTAAGCTAATCTCTTCTTAAATCTTATTATCATGATTTAACTTAATCAACAACAACAACAATTAGAATTACCATAGAATTCCACATGATCTAACTTAATCAGTTGTCATAATTTTGTTATCGGGCATTCTTGATTTGAACACCTAAGAATTCTAAATTCAAGATGTTAGAGATCGTGATTGAAATAGAAAATAAACATCCTTTATTATTAAATATTTTCGTTACAAGATCAAAGAATTTATAAAATTCGATGGGAGAACACGTTAGTACGCAACAGTGAGATCATCATGTATTCTGATTAATTTGAAACATTCAAGAAATAGTGATCGAATTAGATAATGTATTGCATGTCCATTTATTGCATAATTACATAGTGTCAGATCTGTTTAAAAATTAGAAAAATATTTAATGCATGTTATTTTAATATATTTTTTTCATATCATGTTATTCAATACATCTTTAAAACTAGAAAATATTTACGGCATGTTATTTTAATATATTTTTACGTATCATGTTATTTAATACATCTACTATAACATAAAAGAAGGGGAACCTTGGCGTAACTGGTAAAGTTGTTGTCATGTGTCCTGGAGCTCAACGGTTCGAGCCGTGAAAACAGCTTCTTGCAAAAATACAGAGTAAGGTTGCATACTATGAACCCTTATAGTCAGAGCTACCATTTTTTTTTACCATGACATAAAATTTCTAAATATACAGTAGTAGTAATTATACAGGAAGATTGCCGATACACTGGAATTTTAATAGAGTAATGTTATTTGTCCCGAAAATTTTGTCCAAGCGTCCAAATAGAGGCATAATAATTACTCACATGACTGTGCCAACCTAAATGACATAATTGTCCTTCATTAAAAAACTAGAGCTTTGTTTGAAATTATAATTGTTTATCTTTCTAACCCTCAGTTAGCTTTTACGTATCCACTATGAACTTTGCACATCTCTTATAGGTTGTTAGGTTTGAATACGACTTATGCTAGAATAAGTTATGCTAGTATAATTTTGTATCTACTGTTTGGTATGTTATATTAAAAATGACAATTGTATAATCTCTAATAAATAGGTTGTATGGGTCAGAATTCGACCCTACGATAACTGACGAAGCTGACTACCTTTTAGGTTAATATAAGATTAATAAGTGGCATGATCACTCATAATTAACGGTACTTAATCCCTGCCTGTTAATAAGGCTACGGCCCATCCGCTATCCTAAAGACGAAACCTCAATATGGTCACGACCGCCGGTTGCCAGCTCATACAGCTCACCAATATAAATACCCAGAGAGGAAACCCCAGAAAGGGGACTTCTTCTTCGTCACTGCTCTCAACAAAAAGAGAGAAACATGGAGAAAACAGATAAGAATATCCATCTCACAAAGGAATACAACATGATTGTAAGACTACGAACCTCTTCATAGAGAGGCACAGACCAAACCACTACCATCAATAAAAGCTGTCAATACTTCTCACCCTAATTGGGGGCATTTATTATTATTTCTTTTACATGGTTCTTGAATTATTACGACTTGCTATGATTGGCCCATAATTTACGTACGTTGTTTGATATTCATAAAGTATATGATAATTTTTGAGTCAAACATAGGTATAAAATATCCTCGCACTAATTACTCCACCCCTATAAGGTATAAGTTATCTCGATACTAATTTTAATCATGGATAACTTATACCGAGTTTTGCTAACTTAGCAATTCTTATTGTTATTTTTCAACGGTCCTATTCATTTATGTTATGAAATTTAGTTGGTTTACGGTAGAAGGTTTTTACCTTTCACCGGTGCTATTTTTATTCTTGAAAACTTTGTTGTCTCAACCTTCCATTGTATTGCTATAATTACTAGTGAATTTAAGATTCTTTTAGACATTCATCACATTATATTGCTCCAAATAGGGAATATGTTCGAGATCGTATGCAGTTCAGATTTACGCAGAGTTGCACTCCATTGTTTATCTTGTTGAGTGTCTAGGGGTGGTAAAATGCTTAAAAGAAATTACAGTTAATCACTTATATTATTCACTAAAAAATAGGTTGGATAATGAATTTTATAAAAATGGGTCAAATATGGATAAGAACCATATTATCAATTTAGAAAATAAATAACCATTGGGTAACTAATAGATAACCAATGTGTTTAACTTTTACATTTGTAAAGCTTCAGCTTGAGAGTTCCTCAAGTTAGGGAAACTAAGATTCTCCCAAAAGTTATCATATGCAAGAAGTCATGGACAATATTGACCATTTAACCTATTTTTTATGGAATTTTTACATCCTATAGAAAATCTTAGTACCCTATTTATTAATAATAAATACCATTTTAAAATATTACATCCTACAAATACTTTTTATCCTTTATAGCAAAAAATCTAAATATAGTAACATCCTACAATTAAGGCACCATATATGCTAACTATTATTTTTCTCTCTCATTTTTTGTATTTTCTCTCAATACGTTACTGTATTTAGAAGATTATGTCTAACACAATTCATTCTTCCCAAAGACTTCCCCGCCGTTCTTTGTCGTTGTCGCCGACGGTCAGATCTCTGTCATCGACGGTCAGATCTCTGTCGCTGCCGCCGACGGTCAAATCTGAAGATCTCCTAGGATTTGTTGATCTAACACGGTTGATTATCATTATCAATTCAAAAAACCAGGCACTTAAACATGTAATACGTGAAAAGAGTTTCTTTTAAGATATAATTGGAGCACCTACATTTTGACTTGGAATCAAGTTATAATAGGTGTTCCCAATGTTGATTCAAACTCCCTAGATGGAAGAGTTACAATATCACTACAAACAGAAGCAAACCAAATATTTTTCAATTGCAATTCAAACAGTTCTTGCTTTATTGGTGAGAAGAGGACGAAATATAGAAGAGCAAGACAGTGGAATCAGAAAAACATAGCAGTCGTCGCCCATCAGAGAAAAATTTACAGTGATATTTGAAGGTTTCCGGCGAGTTCTAAAAGAAAGAAGAAATGGTACATACTTTTACAAAGGATCTAACGAAAAATTGCCTATTTGTATTCAGTTGTATTCACTTGTATTCAGGTTTAAGCATGTCACGACCCAAACCCTGGTCGTGATGGCGCCCAACACAATGCTAGGCAAGCCCGGCCATATTATCCCTTAACCCAGCCAGTTATTAATCAAATTAAACTTAAACAGTAAATGATCATATCAGGTGATGAACGAAATGTAAAACATATAAAATACGGTCCCAACCATATCGTGGTGTCACGAGACTGAGCCTCTACAGAATAGCATCCTACTACAACCAAGTCTAGACAATTAGGAAATCAACAAGATGATAAAGAACGGGTCCTGCGGACGCCGGCAGCTACCTCGAAGTCTCCTCGGGATAACAATATTGTAGGAGTTGCGGTAACTCAACTGCCTTCTTGAACACCTGTATCTACACAGAAAGTGCGGGGAGTGGGGTGAGTATATTTCAACTCAGTGAGTAATAATAATAAATAATAACTGAAAGTAAGAACACCTATACTATCACTAAACAGTTCTAAGGCAACCCTCACAGGTACGTCATCACTATAGTAGTACTCTAACCTCCAATCTACGTTTATCTCTACAAGATTCTACACCGAACCAACCCTCACTCGTACCCCTACGGTGTACGGCCATCTCAACATATAAAGACACATACTTATGTCTATAATGTATAAGTGTTTAAGTAGATAGTATGATATGATTAAGTATAATGCTGCGGCGTGCAGCCCGCTCCAATACATATACCGCTGTGGCGCGCGGCCCGCTCTTTAACATCGACGGTGCTCACTAGGGTGTATACAGACTTCGGAGGGGCTCCCTAGGCCCAAGCGCTATGATGCTGCGGCGTGCAGGCCCGATCCACACATGTATTACTGCGGCGTGCAGTCCGATCCAATATATATATATATGTATATATATTTATACTGCTGCGGCGCGCAGCCCGATCCCATAATATACACCAGTGCTCACTGAGAATGTGTGCAGACTCAGACTCCGAAGGGGCTCCTACAGCCCAAGCGCAATAATACTGCAGCGTGCAGTCCGTCCCACATGTATATTACATGTATATTACATGTATATTACTGCGGCGTGCAGTCCGATCCAATATATATACTGCTGTGGCGTGCAGCCCGATCCAATATAGGTATATATATATATATAATACCTCCTAATGGGTCCTCGACCCTATCCCAGTCAATATGTGCTTGGCCTCTCAGGCCCAATATAATATATCACAGTGGGTCCTGGACCCTGTCTCAGTCAATATAGACTTGGCCTTTCAGGCCCACTCAGCTAGAACAGTGAATTCCACCCTAGATAATCTCTCTCAATGTACACATCTAGTACGGGCTCATATTATGCTATACAGCTAGAGCTACGGCTGAGTGTATGTTTCCAACATGATATAAGGGTCACCTAGCTCTATAGGTTCCCTAATGCTCTACAGATCGGCACAAGGCCCCAAACATGGCTATTAGCCCAATTGTACAGTTATAATCTCAGTAACAGTCATACAACACAGTATTCCATTAGCCGGGAAGGACTAAGTCCGAACCCCCAATCACAATGTCACCACGCCCGTCATAGAACGCGTGTCTCATCTCAATATAGTACTGTGAAGTGCTAGTATGGGGTTTCAAACCCTTAGTACATTGTTTACTACTATCACTCATCTCGAACCGGTAGAAGCTTCAATCCGCTTTGCGCTTGCCTCGCAAATCAATCTCCTCGGGTGCCAAATCTGCTCAAAATCATAGAGAATGCATCAATATATGCTAATTTCATGAAATTCATTCGAAATAACCCAAATTATATCAAAACCCACAAGTTGTCAAAACTCGACTTTTGGTGCGTTTCTCGAAAAATTATAAAAGTTACATATTCGGAACCCTCGTCTCAATATGAGTCTAGGCATATCAAATTTACCAAAATCGGACTCCATTTGCCCACTCAAATCAGTGTTTTTCTTCAATTTAGGCCTAGGGCTCAAACCCACCTTTAATCTTCCATTTACAGAAATTTAACCAAGGATTTCATGCTAAAATGATGCAATTAAGCCACAAAACTTACCTCCGACGAATCCCCGATGAATTCCTAGCAATTCCCGTGAGTTTCTCTCTCTAGAACTCAAAAATGGCGTTTTGGGTTAATGAACCCGTAACCCCTCTGTTCTGTGATTAAATTCTCTGCCAGACCCATTTTCTCTACGCGATCGCGACTCTACTCACGCGATCGCGATGTTCAAACATTTCGTCCTCACGCGATCGCGACTCTCCTCACGCGATCGCGATGTACAAACATCCGGCTTCACGCGATCGCGTCCCTCTTCCTGCGATCGCGTAGCACATTTTTCCCTGGACCCCATTTCTCTTCTACGCGATCGCGTAGATTCTCATGCGATCGCGATGACTACCCGGTTAACTCTACGCGATCGCGTCCGTGACCCTGCGATCGCGTTGCTTCTGCTCTTGACCTTATGTGATCGCGTCCCTATCTCTGCGATCGCGAAGGGTAAAATTCTCCCCCTTCACCATTACTCTACGCGATCGCATGCTCACTAGTGCGATCGCAGAGAGTAAAATTTCTGCTGCACTTATGACAGCAAACCAGCTCTCTTCTTTGGCCAAGAATGGTCCGTTTGGACCCCCGGATTCATCCCGAGACCCCCGGGACCCCAATGAAAACCACCAACATACTCCAAAACATGATACGAACTTGTTCCAATCATAAAAACACCACACTAAACATCAAAATCACCATTTCTACACGAATTCAAGCCTAAGTTTCTTCAAAACTTTCAAAACTAACATTCAATCCAAAACCCGATCAAACGATGTCCGAATGACCTGAAAATTTGCAGACACATCCAAAATCACATAACAAAGCTACACAAATTGTTGGAATTCCATTCTGACCCCCGGATCAAAATATCACCTACCATCCGGATTTCGCCAAAATTCAACATTCGCCAATTCAAGCCTAAAACTACACCGGACCTCCGAATTCAATTCTGATTGTTCTCCTAAGTCATAAATGATCCCTCGGAACTAGTCGAATCATCAGAATCCGGTTCCGAGCACTCTAACTCAATAGTCAACTCTTGGTTGACTTTCCATATTCAAGCTTTCTTCCAAACATGCTATTTGTTTCATTTTCAATCCAAATCACTCCTAACTCACCCGATATACTCTAATACTGTTATAAAAGCATAAGATATGTAATTGCAAGGTAACGGGATGGAAATTCCCGTAACGACAGGCCGGGTCGTTACATTCTCCCCAACTTAAACAAACGCTCGTCCTCGAGCGAGTCAAGAAACATACCTGAAGTCTCGAATAGCTGAGGGTATCTGCTCCGCATCTCCTGCTCGACCTCCCAAGTAGCCTCCTCCACGGGCCGACCTCTCCACTGCACCTTAACTGCTGCAATCTCCTTCGACCTCAATTTTCTTACCCGGCGACCCAAAATAGCAATAGGCTCCACATCATATGATAGATCACCATCAAGCTGAATGGTGCTGAAATCTAATACATGAGACGGATCCCCAATGTACTTCCGGAGCATAGACACATGGAATACCGGATGAACGCTGGATAAGCTGGGTGGCAAGGCTAACTCATATGCCACCTCTCCAACTTCCTGAGTATCTCGAAAGGACCAATATACCTGGGACTCAACTTCCCTTTCTTACCGAACCTCATGACACCCTTCATAGGTGAAATCTTCAACAATACTCTGTCACCAACCATGAAAGACAACTCTCGAACTCTACGGTCCGCATAACTCTTCTGACGAGACTGTGCTGTGCGAAGCCTCTCCTGGATCAACTTTGCTCTATCCAGAGCATCCTGAACTAACTCAAACCCTATCAATCTATCCTCACCAGGCTCAAACCATCCGACGGGAGATCTACACCGTCTGCCATACAATGCCTCGTACGGGGCCATCTGAGTACTCGACCGGTAGCTGTTGTTGTAGGCAAACTCAGCAAGTGGCATAAACTCATCCCATGAACCACCAAACTCAATCACACATGCCCGCAACATATCCTCCAGGATCTGAATAGTGCGCTCAGACTGTCCGTCTGTCTGGGGGTGAAATGCGGTGCTCAACTCAACCCGCGTACCCATCTCTCGCTGAAATGCTCTCCAAAAACTGAGAAGTGAACTGAGTGCCTCTGTCAGATATAATAGACAATGGGACCCCATGCAACCTGACAATCTCCCGAATAAAGATCGATGCCAACCGCTCCGATGAGTAAGTAGTACTAACCGGGATGAAATGTGCGGACTTAGTCAGCCGATCAACAATCACCCATACAGAATCAAACTTCCTCGCTGTCCGAGGAAGCCCAGTAACAAAATCCATGGTGATCCTCTCCCATTTCCACTCGGGAATAACCATACGTTGAAGAACACCGCCCGGTCTCTGATGCTCATATTTGACCTGCTGGCAATTGAGGCACTTAGCTACATGCCTAACAATATCCATCTTCATTCTCCTCCACCGGTAGTGTTGTCTCAAGTCTTGGTACATCTTTGCGGCACCTGGGTGAATAGAGTACCGCGAACTGTGTGCCTCCTCAAGTATCAATTCCCGCAAACCATCAACATTGGGCACGCATATACGGCCATGCATCCTCAGAACACCATCACTGTCGATAGTCACATCTCTAACATCATTATGCTGCACTCTGTCTTTAAGGACAAGCAAATGTGGGTCATCATACTGTCGCTCCCTGATGCGATCATATAAGGAAGATAGAGAAACAACACAAGCCAACACCCGACTCGGCTCCGAAATATCTAATCTCACTAGCCGATTGGCTGGAGCCTGAACATCATAAGCAAATGGCCTCTCCCCAACTGGGATGAAAGCTAAGCTGCCCATGCTAACCGCCTTCCTACTCAAGGCATCGGCCACCACATTGGCCTTCCCCGGATGATATAAAATAGTGATATCATAGTCTTTAAGCAATTCCAACCACCTCCGCTGTCTCAAATTAAGGTCCTTCTGTCTGAATAAGTGCTGAAGGCTGCGATGATCCGTGAACACCTCACAGGAGACACCATACAGGTAATGCCTCCAAATCTTCAAAGCATGAACTATGGCCGCTAGCTCCAAATCATGAACAGGGTAGTTCTTCTCGTGGGGCTTCAACTGACGAGAAGCATAAGCAATGACCCTACCCTCCTGCATCAACACACAACCAATGCCCACTCCTGAGGCATCACAATATACAGTATAAGAACCTGAAGCTGTCGGTAGAACCAAGACTGGTGTTGTGGTCAGTGCTGTCTTGAGCTTCCGAAAGCTCTCCTCGCACTCCTCGGACCATAAGAAAGGAACACCCTTCGGAGTCAATCTAGTCAAGGGTGAAGCAATAGAAGAGAACCCCTGAACGAATCGGCGATAATACCCTGCCAATCCCAGAAAGCTACGGATCTCAGTAACTGAGGTCGGTCTGGGCCAACTCTGCACTGCCTCGACCTTCCTCGGATCTACCCGAATACCATCACAGGACACCACGTGCCCTAAGAATGCCACGGACTCAAGCCAGAACTCACATTTGGAGAACTTAGCATATAGCTTCTCCTCCCTCAATCTCTGCAACACAATACTCAAATGCTGAGCATGCTCCTCCCGACTACGGGAGTAGACTAGAATGTCATCAATGAACACAATCACAAATGAATCCAAATAAGGCCCGAACACACTTGTTCATCAAATGCATAAATGCTGCTGGGGCGTTGGTCAGCCCAAACGACATCACAAGGAACTCATAATGGCCATATCGGGTCCGGAATGCAGTCTTCATAATGTCAGACTCTCTAATCTTCAGCTGATGGTAGCCTGAACGAAGATCAATCTTCGAGAACACCCTAGCTCCCCGGAGCTGATCAAATAAATCATCAATACGAGGCAGAGGATACTTATTCTTCACTGTTACTTTGTTTAGCTGCCTGTAGTCAATACACATCCTCATAGATCCGTCCTTCTTCTTAACAAACAGGACCGGTGCACCCCACGGCGACACACTCGGCCGAATGAACCCCTTATCTAGGAGTTCCTGGAGCTGCTCCTTCAATTCCTTCAGCTCAGCTGGTGCCATCCGATATGGAGGAATAGAAATAGGCTGAGTGCCTGGCACAAAATCGATCCCAAAATCAATATCCCTGTCCGGCAGCATGCCCGGCAGGTCTGAGAGAAACACATCAGGAAAATCTCGCACAATGGGAATAGAATCAATACTGGGAGTCCGGGCCTCGACCTCCCGCACAAATGCTAAATAAGAGAGACATCCCTTCCCAACCATTCGTTGGGCCTTGAGGAAAGATATTACCCTGCTATGTACATACTCAGTCGTGCCTCGCCACTCGATCCTCTGAATGCCCGGCATAGCCAAAGTGACTGTCTTAGCATGACAGTCCAGAATAGCATGACATGGAGATAGCCAGTCCATACCCAATATAACATCAAAATCAATCATGCTGAGAAGCAACAGGTCTACTCGGGTCTCCAGACCTCCAATAGTGACCAAACAGGACCGGTATACGTGGTCCACAACAATAGTATCCCCTACCGGGGTAGATACATGCACTGGCAGCTCAAGACTCCCTCGGGTCGTGCCCAAATGAGGAGCAAAATATGTAGACACATAAGAATAAGTAGAACCGGGATCAAACAATGCTGAGGCATCTCTGTGGCAGACTAAAATAATACCTGTAATGACGGCATCAGAAGCAACGGCCTCAGATCGGCCCTGAAAAGCATAGCATCTAGCCTGTCCGCCTGATCGGCCTCCCCCTCGAGGGAGACCCCTAGCTGCCTGACCCTCACCCTTAGCTGGCGGGGCGGGTGCTGAAGTAGAAGGACCAGATGACGAGGGCTGCCCCCTCTGCTGATAAGATCTGGAAACAAGACGGGGACACTCCCTACGGTGGTGCCCAAACTCTCCGCACTCGTAGCAACTCCCCGGTGCTGGGTGCTGAGACTGATAAGGACCTCTGGCGCTGGAGTGGCCAGCTGATGAACTAGGCCGAGATGAACCCTGAGCGGATGGGGCCTGTGAAGAACTGTGAGCTGGCATGGCACTGAGAGATGGCTGGCTCTGGTGCGAACCCTGATAACCCTGTCTAGGTGACCATCTGCGACGATCTGAGCGACCCGACTGCGGAGACCTGAAAGAGCGACCTCGGCTCTGCTGACTCTGGCCTCTGGTCTGAGTGCCACTGGAACTAGCTGCTCATCGAGGCCTCTTGGCCTCCCTCTCATCCCGCTCTCTGCGACGATCTGTCTCTATGTCGCGAGCAATATCCACAGCATCCTCAAATGTACGACTCAGAACCCTCTCCCGAGTCATCAAAATACGAATGGGGTAAATGAGGCCGTCCACGAAGCGCCCAATCCTCTCTCTGTCGGAATGAACCAACCACGGTGCATATCTGGACAACTCGTAAACCTGATCTCATACTCTGACACTGACATGTCCCCCTGACGGAGACCCTCAAACTGCCTACGCATCTCCTCTCTCTGAGATAGAGGCACCCATTTCTCCAAGAACATAGTGGAGAACTCCGGCCATGATAGTGGTGCTGCCCCGGCTGGCCTGCGGCGCTCATAAGCCTCCCACCAAGCGAAGGTTGGCCCCTGAATATGAAAGGTAGTGAAAGATACCCCACTGGATTCCAAGATCCCTACCGTACGAAGCATCCGACGACACTTATCCAGAAAACCTTGGGCGTCCTCGCCGGAGCACCAGTGAACACTGGAGGAAATAACCTGGTGAACCTCTCGAGACGACGCTGCTCATCATCTGTCATAGCTGGGACCCTGTCCCCCTGAACCTGATCTGCTGGCTGAACCGGCACCACAGGCTGAACTGGAGGAGCCTCTAGTGTCTGTACGCCCTGCACTGCTGGCTCTGGAGTGCGTACTGCGGGGGTCTGATGACCACCCCCGATCCCCGATGCAGCTGCTGCAGTAGTAACTGAAACCGCCTGTGCTAGGCCAGTGCAGACTGCTAGTATCTGAGTCAGGGTCTCCTGTAGAACCGGAATAACAATGGGCACAGCTGGTGCCTGATCTGGTGCTGCTGGCACCTCTGCAACTGGGGGCTGTGGGTCAGCTGGCACTGCCTTAGCTGCCCTAACTCCGCCACGACCACGACCGCGTCCACGGCCTCTAGCAGGTGGTAGTGGTGGTCGTCCTCCACGTCCGGATGATCGACTTCTCGCCATCTACGAGAGAATAGAATGTCAAAGTTCAGATCAAGTCAAAAGTAATCGCACGATAAGAATTCCAAGAATTGAAACTTTTCCTAAAAAGGTTTGCAGCCTCCCGAGGATAAGTACAGGCGTTCCCGCACCGATCCACGAGACTCTACCAACCGGCTCATGACTCGCGAGACCTGTTAACCTAGGCTCTGATACCAACTTGTCACGACCGAAACCCTGGTCGTGATGGCGCCTAACACAATGCTAGGCAAGCCCGACCATATTATCCCTTAACCCAGCCAGTTATTAATCAAATTAAACTTAAACAGTAAATGATCATATCAGGTGATGAACGAAATGTAAAACATACAAAATATGGTCCCAACCATATAGTGGTGTCACGAGACCGAGCCTCTACAGAATAGCATCCTACTACAACCAAGTCTAGGCAATTAGGAAATCAACAAGATGATAAAGAAGGAGAAAACAAGCTCTGCGGACGCTGGCAGCTACCTCGTAATCTCCGCAAAAGTAGACAAGGATCAGCAGCTACAATGTCTCAACTGCTCTCGGGCACCTGTGGATCTGCACAGAAAGTGCAGGGGAGTGGGGTGAATATATTTCAACTCAGTGAGTAACAATAATAAATAATAACTGAAGGTAAGAACTCTTGTGCTATCACTTAGCAGTTCTGTAACGACCCGGCCCGTCGTTATGGGAATTTCCACCCCGTTACCTTGCAGTTACATATATTATGCTTTTAAATCAGTATTAGAATATATCGGGTGAGTTAGGAGTGATTTGGATTGAAAATGAAACAAATAGCATGTTTAAAGAAAGCTTGAATATGAGAAGTCAACCAAGAGTTGACTATTGAGTTAGACTGCTCGGAACCGGAGTCTGATGATTCGACTAGTTCCGGGGGATCATTTATGACTTAGGAGAACAATCGGAACTGAATTCGGAGGTCCGGTGTAGTTTTAGGCTTGAATTGGCGAAGGGTGATATTTGGCGAAAACCGGATGGTAGGTGATATTTTGATCCGGGGTCGGAATGGAATTCCGACAATTTCTGTAGCTTCATTATGTGATTTTGGATGTGTCTGCAAATTTTCAGGTCATTCGGACATCGTTTGATCGGGTTTTGAATTGAATGTTAGTTTTGAAAGTTTTAAAGAAACTTAGGCTTGAATTCGTGAATAAATGGAGATTTTGATGTTTAGTATGGTGTTTTTATGATTGGAACAAGTCCGTATCATGTTTTGGAGTGCGTTGGTGGTTTTCGTTGGGGTCCCGGGGGCCTCGGGATGATTTCGGACCATCAACCGGGCATTTGGACTTGGCAAAAATCTGCAGAAAAACTGCAGGTTCTGCCCAGGCCTTTAAGCCTTCGCGTTCGCGTGACAAGTGTCGCGTTCGCGAAGGCCAAGCCTTTCAGTGAATTGCGTTCGCGGGAGGGGGAGACGCGTTCGCGTAGGCCAGGGGTGTTGAGCATCGCGAACGCGTTGATTGGGTCGCGTTCGCGTAGGGTCGTGGGTGTTGTGCTTCGCGTTCGTGGGAGGTGTATCGCGAACGCGTAGAATAAATCTAGGCGGCTGGGAGCTTGAACATCGCGAACGCGTGGGAGGCGTCGCGTTCGCGAAGGGTAACTGGAATTGAGCATCGCGAACGCGTGGTAAGCGTCGCGATCGCGAAGAGTAAGGAGGAGCTGTTCTTCGCGAACGCGTGGGAGCTCACGCGAACGCGAAGAACAAAAGTCTCTGGCAGTGAATTAAATTGCAGAACAGAGAGCTTACGGGTTTACACCCCCAAAACTCAATTTTGAGCCCTAGAGAGAAGAAAACTCGAGGAAATCACTGAGAAGTCATCGGGTATTCGTCGGAGGTAAGATTCTTGACTCAAAAACATCATTTTATGGAAGTATTAACATCAATCTTCATGAAATTGGGTTGAAATCTTGAAGAAATGTGGCCTAAATATTGAAAACGGGATTTTTGGATTTGGGAGGCCATTTGAACTCCGATTTCGATAAATTTTATATGCACGGACTCGTGGCGAGATAAGGACCGCGTTGGTACTAATTTCGGAATTTTCCGAGCAGTGGGGCCCGGGGTCGGGTTTTACCAACTTAGTATAATTATGCGAATTTCATATAAATTGAAGTGGGTTATGATTCTTTGACCCCGTATTTGATATAATTATTGTTATTTGACTAGATTCTGCACACGAGGCAACGAAATTCAAAGGAAAAGGCATCGCGGACGAGTCTACGACCGGCTAGAGGTGAGTAGTTTGTGTATATGGTAGCCTGAGGGTTCGAAACCCCGGCTTAGCACATTGTGACGCTAGTAGGGCGTGGCTCGCACACCGTGGCAGGTGCGGGATTGATTGTGACTGGGGATAGAGACTTGGTCCATCCCGGAAATGAATAATATGTTGTCAGTGTTGGAAATACACTGTATTTGATATACTTGTGGGCTGTAAGCCTTGTTTGGGGCCCTGTGCCGACCTGTAGTGTCCTTAAAGGACAAATATTTATGTGATAGCTATAATCGCTTAAATCACTAATCTCAGTCCTGGAAATTGAAATCACACTTTTGAAATGCTAAGTCACCGGCTTTTACAAATTTAATAAAGTTAAAGTATTTTTCATAAATTATGAATTGAGAACTGGAATTAAGGAAAAATGAACTGTTTTGTGACTTAATTGCTTATTGTGGACTGAGCATGGGATCGGGCTGCACGCCGCAGTGGTTGATATGAGGATCGGGCTGCACGCCGCAACAGTATTGCGCTTGGGCTGTAGGAGCCCCTCCGGAGTCTGTACACACCCCAGGTGAGCGCCGTCGACGTTAAATTGGATCGGGCTACACGCCGTAGCGGTTATGTGCATTGCATTGCATCGGTATTTGTTAAATTACTCTGTGGTAGCTGTATTGTATTGTTGTTGCTAGTTCGTAGGAGATTCGGACTGTAGTGTAGCTTCATATTGTGGTATTCTGTGGATTTCTTACTGTCAGCTACTTATATATATTTGTTACTCACTGAGTACTTAGTACTCACCCCTACTCCCTGCACCTTTTGTGTGCAGACTCAGGTACTCAGGAGCAGTAGACGGGCATCTCCAGCGTTTGCAGTGTCACATCGAGTTGCTGAGGTAGCTGCCTACGTTCGCAGAACCTAGCTTCTCCTCTCATTCCAGTTGTTATTTTATATTTTGTATTCGGACTTGAGTACTTCTATATCGTACTCTCTATTTCCTGTTGGGTTTTGTTAGAGGCTCTAGACTTGTGACTCGGATCTTTGGGAGTGTCAGTATTTTGTTCTTTACTATTATTATTGGAGTTCTTAAACTCATATATTCTCCTTGGGTTGTCCATTTGGGACCGATATCTTTGTGTTAATTAAATTGTTGGTCTGGCTGGCCTAGCTTGATTGTTGGGCGCCATCACGACCGGATTTGGGTCGTGACAAGTTGGTATCAAAGCTCTAGGTTATTAAGACTCGCGAGTCATGGGCCGGTTTAGTAGGCTTTCGCAGATCGGTACGTAGACGTCCGTATCTATCTTCGAAGGGCTACAGAAAACTTTAGGAAAAACCTCATTTTCTTGGATTCATATCGTGCGATTTGTGTTATCATGAAATTAAATCTTTCCATATTCTATTCTCTCGCGGATGGCGAGAACACGAGCTAACGGACGTTGGCGGACGACCACCATTGGCACCCGGAGGCCGTGGTCGTGGTAGAGGTAGGGCACCGGCACCGGCACCTGCCGACCCACCGGCCGACCGGACTCGGGACCGGATTCCGGCGGCGGACGCTCCGACAACTCGGGTTCAGGCACCGGCGGTGCCTATTGTGATACCCGGGTCTTCGGGAGACCTTGGCTCGGATCTTATCGGTGTGCACGAGCTTGGCACGGTAGTTGCGGCCTCGCTGCGCGTGATCTTCTTCACGGGCGGGGGAGGGAATCGGACCCCGTGGCTCACACACCCGAGCCGATAGTCCCGATTGCGCCGGTTGCACCGGCTCCCGCATATATGGTTCCGATTATGCCCGACGATGAGCGGCGTCGTTTGGAGAGATTTGAGAGGCTACGGCCTCCGACATTCAGTGGTGCTGAGGGCGAGGACGCCCAGGATTTTCTTGACAGATGTCGGCGCATGCTTCGCACCGCGGGTATTCTAGAGTCCAGCGGTGTTTCATTCGCCACTTTTCGGTTCACAGGTGCAGCATTTCGGTGGTGGGAGGATTTCAAGAGGCGTAGGCCCGGTGGGGCAGTGCCCCTTGGCAGCAATTCTCCACGGTATTTTTGGAGAAGTACGTGCCTCGGTCTCGGAGAGAGGGGCTGCGACGTCGGTTCGAGTGGTTGAAGCGAGGAGAGATGACGGTTACTCGATACGAGATGAGATTCACACGGTTGGCTCGTCATGCCATGTGGATGGTTCCTACGGACGAGAGAGGATTCGGAGATTTATTGATGGCCTTATTTATCCCATCCGCATATTGATGACCGGGGAGAGAGTTTCGACAAGTTACCTTTGAGGAAGTGGTTGATGCTGCCCGTCACATTGAGACAGATCGCCGCAGGGAGCAAGAGGAGAGAGAGGCTAAGAGGCCTCGTGGTTCCGGGAGTTACGGTGGTGCTCCGTCTGGGGGCCAATTTCGGCATAGCGAGAGGTCGATCTTTCGGGTCTCGTCGGTGCGGACGTACGGAGTCCAATGGGGTTTCATCGATCGTGGTCGTCAAGGCCGAGCGGGGTTATTAGGGTCGGCGGAGCCGTCGGCCGAGTCGACCGCACGCGAGTGCTCTTCCGGCTCGAGCTGCGCTCCCGCTTCCTCGAACGGGGTTCATCGGTAGCTAGGGGTCCTCGGCGGCCCCTTCTTCCATCTTCGAGGCCGTTGTTTTGAGTGCGGTGATTTGGGCCATATCCGGAGAGAGTGTCCTCAGTGGCTTCGTAAGCGGTCTCAGCAGAGGGATCAGCCTTCGTCTTCTACTCCTGTTTCTTCAGCGCCAGCACAGTCAGCTAGGACTGGTGGCCAGGTATCCAGAGGTCGCCCCGGGGGCGAGGATCGTACTGGTGGAGGTCAGGCTCGTTTTTATGCTCTTCCGGATAGGAAGGATGCTAGTGCTTCAGATGCGGTTATTTCAGGTATTATCTCAGTCTGCCACAGGGATGCTTCTGTCTTATTTGATCACGGATCCACATATTCTTATGTCTCTACTTATTTTGCACATCCTTTGGGTATGACCCGTGGTATTCTTGATTTGCCCGTACATGTGTCTACCCCAGTGGGGGATACTGTTGTTGTGGATCAGGTATATCGATCCTGTATTATTACTATTGGGGGTCTGGAGACCCGAGTTGATCTATTACTACTGGGCATGGTAGATTTCGATGTTATCCTAGGCATGGATTGGCTATCTCCTTATCATGCAATTCTGGACTGTCATGCCAAGACAGTCACGTTAGCTATTCCAGGTAATCCGAGGATCGAGTGGCGTGGCTTGACTGATTATGTGTCCGACAGGGGTGATTTCTTATATAAAGGCTCAACGAATGATTGGCAAGGGTTGTTTATCTTATTTGGCCTTCATTAGAAATGTTGAGGTTGAGACACCCAGTCTTGATTCGGTCCCCATTGTGAGGGAGTTTCCGGATGTATTTCCAGCAGACCTGCCGGGCATGCCGCCTGACAGAGATATCGATTTTGGTATTGACTTGGTGCCGGGCACTCAGCCCATTTCTATTCCTCCTTATCGCATGGCACCAGCAGAGTTAAAAGAATTGAAAGAACAGCTTCGGGAACTCTTAGATAAGGGTTTCATTCGTCCAAGTGTGTCACCTTGGGGCGCACCGGTGTTGTTCGTAAAGAAGAAAGATGGCACAATGAGAATGTGCATTGATTACAGGCAGCTGAACAAGGTAACAGTGAAGAATAAGTACCCATTGCCTCGTATTGAGGACCTATTTGATCAACTCCAGGGAGCTAGTGTATTTTCTAAGATTGATCTTCGATCGGGCTATCATCAGTTGAAGATCAGGGACTCGGATATTATGAAGACAGCGTTCGGGACGCGATATGGACACTACGAGTTCCTGGTGATGTCTTTCGGGCTGACTAATGCCCCAGTTGCATTCATGCACTTGATGAATAGTGTATTTCGGCCGTACCTGGATTCTTTTGTGATTGTGTTTATTGATGATATTCGGGTATATTCACGCAGCCAGGAGGAGCATGCACAGCATTTGAGAGTGGCATTGGAGAGGTTGAGAGAAGAGAAGCTTTATGCAAAATTCACTAAGTGTGAGTTATGGCTTGATACCGTGGGTTTTCCTGGGACATATAGTGTCCAGTGATGGTATTCGGGTTGATCCTCAGAAGGTCGAGGCAGTGCAGAATTGGCCCAGACCTTCCTCAGCTACAGAGATTCGGAGTTTTCTCGGCTTGGCAGGCTATTATCGTCGGTTTGTTCAGGATTTCTCATCTATTGCTTCACCGTTGACTAAGCTGACACAGAAGAATGCTCCATTTGTGTGGTCTGATGAATGTGAAGAGAGCTTTCAGAAGCTCAAGGAGGCTTTGACCACGGCTCCAGTACTTGTATTACCATCAGCTTCAGGGTCATATACGGTGTATTGTGATGCTTCTAGAGTTGGACTCGGTTGTGTGTTGATGCGGGAGGGTAGAGTTATTGCATATGCTTCTCGTCAGTTAAAGCCCCACGAGAAAAACTACCCTGTTCATAATTTGGAGTTAGCTGCTATTGTTCATGCCTTGAAGATTTGGAGGCATTACCTATATGGTGTATCTTGTGATGTATATACAGACCGCCGCAGCCTTCAGCATTTGTTTAAGCAGAAAGATCTAAATTTGAGGCAGCGAAGATGGCTTGAGTTGCTTAAAGACTATGATATTACTATCTTGTACCATCCCGGGAAAGCCAACGTAGTGGGTGATGCATTGAGCCGGAAGGCTATTAGTATGGGCAGTTTGGCATATATTCCAGTTGGGGAGAGACCCCTAGCAGTTGATGTTCAGGCGTTAGCTAATCAGATGGTGAGACTGGATATTTCTGAGCCCAGTCGGGTGATGGCTTGTGTAGTAGCTCGTTCTTCTTTATATGATCGTATTCGAGAGCGCCAGTATGATGATCCACACTTACTTGTCCTTAAGGACAGAGTTCAACATGATGATGCCAGAGATGTCACTATTGATAGTGATGGTGTATTGCGGATGCAGGGCCGGATATGCGTGCCCAATGTTGACGGCCTTCGTGAGTTGATATTGGAGGAGGCCCATAGCTCGCGGTATTCTATTCATCCAGGAGCCGCGAAGATGTACCAGGATTTGAAGCAGCATTACTGGTGGAGAAGAATGAAGAAAGATATTGTGAGCCATGTGGCTCGGTGTCTAAACTGTCAGCAGGTCAAGTATGAGCATCAGAGACCTGGAGGTGTATTCCAGCGTATCGATATTCTTGAGTGGAAGTGGGAAAGGATTACTATGGACTTTGTTAGCGGACTCCCTCGGACAACGAGGAAGTTTGATTCAGTTTGGGTGGTTGTGGATAGGTTGACCAAGTCAGCTCACTTCATCCCAGTGTGTACTACCTATACCTCAGAGCAGTTGGCAGAGTTATTCATCCGTGAGATCGTGAGATTGCATGGAGTTCCCATTTCTATTATATCAGACAGAGGTACCCAGTTCACTTCTCAGTTCTGGAGGACATTTCAGCGAGAGTTGGGTTCACGGGTAGAGCTGAGCACAACATTTCATCCACAGACGGATGGGCAGTCTGAGCGTACTATTCAGATATTGGAGGACATGTTGCGTGCTTATGTTATTGACTTTGGGGGTTCATGGGCTGATTATTTGCCTTTGGCGGAGTTTGCTTATAATAATAGCTATCAGTCCAGCATTCAGATGGCACCGTATGAAGCTTTATATGGGAGGCGGTGTAGGTCTCCAGTCGGTTGGTTCGAGCCCGGCGAGGCTAGGTTGTTAGGGACAGAGTTAGTCCAAGATGCCTTAGATAAGGTGAATGTGATTCAGGAGAGACTTCGCACAGCTCAGTCGCGTCAGAAGAGTTATGCAGACCGGAAGGTCCGAGATGTGTCTTATTCAGTAGGTGAGAAGGTGTTGTTGAAGGTTTCGCCTATGAAGGGTGTTATGAGGTTTGGAAAGAAAGGGAAGTTGAGCCCAAGGTTTATTGGACCTTTTGAGGTGCTTAGGAAAGTTGGGGAGGTGGCTTATATGCTTGCTTTGCCACCCAGTTTGTCGGGAGTTCACCCGGTGTTCCATGTATCTATGCTTCGGAAGTATGTCGGAGACCCGTCTCATGTGTTGGACTTCAGCACGATACAACTAGATGAGGATTTGACTTATGATATGGAACCAGTAGCCATTTTGGGTCGACAGGTTCGTAAGCTGAGATCTAAGGATATAGCTTCAGTGAAAGTGCAGTGGAGAGGTCGTCCCGTGGAGGAAGCAACTTGGGAGACCGAGCAGGAAATGCGGAGCAGATATCCACACTTGTTTGATGCTCCAGGTATGTTTCTTAACCCGCTCGCGGACGAGCATTTGTTTAAGTTGGGGAGAATGTAACGACCCGGCCCGTCGTTATGGGAATTTCCACCCCATTACCTTGCAGTTACATATATTATGCTTTTAAATCAGTATTAGAATATATCGGGTGAGTTAGGAGTGATTTGGATTGAAAATGAAACAAATAGCATGTTTAAAGAAAGCTTGAATATGAGAAGTCAACCAAGAGTTGACAATTGAGTTAGAGTGCTCGGAACCGGATTCTGATGATTCGACTAGTTCGGGGGATCATTTATGACTTAGGAGAACAATCGGAACTGAATTCGGAGGTCCGGTGTAGTTTTAGGCTTGAATTGGCGAAGGGTGATATTTGGCGAAAACCGGATGGTAGGTGATATTTTGATCCGGGGGTCGGAATGGAATTCCGACAATTTCTGTAGCTTCGTTATGTGATTTTGGATATGTCCGCAAATTTTCAGGTCATTCGGACATCGTTTGATCGGGTTTTGAATTGAATGTTAGTTTTGAAAGTTTTGAAGAAACTTAGGCTTGAATTCGTGAATAAATGGAGATTTTGATGTTTAGTATGGTATTTTTATGATTGGAACAAGTCCGTATCATGTTTTGGAGTGCGTTGGTGGTTTTCGTTGGGGTCCCGGGGGCCTCGGGATGATTTCGGACCATCAACCGGGCATTTGGACTTGGCAAAAATCTGCAGAAAAACTGCAGGTTCTGCCCAGGCCCTTAAGCCTTCGCGTTCGCGTGACAAGTGTCGCGTTCGCGAAGGCCAAGCCTTTCAGTGAATTGCGTTCGCGGGAGGGGGAGACGCGTTCGCGTAGGCCAGGGGTGTTGAGCATCGCGAACGCGTTGATTGGGTCGCGTTCGCGTAGGGTCGTGGGTGTTGTGCTTCGCGTTCGCGGGAGGTGTATCGCGAACGCGTAGAATAAATTTGGGCGGCTGAGAGCTTGAACATCGCGAACGCGTGGGAGGCGTCGCGTTCGCGAAGGGTAACTGGAATTGAGCATCGCGAACGCGTGGTAAGCGTCGCGATCGCGAAGAGTAAGGAGGAGCTGTTCTTCGCGAACGCGTGGGAGCTCACGCGAACGCGAAGAACAAAAGTCTCTGGCAGTGAATTAAATTGCAGAACAGAGAGCTTACGGGTTTACACCCCCAAAACTCAATTTTGAGCCCTAGAGAGAAGAAAACTCGAGGAAATCACCGAGAAGTCATCGGGTATTCGTCGGAGGTAAGATTCTTGACTCAAAAACATCATTTTATGGTAGTATTAACATCAATCTTCATGAAATTGGGTTGAAATCTTGAAGAAATGTGGCCTAAATATTGAAAACGGGATTTTTGGTTTTGGGAGACCATTTGAACTCCGATTTCGATAAATTTTATATTCACGGACTCGTGGCGAGATAAGGACCGCGTTGGTACTAATTTCGGAATTTTCCGAGCAGTGGGGCCCGGGGTCGGGTTTTACCAACTTAGTATAATTATGCGAATTTCATATAAATTGAAGTGGGTTATGATTCTTTGACCCGTATTTGATATAATTATTGTTATTTGACTAGATTCTGCACACGAGGCAACGAAATTCAAAGGAAAAGGCATCGCGGACGAGTCTACGACCGGCTAGAGGTGAGTAGTTTGTGTATATGGTAGCCTGAGGGTTCGAAACCCCGGCTTAGCACATTGTGACGCTAGTAGGGCGTGGCTCGCACACCGTGGCAGGTGCGGGATTGATTGTGACTGGGGATAGAGACTTGGTCCATCCCGGAAATAAATAATATGTTGTTAGTGTTGGAAATACACTGTATTTGATATACTTGTGGGCTGTAAGCCTTGTTTGGGGCCTTGTGCCGACCTTTAGTGTCCTTAGAGGACAAATATTTATGTGATAGCTATAATCGCTTAAATCACTAATCTCAGTCCTGGAAATTGAAATCACACTTTTGAAATGCTAAGTCACCGGCTTTTACAAATTTAATAAAGTTAAAGTATTTTTCATAAATTATGAATTGAGAACTGGAATTAAGGAAAATGAATTGTTTTGTGACTTAATTGCTTATTGTGGATTGAGCATGGGATCGGGCTGCACGCCGCAGTGGTTGATATGTGGATCGGGCTGCACGCCGCAGCAGTATTGCGCTTGGGCTGTAGGAGCCCCTCCGGAGTCTGTACACACCCCCAGGTGAGCGCCGTCGACGTTAAATTGGATCGGGCTACACGCCGTAGCGGTTATGTGCATTGCATTGCATTTGTATTTGTTGAATTACTCTGTGGTAGCTGTATTGTATTATTGTTGCTAGTTCGTAGAAGATTCGGACTGTAGTGTAGCTTCATATTGTGGTAATCTGTGGATTTCTTACTGTCAGCTACTTATATATATTTGTTACTCACTGAGTACTTAGTACTCACCCCTACTCCCTGCACCTTTTGTGTGCAGACTCAGGTACTCAGGAGCAGTAGACGGGAAATTCCAGCGGTTGCAGTGTCATATCGGGTTGCTGAGGTAGCTGCCTACGTTCGCAGAACCTAGCTTCTCCTCTCATTCCAGTTGTTATTTTATATTTTGTATTCGGACTTGAGTACTTCTATATCGTACTCTCTATTTCCTGTTGGGTTTTGTTAGAGGCTCTAGACTTGTGACTCCGGATCTTTGGGAGTATTAGTATTTTGTTCTTTACTATTATTATTGGAGTTCTTAAACTCATATATTCTCCTTGGGTTGTCCATTTGGGACTGATATCTTTGTGTTAATTAAATTGTTAGTCTGGCTGGCCTAGCTTGATTGTTGGGCGCCATCACGACCGGATTTGGGTCGTGACAAGTTCTAAGGCAACCCTCACAGGTACGTCATCACTATAGTAGTACTCTAACCTCCAATCTACGTTTATCTCTACAAGATTCCACACTGAACCAACCCTCACTCGTACCCCTACGTTGTACGGCCATCTCAACATATAAAGACACATACTTATGTCTATAATGTATAAGTGTTTAAGTAGATAGTAGGATATGATTAAGTATAATGCTGCGGCGTGCAGCCCGCTCCAATACATATACCGCTGCGGCGCGCAGCCCACTCCATTTAACGTCGACGACGCTCACTGGGGTGTATACAGACTTCGGAGGGGCTTCCTAGGCCCAAGCACTATTATACTGCGGCGTGCAGCCCAATCCACACATGTATTACTGCGGCGTGCAGTCCGATCCAATATATATATGTATATATATTTATACTGCTGCGGCGCGCAGCCCGATCCCATAATATACACCAGTGCTCACTGAGAATGTGTGCAGACTCAGACTCCGAAGGGGCTCCTACAGCCCAAGCGCAATAATACTGCGGCGTGCAGGTCCGTCCCACATGTATATTACATGTATATTACATGTATATTACTGCGGCGTGCAGTCCGATCCAATATATATACTGCTGCGGCGTGCAGCCCGATCCAATATAGGTATATATATATAATACCTCCTAATGGGTCCTCGACCCTATCCCATTCAATATGTGCTTGGCCTCTCAGGCCCAATATAATATATCACAGTGGGTCCTGGACCCTGTCTCAGTCAATATAGACTTGGCCTTTCAGGCCCACTCAGCTAGAACAGGGAATTCCACCCTAGATAATCTCTCTCAATGTACACATCTAGTACGGCTCACATTATGCTATACAGCTAGAGCTACGGCTGAGTGTATGTTTCCAACATGATATAAGGGTCACTTAGCTCTATAGGTTCCCTAATGCTCCACAGATCGGCACAAGGCCCCAAACATGGCTATTAGCCCAATTGTACAGTTATAGTATCAGTAACAGTCTTACAACACAGTATTCTATTAGCCGGGAAGGACTAAGTCCGAACCCCCAATCATAATGTCACCACACTCGTCTCAAGACGTGTGTCTCATCTCAATATAGTACTGTGAAGTGCTAGTACGGGGTTTCAAACCCTCAGTACATTGTTTACTACTACCACTCATCTCGAACCGGTAGAAGCTTCAATCCGCCTTGCGCTTGCCTCGCAAATCAATCTCCTTGGGTGCCAAATCTGCTCAAAATCATAGAGAATGCATCAATATATGCTAATTTCATGAAATTCATTCGAAATAACCAAATTATATCAAAACCCACAAGTTGTCAAAACCCGACTTTTGGTGCATTTCTCAAAAAATTATAAAAGTTACATATTCGGAACCCTCGTCTCAATACGAGTCTAGGGATATCAAATTTACCAAAATCGGACTCCATTTGCCCACTCAAATCAGTGTTTTTCTTCAATTTAGGCCTAGGGCTCAAACCCACCTTTAATCTTCCATTTACAGAAATTTAACCAAGGATTTCATGCTAAAATGATGCAATTAAGCCACAAAACTTACCTCCGACGAATCCCCCGATGAATTCCCAGCAATTCCCGTGAGTTTCTCTCTCTAGAACTCAAAAATGGCATTTTGGGTTAATGAACCCGTAACCCCTCTGTTATGTGATTAAATTCTCTGCCAGACCCATTTGCTCTACGCGATCGCGACTCTACTCACGCGATCGCGATGTTCAAACATTTCGTCCTCACGCGATCGCGACTCTCCTCACGCGATCGCGATGTACAAACATCCGTCTTTACGCGATCGCGTCCCTCTTCCTGCGATCGCGTAGCACATTTTTCCCTAGACCCCATTTCTCTTCTACGCGATCGCGATGACTACCCAGTTAACTCTACGCGATCGCGTCCGTGACCCTGCGATCGCGTTGCTTCTACTCTTGACCTTATGCGATCGCGTCCCTATCTCTGCGATCACGAAGGGTAAATTTCTCCCCCTTCACCATTACTCTACGCGATCGCATGCTCACTAGTGCGATCGCAGAGAGTAAATTTCTGTTGCACTTATGACAGCAAACCAGCTCTCTTCTTTGGCCAAGAATGGTCCGTTTGGACCCCCGGATTCATCCCGAGACACCCGGGACCCCAACGAAAACCACCAACATACTCCAAAACATGATACGAACTTGTTCCAATCATAAAAACACCACACTAAACATCAAAATCACCATTTCTACACGAATTCAAGCCTAAGTTTCTTCAAAACTTTCAAAACTAACATTCAATCCAAAACCCAATCAAACGATGTCCGAATGACCTGAAATTTTGCAGGACACATCCAAAATCACATAACGAAGCTACAGAAATTGTCGGAATTCCATTTCGACCCCCGGATCAAAATATCACCTACCATCCGGATTTCGCCAAAATTCAACCTTCGCCAATTCAAGCCTAAAACTACACCGGACCTCCGAATTCAATTCCGATTGTTCTCCTAAGTCATAAATGATCCCCCGGAACTAGTCGAATCATTAGAATCCGGTTCCGAGCACTCTAACTCAATAGTCAACTCTTGGTTGACTTTCCATATTCAAGCTTTCTTCCAAACATGCTATTTGTTTCATTTTCAATCCAAATTACTCCTAACTCACCCGATATACTCTAATACTGTTATAAAAGCATAAGATATGTAATTGCAAGGTAACGGGGTGGAAATTCCTGTAACGACAGGCCGGGTCGTTACAAAGCAGTTGTGTTTAACTATTTTATTTAGCAGTAGTTAGTTGTATTCAAGTGTTTTATACAACTGTATTCAGTTGTAGTTAGTTATATTCAATTATTTTATTCAACAAAAGTTAGTTGTATTTTGTTGCATTCAAGAGTTTATTCAGCTCTATTCAGTTATTTTTTTGTTGTATTCAAGTGTTTTATTCAGATGAATTAAGGTGCATTTTGTTGTATTCAACTGTATTATTCATATGTATTTCTCTTTATTCAGCAATAATCTTTATTATGTATCTTTCAAATACAGATTAATGAGGAATCATTTTAGTTCGTTGAGTTAAATTAGGAGAATATCATGTGATTTTATTTCCTTCTATTTTTAGAGAAGATACGTTACTGTATTTAATGTTAATGTCGCTTGAATACAGCTAAATACATGTCAAACTTAGCTGAAATTCCAAATTTTACGCCTATATGTTTTGTTGTATTAATGAATACAACAACTTAAATACATGAAATACATTGTATAAAAATATAAAAGGTATCTATAACATGTAATATAACAAAGGGTATCTATAAATGGTTAATTGGACCAAAAAGATGGTGCTTTACGAAAAATTCCCATTTTTTATCTGTTTTAAATATGGATCGGATTGGATAATTTATTCGTTTCCTCATTATTCATTTTCGACCCGACCATATTCGAGCTGCATCATTTGCCACACCTAAGTGTGTCCATAGATTGAAACTCTTAATATTTGTTGTGATAGAGATTTTGATCGTGCATATTTTGGTATTGGAGTCATAAAGAAATTGATCCACGATCAAAATTTGTGGTTCATAGACTTGTATAGAAAATTAGTCAACTTGAATCTGAATTGAAAAATGAAGGATAGTGCGACTCTGAATGTAATATAGTGTTGACTAGAGTGGGACCTGCTTATTTATTAGTTGAATATAATTATTTGTAACTACACTTAATTTTTACTCAGTGATAGTATAAATATAGTAGTCTGTTAGTTATACCTTACACAATTATCAATTATTTCTTCTAAGTTGTCTAATAACATAGCTTTTTCCTTATCTCTTCTTTTTCTTCTTCTAGGATCTTCATTTGTCATGGTTGTAACTCCTTAACATGGTATCAGAGCTCAGTGCTAGATTTTCTTAAGCTCGTCCATGAGAAAACTTAGATTCTTCATCTATATCAAATCGTCTGCTCATCAATTTGATCGAGCCATTTTCAACGCAGAAATCTCTCTGCTCAATCTAGGGTTGGGAAATTTTTTGTTTTCTGGTTGAATCCAGGTCAAATTACGTCTAAAACTAGGTAATTGTGATAAAATTATAAAACAAATTCTGGTAAAGTTCTTGCTGCTGTGACAATGTCGATCAATGAAGATGTAGATGGCTCCCCTATTGTTGCGTCAATGTCTACAGAACTTGTCGATCACAATCATCTTATCTATATTCATCCATCTGATACTCAAGGTTCTGTTCTAATTTCTATTCAGCTTTAAGGTTCAGAAAACTATTCTATTTGGAGACAAACTATGAAAATTGTATTACATGGTGAAAATAAGCTAGGGTTTGTTCTATGTACTTGTAGAAACAGAAAATATAATACTAGTTTACATGAATTGTGCGATAGATGTGTTGGCATCCAATTTTGTCCCCCTTGCTTCCAAATAATTTCCTTAAGCTTCTAATATTATTAATAATATAAATAGGATTTTATTATTTTAAACACAAATTGACTTATTTGTTACTATTATTAAAACTATTACTACTGTAGTTTTTTTTATTTGTATAATTACCATTGTTATCATAATAATAACAATTATTATTATTATTATTATTATTATTATTATTATTATTATTATTAACATTATGACTATTATTACTACTACTACTTTTCTTATTTATATTGTTATTATTATCACTATCATCATTATCATTATTATATTTAAGTATAATTCTTATAGTTATTTTTTACAAAAAAAATATTTCTTTCATCCTACATTATATAAAAGTTTACTATAATAATATTATGATATTTCGTGTAATAGTTATTTTGTAATGATTCATAATTATTATATTAAGTTACCATAAATTATAATCTTGCTAGGGCTTTTTATTTTTATTTTTTTTAAAAATAATTTAATTAAGTTATGAGAATATTATTTTATTTAGAAGCTAAAGGGAATAGTAGGAAGAAAAGAATATTAAGACCATTTGGACCAAAATTCATTCATAATAGCCATTTAGCATACAAATCCTTTTCTGGTCCATTATATCTTGGAAATTTGTCCTGGATTTCAAAAGTCCATATCGAATACATGTGCCAAATAAACAATTTTGATTTCTTTTCAGATTTTTCACATTTCACTTTTCAGATTTTTTTTCCTTTTTATCTAACTTTTCTCTATCTTTCCTAGAAACCTAAAAGGTATTCCACCATTTTTAGTAATGCTGCTGACTACTACCAGCAGAGACCACGCCAATTTCTGTCACCGCTCGAAACGAGGAACAGCTATTTTACTGTTCAAAATTCAAAGTTCTACCCGTGACCTTTCTTTCTTTTTTTTCTCTCTTTTGAATTTTTTTCAAAATAAGAACCCAAGCCCTAATTTTCTTCTTTAAATACTTGCAATAGGGAACTATTTGAGGAGGAAGGAGGCTGGCGGCTTCTCCTCTCTGAAAGGAATTCACTATTTTTAGTTGTATTCCAAAGAGAAGCTTTAACTTCAACACCTATATTGTTGTTATTTGCTATAGTAGAAATCTGGTTATTATTATTTGTTTCAGTCTAGTCCTCTTTGTTTGAGAGGAAGGAGTAAATCGAGATCGAAGTTCGATAGCACATCTAAGACCCGCCTCAGTTCGCTGTCCAGCAAAGGGTGCGTATCTTCTCCTATCACCCTCCTTTTGATTCTGATTTTTTATATGCTTGGTGCGTTTATTGCGAGGATTGTTAGCTTCTATCAAGATTTTTATATTTGGTGTTATAAAAATGTCTCTAATACATGTTTGTTAAGAGAATGATCTATGACTAAAATTATTAGCAGTTTCCTGTAAGTAGATTATATTCTTGTGTGTATTGTTAAAAGCATGCTTGATAGACATTTGATGAAATGCTCACATAAAAATACTTATTTCCTTTTCCATATTTCTCTGTTAGATGCAACAATTTTAAGAAGGATTTTACCATGAACTAGTTGCCCTGCAACGACTTTATTTGCCATTGTGATTCAAGACCTTTTCCTCTTGAATATCGTGCTTAAAATTTCAAAAAATTTGTTTAAGAATAGATTTATTCAAATGCACACTGTTAAGTGAAGACTTGATTTACTTTAGTATTAGCTGTCCAAATTCTTTTTTTAAGAAAGATAGGTATAGAACTTTTGTGCCTACGTTTTGTGCTGGTTAGTATTTGGATTTACAAGTGTCAATGACTTTGTTAAGATACCATTTATGTCTTGATGAAATATGTCCATGTTGTTGGTGTGAGCACGTGATTTTTGCCTTACTTGAGAAGTACTCCCGGAAAATTCAAAAATAAAAATAGTTTCGTGTTGGGTATGATTTTTGTGATTTTGTGTTATTTTATCTTTTGTGTGCACGTTTATTTATTTAAATTAAAAATACAAAAAAATATATATGCTAAGTTTTGCATTTTTAGTGTTTGATATCGAAGTCGTGTGATTTACATTTTTTAGGTGATATGTAATTGTGTACGTTAATTGTAGTAAAAAATAGCGGTGTTATAGGTTAGTATATATACATATGTGTATATATATATATATATATGTATATATATACATATATATATATATATATATATATATACACATATACATACAATACATCATAAAGAGCAGAATTGGGCCGTGTCTTAGTCTAAACAAACAGGCCCAAATGAATCACCTCAATACCCAGCCCAAATACCCGTCCAGCCTGTGTAACGCTCGATCTGGACCGTTGGATTTTATAATCCAACGGCCCAGATTAATCCTTTAATTCCAATACATTCAGCCTATGACTCAACCAAACGACACCGTTTGGTTTAAGTGAAGAGATCCTGATCGTTGATCAAGTTTGATCCAACGATCAGGATTTAACTACTCAAAACATATATAAACTCATTTCCATACCCCGCCCCCCCCAAGCCAGACCCCCCCTCTCCCTTCATCTCCCTCAGAAGCTCTCAAAGCCCGGTGTAACGCCGCCCTCCTCCGCCGTACTCCGCCTGCCGGAAATCGCCTCACGGCGGTTCCGGTAGGCCAATCAAACCCAAACCAATGCCAAAATCTTCCCCTCGCCTCACTCATTACGAATCCAGCCTCTCCTTACCTCGAATCACTCCAGAACTCCTCGAATCTTCATTTGAAGATTCGAGTCAACTCGAACTTACGCCAAACCACCCCGAATTCACACCGGTGACTCCTCGCACCACCCTCACACCCAAACCACCCTTGGTTTGGTTCGAATCTAACCCGAACTACCCAAACCCCAAAAATCTCGGCCATGAACCCTAATTTAGATTTATGCCTAATTTGAGGTCTAATAGACCTTAATTGGGATGTTTTCACTATTGAAAACACCTCAATTAAGGTCCATTGGCCTCAATAACAAAAGGTCCAAGCCCGAGTTGAATCCAAGAGCAAATCCGAGTTGTCTTCTCTTTGAGTCTCTAAGGTAAAATCTTCCTGTTCCTTATTCTAATCACTTATATTACTATCTGTTTGTTTGTTAAATTAAAATTCGTTGGTTCGTCGAATTCTTCTTAATGGTTCTGTTCTCCTCCTTCAAGGCCTTTTATTTGGCCCGCATATGTTGTTGTTGTGATTCCCTGGATTGTATTCGCTTTAGAATGAACATTCGACTCGAGTTAACAATCGTCGAATGATTGAATCCCCTATTTGCTGAATCTGTCCGAATGTGTCAAATTATTGTTCCTATGTGATTGATTGTTCTTAATTGTGTGTTGTAATCAATTAGGCGAACATCGTCGATTAGTCATATGGGTCTGTTGGTTGGAACATTGGATAATAATTAACACTGATACGAGCCACTGTTTGGTTTAACAGATTCCTCTTTTGAATTGTATATGATATTGGGATATAGCTGTTAGTAATTTGGCATCTTAGGATTTAAAAAATACCTTACCCATGAAATGAACTAGTGGAGCCTGCTGTACAGCAGGGCACCACCAGTTCCTGCAGTCTTTGATTTAAAATAACAAAACCCCATATTTAGACATAGTTTAGTGGGTTGGACAGAAGCAGGATGGGCAAGGGGGTGTTCTGCAGCATCTGGGTGTCCTAGGTGTTGTTTGTGGTTATAAATAGATAGGTATTGACACCTAAAAAAGGGGATATATACAGTGAGGACATTTTCAGAGTACCTGGAGAAGCAAAAAACAGAAAACCTGGAGAGAACACAGTCATAGACATTAGAGGATACTGGAGAGAGTTTTAAAATAGAAGAGGGACAAGAGGGATACAATTCTGGAGAAAAACAGAGAGAGTTTGATCAGGGATTTTGGGGATACATACACAGGCAGACAGTGAGAGATTCCGAGAGACATAGAGAGACATTCATATATACACAGAGATAGACTCTTAGAATGCTGGTCTGAAACATTGAGAAACACATAGGCTGAGACACTGAAATATACAGATTAGGGATAGACATTAGAGGGCTTGGAGATTCCTGAAGGTAGCTACATTTCCCTGTTCGATTGGTTCACTGGAGTCAGTAGCATCTGCTGGTTGGTTTTCAAGCAGACTTTGGTTTCAGTTGAGGCATTCTAATAAAGTTTGGTGTTGTGTTGTTGTGGTTCTTGTGCTGTTTGCCGTTTGTTGTTACTGCTGGTCGTGGCTCTTTGCTGGTTGTTTATTTGGGTGTGACTGTTTGGTCTCTGCTACAATTGGCCTTGGGTGATTGACTGTTTTGAATTGCATTTGGATTGTGTTGTTGGTGCACGCTTGCATTGCTTTTGCTGTTGTCCATTGTTACTGTTGACTTCTTCTTCTCCTTCTGTTTCCATTGTCCAGGTACTCTCTATATCCTTGTATACAATTGTAAAGAATCGATGAGAGTTTGACTTGGAAAATCAAATGAAGAAGCATATACGAAACAGTTGACTAAGTTCATTCGATGTTCTATTTTTGTATCCATTTGTGAAATGTTTAGCTAAATACTCGTCTATGATTGAAGATGTATGAAGTTTGATTAGGATTAAGTAAACCAGTTGTAATCATGACATGAAATAATTGAACATTTTTTCTATGAAGATTATGTGACTGTGATGATGATGTTCAATATTGTAGTATTAATACCTCATGTTGGTTTGGTTATTTTGATTATTGAAGTCTCGTGTGCCAAAATATACGGAGTAATACGATCTCATGGATACTTTGATAATAAATTCTAAAGGTAGCTTAATAGCTTAGCCATGTATATAAAGGAATCTGAAAGCTAGTACCATGTCTCACTACCATTTTTATAACAATCTGTCATGAACTTAGATTATTAGATAATTGCAATTGGGGTTGGGCTATTAATTGGAACTTAAATAAATCATGCAAACGAGGACTTTAATGTGAATCATTCGCATATGACAAATAGTTGCGGGTTCGACGTCGGAATTTGATAGCCAACTCTATAGTATAAATGACAAATTCCTTGGCCTCGTCTCATTAGAAATGGATCCATAAGTCCGTTGGTATAAACTTGACTGGGAGGTTTTAATGTATAGTTTTAAAATATCGTTTAACCAAGACCTTGGTTTATTGTTTGAGACCAGTCAAATAAAAAGGCATAATCATGTTAGGTCTGGCCTTTAATAAAAGAGCGAGATGAGCCTCGCCGCGCTAAACACCTAATTGTGGGGTCCTCGAATAATTGTCATGGAAATTTAGACTTGGCAGGACCGTCCAGTGAATTTTACGGGCCTTTCCTAAAGTTAAATAGACGATAAACTCTTTAGGTACAATTTGAAATAAAATTACTTTCCTGAATACGGGTGTGCATTTATGTGACCCAAATCTTACTCTCGGCGAAACTGAAATACATTGAAGTCACAGGCGTACTGGTTGCGGTGTGGCTCGAAATGTGTTTTCGTAACGTCGCAATTCTTCTAAAAAATAAAAGCGGAGCATTAAAAGCACACCGTCAAAATATATAAAGAATCAGATAAAAACAAAAATTGCAATTGAGCGACCGTGCTAAAACCACGGAATCCGGGAGTGCCTAACACCTTCTCCCGGGTTAACAGAATTCCTTATCCAGATTTCTAGTTTCGCAGACTGTATTACAGAGTCATGAATTTCCTCGGTTCGGGATTTAAACCGGTGACTTGGAACACCATTATTTTTCCAAGTGGCGACTCTGAATTAAATAAACTAGTCCCGTTTCGATCGTCCTTTAATTGGAAAAACTCCATCGCTCCCTCGCGGGTGCGTAAAAAGGAGGTGTGACAGCTCTGGCGACTCTGCTGGGGTTAATCCCACTGAACTTCGGTTCGGGGTCTAAGAATTCGAGCTCATTTAAATTGTTGTTTTGTCTATATCTGATTTTATTACATGTTTGATTAATGTGCTACATGTCTACCGCTTTGATATTAGTTGCACTGTATATACAAACTGCTATATGTTTACCG